>CM073764.1:66203001-66628690 GCA_037127475.1 Arma custos | reverse complement strand
GCATGTCTCATTTGTTTCATTTTATTGTTTTTGTTTGGCAATATTTCATTAGATGAGACTTGTATCCATTATTTTATCATTTATATATTTTTTGGCGCTCTTATCGTTTGGAGTATATTTTTACACTCATGATCTCAGATGAGAGTCATAAATTGTTTGTATTTTACCAGGACGTCAGCTGGATGAAGCTTAATTTGTTTGAAACCAAATTGAAAAGTTCATTACTACGTTAACTATTCCTTGAAAAAATCAAAGGAATATTTAACCCTACAAGTGCGGTCGACTCTTGAACGCTTACCATCGCTGGCCAGGGGCTGAATACTTTTCTCTCGTGCCAGCTCTATTGCTTGATTAAAAGTTCATGGCGCGACTAATAAATTATTATAGTATTTCTTTTGTTTCAGCGGAAAATGGATGGTATGCAGATTCAGCGGAAAAATGGATGCTATGCACCCCTACAGTAAATGCCTTAAGGAACTTCGAAAGAAAAAACTCTTAGGAAAAAATATGGACCTCTATAGGTGGATGGTGAATGGAGAATCAGGAAAAGACAGCGAATTATACGAACTATTTGGATCCATTACTTATAATGGAGGAAAACAGAGCATCTAAAAAGGTGCCACTTGGCAAAATATTTGACGCCAGTAGGAGATGAAGACCTAGGAGACATAAAGTATAAGCTATTTCTATATTACGCCCGGTATCCAGCGATTGGTTTTTCCCGGACACATATATGCGTCCATAGCTCTTCAAGGGTTAAAATAATTGGAAGTTTTTAAATTCATCGAAATTCAATGTTTTTTTGACATTAGGGTTCAATGCCTACTGTGACGATTATTATTTATTCTGTTATTATCCGTGAATCGACTCTGATTCTTAGGTAAGGTTTACTCTCCCTATATAAAGTCAGCACCCTTAAGGGGAAACCTGGCGATTGACCGTAATCACGGCCATATCACCTCCCTACACAACTGCCGTGTGTTTAGAAACAGTGTTGTATAGTTGTTTTTTTTTTATTAACTATGTTATGATCATTCCCTTTTTTGGTATGGATATACAATTACATTCAATTAGCTGAACGCTGTCTTCATTTTGTGACATTCATTGTTTGTAAATCGTTTTTGAGAACTGACCTGTCATTTTCATCAATTTTCTATAATGGGGCATCCCACATTTTGCCTTGTTAACACAAAATGATATACACATGTAAATTGAATTCTTTAACTGTTAAATCAACAGTTTTCAATGCACTTATGATTAAATTAATAGTATTGTTGAAGAAAAATAAAACAGGTTTTTTTTAATTGTGATAACTGGCGTATTTATAAAGAAAATTGAGTCATTCAACTATTTACAGTTATTAAATATATAGAAGAAATAAGTTGTATATTTTATGCGCTTTTAAATAATAACGTAGTTTCAGGGCAGCTTTAGCTGAATTGGGCGTTGTAATCTGAATAAGTTTTTATTATGGAAATTATAGAATAATAAAAAAAAAAAATGCCCTAACCGCGATTAGTATTATGTTGCATAGATTGGTCATTTTTTGATTAACATTAGAGGACAGTTCGTATTTCAGTCGTTACATAAGCATAAAATTGCTCTTGAAAAGAATTGTTTGATTGCTTAAAACTCAAAATAAGTGTAGGTATAGTATATTCAATATTCATTGACTTCATTCCAACTTTGTTTACTTCTCTCATTAGTGTTTTAGTTCATTTTGCGGGCATATTTTTTTTTTTGTTAAGTTAAAGTATTTTACAAGGTTTTACAATCTGCAGGCAGTAAATATCTAAAAAACAAAAACAAAAAGCAATGTAATATTCTTTTAATTAATCTATCGAAACTTACTCGATTTTTTATATTCGTAATATTGTTGGTTAATGTTTATCAAATTTTTCATTTATATAACAAACTATTTCTCTTTATCATATCACATTGCTTTAATTCATATTTTTCAAATAATATCTTTATCTTACTTTATAATTTAAATCATCAACACTTATATCTTTTGTATCTGGTTTTCTCCCATAGTATTATTTCTTATTTCTTAATCTATTTTTATTCTTTACAATTTTATATGTAATTTTAATTCTTATACTTTATAACTAGCCCTGAAGAAGCCCTGCAATGTGGGCCGAATCTCTGGTTTTCAAATAAAACCGTTCAACCCTGTCCGAGAAACTATTTCTCTGACCTCCACTCGGACCATTTTCTTCCGCCAATTTTTTTTTATTAGTTTGACCTACTACCATATTTCAAGGAAGGTCTTGGACGATCTGTCTTTTTGAATAAGGATGTGACGGTGATAAAATAGTGTTGGCGCCATAATTACTGAGCTGTAGGATGGGCACGCCCTGAAGAGACAATTGGCCATTGGTTGCGCCTGGGAGATGATCTGTTGCATTCACCAGCTCTGAGGTCATGGGCTCCCAACAATGACTCTCATCAAAGGCCAATACCATTTCCCTACAGTGAAAGTGTAACAGGAAATGTCTTCTTTTTCGATGATGTGTTGCGGTTGCTCAGGCGAAAAGCGATTGTCATGCTTATTCTTTTACCGAGTCCGGAGATTATTTTTTTTTTCTCCTTTTACTTCCAATTTCGGAGTAAAAGAATTGAGGCGTTCATGTTCAAAACTGAATTTGACATTTCCAATTTTTTGGCTGGTTTAGTCGAACAATTGTATACTCCCGAAACTTCAGGCTCAGAACTAGTCTTGTTCCATGAGAAATATGGTGGGAAAGTATCGTGTTAGACAAAATTGTTTGTCTAAACTTATTGGAGCCTGGAATTTGGAGTTAGGAACGAATCCTAAACTTATTGGATACTAAAAATTATTGAATCCATTGGTATTTTCAAATGAATTAAAATCAATAATGAAAACAGTTTGTTATTTTTTACAATGATTGAATATTTATCCTCTGGCCGGCCCTTCAATGAGAAGCTTAAGAAAGGAATGCTGTGACGTATATTCTCTTTTCTCTTCTACGTCATGGAATCAAACACCAATGTAGAAATTAAAGGCCTTCGATATTTCATATCTAAGAACGCAATATTTAGATGACTCATAAAACAAACAGAACTAATAAATGAAGTAACAATGGAAGGCAAAAGATAATTATGTTGGCCAAGTAGCTGCAATAGTTAGAATGTCGTGGCTTTGCAACTAGAGGAATACGTTCAATTTTTTGTACGTCCAACTTTCCAGATCTGCGAATGATAGTCGTATTGTTCGCATACTTGCTTTAAAATCAATCTTATGTAGAAAATAATTTGCTATGAACACGATAACACGATTTCTTTGCTAATCCTTGTGGCGAAAATAGTTAATAACATTATGGATATATCTACAGCCCCTAAAATGACTTTCTTGTGCATGGGTGCGGGATTGTGTTATTTTCGCTGCGAAAAGAGCCTTAGTCAGTCATTGGCTAAACATGGAGTTTATATTACAACTCCATTTCGAACCGAAAACTGAGATTGACACAATCCGCCTCCCTCAATACAATTAATTCACTGTGGATAAGATTCGACATAACCATTTACTCACCGGGGTTGCAGATATTTCTTTCAATAAGATCATTGGTAATCAAAACTAATAATGAATTCATTTTTGAAATAATCAATTCTTTTTATTAAAAAGATATCAGTACTGGCTATTTCTGTAAACTACTGTAATTATGGAAGAAACGAATCAATCAGAGGAAGCATTATCAAATTAGTTAAGGTTCGATGGAATATTGAAAACCCTGGGAACTCTTTTGCCAGATACCCGTCCTTTCATTATTATCATATCTATACTTCCCTGAAGTTCTCTTGTACTTAGATCGAGATTTCCGAAAGATTTTTTTTCTTTTAGACTTCTATGTCATCTAGGGAGTGGGGTAGGCTGAGTGCTAAGTTGCTATCCTGAAGGCTCTGTCTATAAATCTGGCTGTAGCAGATTATTAATTGTTAACAGTCTTGGATCCACAGGAACCTGTGGGATCTACAGACCCTCTCGCGGCTCACCTAGACTCTAAAAAATGGGTAACCCATTGTTCACGCCATCTGGCGTTCTTTTTGTAAATAAATTAATTCCATGCAATATGAATAGGTAAAATCTTAAAATAGACACTACACCCCATCTAGCGGTTAGTATTATTAACTAACTCTTCAATTAGTATGTATAATCATAGGCAGATCGCGATAAGGGTACTGATCACATGTTTCCCTTTCTTTGAATCTCGTGCTTCGGAGTCTTCAGCGTGCAGCCACTCGCAGCAGTCGCGAGTCTTTTCATATGCCTCCAGCTATCCAGCTAAAGCAGTCGCGAGTCTTTTCATATGCCTCCAGCTATCCAACTAAAGCATTCGCGAGTCTAATTCGTGCCCATGTTATTTTCCATCCGTTCATAATTTTATTTATGTTTTACAATTATTGCCCGTTTCACCTGCAAATAAGTGTGGATTCCCCTGGAGGTTTTAAAAAGCATAGGAATCCACCTGGAAGGACGTTGCCAGCTTTTTTTGATCTTGAGCGCGCTCAAGAAGCCAGTTCCTGTCCTCATGCTGCCCGGCCTACGTCTTGGGTGTCACTTTTATTTTCTATGTTTTGGATATCTTCAAATTATTTCTTTATAATTGCGAACGCTTTTCAAATTACTCATACAGTCCACACCCAGAGTGAGATTTATTCAACTAAACCTGCATTTTTAAGAAATCTATACCGAACTTTCGAGCTTGTCTCAACACCCATAATTGGGAGAAATCCTGGTGGCTGATCTCGGACAAATCTCCCAACACAACTGTTGTATTTTTGGGTTGTAGTGAATTTAGGAGATGAGATTTAAGCGTCTGAAGATAGTTTTATCACTTAATCTTCAGATTCATTCATCGCACATCTAGAAATAACGCGCTTTAGTTGGATACAGAATTTATTAGTCCTTGGATTGGGTAAACTTGCATATGCATATTATTCATCTTCGTACCTCAAGTCCTCCATCAACTGTGTAAATATTTAGACTTAGTACAGTCTCCTTACTTTTGTAATTTTGTTTGCAGTTTCTTATTGTAAATGCCTGTTACAAGTTACTTTCTTATATCGCCACCTTCTCAAATCTTAATTTGTCGATCCAATATAAATGTTCCCTCACCTTCATTAGTTCTTGCCGAATGATTAGTAATTTGATCTGAAGTATATATTCCGTATTTTAAAAAATACTGATTTTCAGCCAATCTAATTTTTATTATTACAGAGCTTGGTACTTATTCATCCATGTCGATTGAAGCAGAGTTAAGCACTTATAGATAGATTTACATGTCTGCTCATTACTTACAATATTAGCTGTAGACGTTGGACTGCCCCGTTATGTGCATTGTTGTGTTTTGGTTCTTCCACTTGGGTTGGTGTCTAGGGGACCGACCAGACGGTGGGGCTGTCAGGTCTATTCTTAGCGCCCTCACCGGCTGCAAGTTCAGCCTTCTTTTTGTCCTCTATTTTGCTGTTATTGTTAAAGTAAGAGAGCGTTACAGTTTTTTTACTAAGTACTGTGTATGAGTTACGGTGTAGCAATTTAGGTTTTTTGTTGCAGAAAAATATTTTTATAATTAGTAAAAAATATTTTTATAATTATTATATAATTAGTATAATATTTACATTCAGGTAGTGGAGTAGCTCAATGTTTTGAGAGCCGAGTTGCTATCTTCAAGATTCCGTGTCGTATCCGAATCCTGCTGTGGCACGGAAATTATTTATTCGATTAACAGACATGTATGGATCCTGAGGGATCTGAAGACCCTCCCTCTCTATAGGATTCGGGGGGATACCTTAATTAGGGGAATCTGGCGGTTAAGCGTGATCTCATATCATTCGCCTCACTGTGCAGCTGTTGTCCTAGAAACTTTTCGCTGTGTACTGTACCTGAGCTCCTTCGTGGTTAGCATAACAATCTACTATTCCCAAGATTGTGGGTTCTCAAACCTGCAGTTGCCCCTCGGATTTTTTAAAGGGGGTAAAACATCCTTCCTTGGTCATGCCCATACTTAAGTGGGGGCGTAGAGTAGATGTCCCGACCCTTCTCGGAGTCGTTAAAGATCCCTGTCCTAATTAAACCTGGAGAGGCAAATTTTAGAACTACCATTATGACATCATCTGATCATGGCGCGTGATGTTAAATGAATAAACGAAGAATGGTATGGAGTATAAAAGATTCAGTCCGTTCCCATTTCTTACATTACTGCCAGTGTTTTTTATTTTCAAATTCAGTCAAACATCTTCATTAGTCATAATTCATTTCCAAGTTACAGATTCAAATATTATAGTAAGCTGCCAAAGTGTTTGAGAAAGTGGGGGGAAATGACCGTTTTATGACCTAGCTTTACGGCCAAATAAATTACCTTAATGATTAGGTAGATTTAACCATTCGATGCCAAATTTAGTGTTATTTAGTTTAGCTATTTAGTTGGGTTGGATAACACCTGGTGGCTTAGATGATTAGAGCACTGCAGTAGAGATACGGACGACCCGGGTTCGAATCCCGGCCAGGACAAATCTTTCGTCTTAACGTCAATTTTATATTTATTATTTATTCTTCTATTCATGGTGATTATTTTTAAATATTTTTATTTTGAAGAGAAAAGAAGGGTCATCCGCATCTCTAGAGCAGTGTTATTCGGTTAGAGCACCGCACTAGAGATGCGAACGACCCGAGTTCGATTCCCCGCTAGGATAAATCTTTTATCTTCAAAATAAAAATATTTAAAAGTAATCACCATCAAAAGAACAATAAATAAAAATAAATTATTGTTATTTAGTTTATTATACCGATTTACGATTGAACCCACCGCTTGGAATCGTAGGCAAAAAACAAAACGTATTATTCCAGAATTATTTGTTTTGGTTTTCATATTGTAAGTATGTTAAAAAAAATAAAAGCTTCTACCCCACTTATTGCATCTTTGCCCATTTTTTACTCCCCTACAGGTTGGCCTAAAGGTATATACATTATTATGGAATGATAATCGGGGTGTTTTCAATATGATTTTTCTATACTGAATACCGATTGGCATTTATTCTGGAAATCTATGAAGAAAATTTGTATGACTTTGTTTAATTCAGTTGTTTTTTCTCGATTATTTGTCTTAAAGAAAGAATATGGTGTTTTTTACTCCTTCCTTCTCCCCTAGGAAATCACGTTTTTACCAATTGCTTACACATGAGAATAGGGCCAATGGTGTATTGGTTAGCACAACAGCCTTCTAATATAAAACAGTGGTCCTGAGCCTATGCGATGCCTGGTACTCTTTGAAGATTCCTATCTTAATTATATACGGATAGGCAAAATTTAGCATTAATCAATAGTAATTATCAATAATAATTAGATATTAGCATTAATCATAGCCTCAACAGCATAATCTGACGTTAAATGATTACATCAAAACAAAAAATGAAAATTAAGAAAACTTTGAAATAAATATGTTGAAGATATATTTTCTTATCTATTCTTATTCAATATTTTTTTTTAGTCATCGTTCTATTGTTTCTAGAAATCATTCCCAGTCGGTGGGAATAATTTCTCGTGGTACATGAATACCCTGCCCTTGAACGTGATCAAGGATACAGAGATTTATTTGCAGAACGTTGGTGTTAAATAATACACTGAGTGCAGACGTTACAATCACTTTGTATGATCTAATAAAGAATGAATCATCATTGAGTTCTCAGTCAACTACCAGTGCTGTTAATATTTTAACTAAATTAGATCGTTGATAAATTTCATGAGGTATTAACTTATGTATATTATGTAGTTGTAGATATGCATTTTGTTCTTTCATGTGAGAACTTCTTTAGCCTCTTTTAGCAATTTTTGATAGAGGGTAAACTTTAGGCTTCGCGTCAGCGACATGCTCGAGACTTGCGACCCCTAGCAACCAGTGGATTAGTTATACAATTTCTTTTAATAAACTTTAGTTTAAAGGCTAGAATTCCATTATATACCGTTCATGATTTAATTCTGATAATATATGTGGAAGAAAGTTCTCGTAGAATTTGAGAAAAACTTTATTGATTAGCCAACGTTTCTGATAATAACTAGAACTTGAATAAATTTTCTCCCACCATTTGAATGGCAACTTCATCGATTGTTGGTGCATTGAAACATCTCGCATGTTTTCCTATAGGAGTTTATCAGCTCTGCTATAGGTGACAATAAGGGGCCCTAGGCTATAGGATCTGACTTTTCCCTGAGATCATAGCTTGGGCAGTAAAGCCAATATAGCAGCTCTGATTACAATTTTATGATTACCAGATGGCATAAGATCCAGTGCAGTTTTAAATAATGAAATCAATTGATTTTGTTGATGAAACGAAGTTTGTAATTGTTTTACAATAGAACTCCTCACTGAACTGTTATTTGCACAAAGCTGATCAATTTCTTTTGGTGTATTGCCCATTTATTATCCATTTGCAAGAATTTTTTGAACGGCGAACCTGCTTTATGATATATTTAGCTTTATGTTTAAGTATATTTGTATGAAAACTCAATCACAGCCACAAAAAGCTTATTGCTTTTATTATACATATTTTATATTTCGAGATAAGACTCAATCACAAAAAATTGAAAAAATCTAACAGTTGCTAGGAAACCACAAAAAGCTTATTGCTTTTAATATGTCTAATTTATATTCCATGATAAAATTTAATCACAAAATATTAAAACAATTCAAACAGTTGCTAGGAAATATTACGAAATAAGTTTTAAAAAATTGCCTCTATTTACCTAACTTCTATAATATAAGAAGCAATTTTTCAAGATGATTAAAGAAGAATTTCGAGATCTTGCGGAACTACCAATGTTCAGGTAATTCTTTTAATTTAATTAATTTTAAAGTGATTTTTTTTTATGAATAATATGTTCTGTCAACAGAATTTCAACCCATAAGAAGATCAGTTAGTCTAATGTAATCTTTTTATGTTAACTTATAAACATAAACTTTATGAATTTGATGAGGAAATGGTTGTTCTATTGAAGGAAATGGTATAACTTTGTTATGCTGTACTCGATTGATGAGGACCTAGTTGAGCAATGTTGAAAATTTGTGGGGGAGTACAGTAAATAAAATTTACACCAATATTCACTAATTTGTTATTGCATCATGAACTGTTATTTTTTAAGGGATCTAGAAAAGTGTTGTTTTTATTATTTCCCTCGTAATTTTTACGTTTTTTCTCTTCATAAGAACCTTCTTTGCTAGACCTACAGAGCTTCAGTTGGGCTCAAATTGTAGATAATTTAATTTACTTTAAAAATGGTTACCCTTTGTTTTTTTCAAAAACGCACCGATTAGGATATAACTGCAACAACTCCGAAAATTTCAAGGTTTTTCGGCCGCCGAAGGTTTCCCTGGTCATTTTTACGGTTTTTCTTTTGAGGTCTCTTCATGAGAACCTTCTTTGCGCCTTGCAAAAAAATATGAGAAAAAAATTAATCGAATTGGTCGAGCCGTTCTTGAGTTTTACGGTTAGCAAGACATTTGGCGATTCATTTTTATTATATAGATAATTAAAATATTGAACTTGTTAATAGCTCTTGTTTTATGAAATGATTGAAAGTACAAATTATCTAAGTATTGTTGAACTTAACGATAATACTTATGCCAAAAAAATGAAAATAAAATCTATGTAAATACAAATTTACGGTATAAATAACATACTATGTTATTATCAAATACTCATTATTATTTTAATTAAATTATTGATATTCTGTATTGAGTTTGTGGAGCCCATTATGTATGTTTTGATTTATAAACAAAAATGTTGAAAATGTATATAAGTATTACCCGAAGTGTAAATATATATGAAAGCCAACTAATGTTAATAATTAAAATGTACAACATTGAAATTTAAATCATTAAGACTACAATTGATTTAGAAATTAAAAAAATATCACAGTTGTTCTTAAGTTTTGAGTTATCACTTTTGTCAGTAGTCTGCTATAGGTGACAATAAGAGGCCTAGGCCAGGTAGAGTAAAATGATCCTTAGGGTGCATTACTTTACTTTGATGAGGGGCAGTTGTTGGTACGCAGCAGTCAAGTCAAGGCGTGAGGAGGATGGAGAATGAAGCCCCATGTATCATAAGTCACCTATAGCTTCTCCTTTTCATTGTTAAAATATAATGTTCTTCTATAATTATTCTTATTTAATAAACAACTGCTGGCCAGTCAACCACGTTACCCTTTGGAGAAGACTATATAAGTCTCTTATTTAATAATAACATAAAATTATTACATATTCAGTATAACGATCTTAAGGTGGCATCCCATTTTAGTATTTAATTATATACAGATCAAAGGATCTGACTTTTCCCTGAGATCATAGCTTGGGGAGTAAAGGCAATATAGCAAGTCCTTATGACTGCCTATTTTCTTTTTTATATAATTAATGTTTACGGCTAGTTTGTTTCCTATTCGTGCATTGAAATCTTTCCCATATAGTCTTACTTATATTTTAATGTATTTTTATCATTGGATTTGGATTTGGTTCATAAATCATTATGCGCATTAATCAGATTTTATTAAGTACTGACTTATAATTATTCCGTTTACGGTTCTTGGACAAATTATATTTTCATGTTGGGAAAACCTAAGCTAAGAATTCAACGGCATGAATAAATGTAAGAGGCTGTAGGCACCGGGAGGAACGCACTGCTGATTTAGTTGGCCTTTCTAATGAACACCAGAGCAAATCGTTCCTCAGAAACATGTTAATGCACAGGTGGTTGTAAAAGATTAGTGTTATAAAAAATATCTGTACTTCCTCCAGAGTCGTTTGTATTTTAGTTCTTATATGTGGCCAGACTCCCATTATTGATTAATGTATTTTTTTATTTATAAGGACTACAATTTTAGAAAAATAGAATACTATTTCTGATTTAATGAGTTATCATTAGAATCCGCACCTATCCAAACTGAACGTATCTTGTTGAACAATTAACTCAATGTTGATCTATTTGAAAGAATTTTTAGTAACACCTTAAAATTTCGGTCTCCAGTGTTACCCAGATTTCATTGTACATTTTTCTGGTTTGTAATTTGTTACTAAAATTAATACTTTCAACAATTAGAAGTTAGCATTTTATCTGCTTTTAAATTTAAATTATTTGTGATTTATTATAATTTTTATCATGTGTGTATTTATCAAAATTCGTAATTATGGTGTTAATTTTTTGTTTTTTTTATTTCAGGTGAGTACCGGATTTTATCCTCATGATAAGGTATTTAATTTTTAATAATTGTAACTTATATTATCTTAAAACGGCATTAGGATGCAAGAATTAGTTACAAGTACTATTTGTAACTTAGTCATTTAAATTAACATATATTTGTCATTTAAGTACAACTTAACGTTTAAGTTCGATGTTTCTTGGGATTGAAAAACATATTTAAGGGTGGCCTGGGGTGTAGTGGTTGGCATAATAACCTTGCATGATCAATATCAAGGGTATAATTCGCCGATTAGTCATTAAGTGACATTAGGTAAATCAATAGTTTTTTTTTTTAATTTTGTGTTTAGGGAGGGCATATTATAAGCTAATGATGAATCTGCGTTAATAACCAAATAAATTATAAACATGATTATATGAAAAATTATTAGTGAGTTTAACCTCTTTTAATAAAAGTGATCTCTTCTGATGGCTTTGACTTGGTCATTCCTTCTGGTCATCTCCTGATAGCAATCTTTGCATTTACCGCACTGGAATTATAGCCCTTGTTATGTTACTCCATAATATTGTTCGATATAGAGGAAGTATTCTCGAGAAGGCATGCGGAAGGGAGAGGCAGTGATGGTTAAGCCCAAGATGCGCGGTAGCATTCCATGCATCGAAATATGACATGTAGATACCCAGCGATGGCCTCATATCGGATTCATGATGCTCGCATACCTTCCTCCGGAGCATCCCAACCATCCCAATCTAAATAATGCTACGCCTTCCATTTCATTAGCTTTATCTCAGCTCACGGAGAGATTGCCAAAGCTCATTAGTCTTGGCTGGATGGTACGTCGTATCAATCAGGAATCGTCTCATTTCAACGCAAAATGTGTTTAAAAACAAAAATTGTACCACTACAACCCGTGAATGGGGTGCAGTAGAAGGTAAAGACTGTACTCTTGTGTACAGTACATGGACAACGGTTGTGTAGGGAGGTGATTTGTCCTGAATCATGCTCAACCGCCAGATCCCCTCCTTATTTTAGGTACCCATTTTATAGGGGCTGGGTGATTCCCAGGATTAGGTCCCAGATCCCACAGGATGCCAACAGACTAAATAGGTCTTGCCAGCAGCGGGGTTTGAACCAGGATTTTCGGCATGACAATTCAGTGCTCGACCACTGAGCCATTCCGCTCCCTTAAATAATGTGTTTAACCTAGTATAAAATTATAGTTGTGTCAATTTCTGGTGTTGTTTCCTCATTGCAACACCCCTTTGTTAGCGTTTCTTACATATATATGTGTGAAACGTCGAATTAAATTGAAACTTTGAACATTTCGATGACAATGCAGTAATTTAGTAAGTTTCTAGTTTGATAAGTTCCTACTTTTTTAATTTTACAACTGTAATATAATAGTTGAAACAAGTAAATACATTTAATGACATTTGATGCCTCGAGATCAAGTCAATTAGAGAAACTACCCACTGGTAGCACTCTAATAATAAATTGAACTTATAAGGTAACGAGGCCATCTTCTTTTCTTCCCAGACGTCGAAGGATTTTCGGGAATTGAACAGTTTGAAACAGCGTACTTATTTATATTTATTTATTAAATATAACTTTGCTACTATGAATAGCAAAAATATACTTGCGACTATGAGTACCCATAGTTTGCATGGCTAGGATATTGGGGATTAGCGTTTTTCATATCAGAAGACACGATATTGTTTTGTGCCAAGTACTGAGGCTTACTGGCTTAATCATTGAGACAAGCTTATGACTACTGGCTGCACCAACTTAAAAGTTTTGTAGCTAGCTCAATTAAAAAGTAACAAAATAATGTTAGAAAAAAAAATAAAAATAAAGAACGCCAGTTTATAGCTAGCCGAACAAAAAGCTTGAAAATAAATAATAGTTTAAGAAAACTTACTTAAAAGTAGAAAAATAATCTCCAATAAGTTTAAAGAAAGAATAGTGATGAATAAAAAAAAATCATTTTATCGTCAAGAAAACCGTGGAGTGCTTAATGTTAATTGTAAATATTTTATTGCCTGATAAGTAATAAGTAGATTCATTATGAAAATACCATCAAATGCATCCATCGTTTTTTAACGATAAAATAAATGTTTTGTTTAGTACTCTATTCTTATTTTACTCTTACTGAAAAGTTTTCAAAATACAATCTTATATCAAAATCAGAGGAAGAATATTATATTTCTACAAAAAACAATTTTAGTAATTAATGGATTTTATAATAAAAACAAAATAAAATTCACATGTACACATATTTCCTTCTAGCTTTCGCTTATATCGTCGCAGATGGTACCGCAGAGCAGCAAACTGATCTGCTACCATATGCTGGAAACAGTCCCAGATCCTTTAACTCCAACATTTGTCTGCGATACATCTGTTGGCTTTCTTCCATAACTCTGTCTGGAGAGAGGATGCCTTTATAATGAAATATCTAGACAAAATACGTTTCGATACGTTATTTTATGACATTTTAATACATAGTCAAGTCTACGAATTAACGGACATGTAATGTATTAATGTATAGCTATTCCCAGAAAATAATTTTAGGTTATGTTTTCCCAATCTAACAAGAAATTTATAAACAGAAGCAACCGGTTCATGAACTTGTATCGCATTATTTCCTACATAACTCTACAAAGAGCCTCATGAAAAGAATGACCGACACCAAGCATATTGCAAAACTCCAAGGTTTTATTTAATGATATTCAGGACACAACAGCTCCATCAGTCAGTCTGTTGTTTACTAAGAACTTGTACAATTCTATAAGATTGAATTTTGAAAAATTTTCAGCGAGTACAAAACATTTAGTTTGTCTTAAAAAAAGATGGATGCTTTCGACATAGTCCATTTTGGAAATTTTGAATAATCCCATTTTGATCCTAAACGCTTAATAATACGTGATCGTTACAATTTATGGAAATTATAAAATAATTATTATTATGCTACCAAGTTTGGTGTTAGTTCCGCAGGTTGTCGCTTCGAGTCAAGTCACAACTTATTCGTTTTACTTCAATATTCTGGAAAATAAATATTATTTTATTACTGACTGTATATTAAAGAACAGACTTACACGCACTGTTTTAAGTTATATCATCAACTGTACTTCGAAATATTTGTTCTTGATGAAATTATTACCGAACTATATACTTTTCCATTTATAAATTATATTATTATTTGATGGTGATTATTTAAATATTTCTATTTGGATGATTATTTAAATATATACTTTTCCCATTATTACACTCTTTTTTTTTTCATACTAAAACTATGGAATTTTATTTTTATTTTCGAGGGTATTAAAAAGAAACGAAAGAGAAGTTATAACTGGTTGCGACGATTCGTAGCTACAACTTGCGGATAATCCAAGTTTTAACAAATAAATCACTCGCTAGACTGAAAGGACTGTCGGACGTTGAACTATATTACGCTGCATTATGTGAACCAGAATTATTCCTTTGTTCACATTCTGTAAAAAATTTGACGGGTTTACCTCCCCCTCCCCTATTTACAATAATTCAAGGACGGATCAAGGCACTAACAGGAAACATTTGTCCTGAAACGAGCCTTTGTATGTAGATTTAGACAAGTAATATGACAAAAACACGTGCTAATGTTTAATATGAATGCATTCTCTTTGTCTTTTCTTTTTGCCAAAAAAAAAAAAAATAGATCTGAGTATAGATAGGATGATACGGACCCACTGCAAGGTACCAACATTCTTTGCGCACAGCGTCGTGTGACCAGTCCATCTTGCCCGTGCACAACATTACGAGGTCCGAACACGCTTTCTTAGATGCCGGGGTTTCTAGTGATAGCGCCTGAGCACGCATGGCATGTCCCCTCGTCTCGGGAAACTGAAAGAATAATTGGTGAGAAATTGTATGTATTTTTCTTGTTTATAAGGTCAAATCTTCTGATTTTTGGGTATCAGTTCTTCAGGTTGTCGCTTCGAGTTGAATTATAACAGGTTTTATTTTATTTTTGTTTCCTTTTTAATTTTTTCCAAAAATACAAATCAGCTTGAGCTTTAGTATGGAAAATAGAAAGTAATTATGGTTAATGTGTGTATACAGGTAATTATTTAATCAAGAAATTTCCAACATGTATCATCTATATTATTTTTTCTTGAATACTAATAGTTGACCTTATACACACAAACACACACACACACAAACACACTTCTCTCCGTCCATCTTTATTTTTCATCACTCGGGTACCTTGATGCTTATGTATTTTAATTTTAATATTTACCATATGTAATTTTATTTGTCTTCATTTTGCATATTTAACCCTACTTAAGAGCAATTTTTTTTAACATCCACCCAGATCATTTTCTTCCTTATACTATATATTCTGTACTTCGAAATATTAGTTATATGGTGATACATTTTTATTAGAACGTTTATTTCTTGATGACTAATTATTATTATTTACTTTACTTTATTATTTATTTTACTTTATTATTATTATTACCGCATTAATTTCTTTCTGTTACCGCATGTATATATTTTTCCGCATGTATATATTTATTTATTTTATTTTGTTTATATTATTGTTTTGTTATGGAATGACTGTAAGCTACACAGCACTATTACTTATTGCCCATAAGTGGCAGATTGTAATATTTCAATAAAGTGTTAATATAAAAAAAAAAATTCTTGATGAAATTATTACCAAATTATACCCATTTCCCATTTCTAAACTTGGTATTACATACTAACACTAACGAATGTTTTTATTTAAGAAAAAAGAAAAGAGAAAGAAACGAATGAAAAGTTAACACTTGTGACTCAACTCGAAGAAAAAACCTGCGGAACTGATACCCACCGATATAATAAGCATTTAATTATGGTTCATTGTAGAAAATTGTTGCATGCATATTAAAAAATCCGTTTTCCTATTTACTAGGAGTTTTCTCCTTAAATGCAGATTCAATTAATCTGTGACTAGCCGATACTGGATTTAAATTTTCTCCTTTTCGATCCACTTTCCTCAAGGTGAGTATCGACATTTGACCAGCATGATAGATTTCTCTATTTTCCGGAGAGAGCAGAACGTTTTTCGGCTGTTAAAATAATGAGTGCACATCAGATTAGCGATCCCAATCACACTGTATACAATGAATAAGTATATATTAATATCATTCTGTTGATTTAGAATTATTATATTAATAAAAGCAAACATTAATGACCCTTTAATCTGTGCTGTTAAACATATCTACCATAATAGCATATGTCAAATAAAAGTTTAACACTATCCCATCAATGTCTAAGTTCTAAAGGACTCCAGGTGAATGGTCCAGGAAATTTAGAATGATGGGGCTTCATATTCAGAATCACTTTTACCTTCAACAATTAAAGAAAGGAGTCGCAGAACATAATATGTGTGCGAAACTCATAGAAGAATATAATAGGTGGGGAATGAAAGTGAACTTTGAAAAGACTGAATATTAAATACGGAGGAGGGCGGACCATTGGAGGTGAACGGTCTACAGATTAAAAATCTAAAGATTTTGAACATTCAGGATCTGTCCTTCAAAAATATAGAACATCTGAAGGGGATATAGCCCGGAGAACCAGAGAAGGAAGGAAGCTATAGGCATGCTCAATCCCCAACTATGGATTAATAACATCCTAAAAACTAAAAAAAAATATGATTTTCCTAGCTAAAATAAAGGCTTTAATGTTATATGGTTGTGAAACATGAAAATTGGGAAAGGTAAGCAACGAGAAACTTCTAGTTGCGGAGATGAACTTCTGGAGAAGAGCAGCCGGAATCTAGTCGTGATAGGATACACAATTCAGTTGTCGGAGAGTTAATGGGTACTAACAATACCTATAACATTCTCGATCAAATCACAATAAAGAGATTCGAGTGCTTTGGGCACCAACTGAGGGTGGATAGTAATATAATACCCAAAATGACCATGCGCTGGTGCCCTGAAGGAAGAAGAAGAAGAGGCCGACCAAGAGCTTCTTGAATCAAGTCCAGAAAGACATGGCAGGATATGGCCTTAATGAATAAAATGCATTTGGAAGACTTGGAGATATTATCCCAAAATTTGGTTGGAGAAAACTTCAATTATATGGAAAATCACTTAATAAAAATTAAAGCAGAACAGAACATATTTTGGGAATATAGCATAATTAGTGCAATGCCTAATCCAGAACCGTAGTTGTCATTCAGTTCAGAAGGACTTCAATTCTGTGAAGATTATGCCTGGAATTATAATGGCATCGAATTCTGAACGGGATGAAAAATCAGAAGCTTATTAATCTAGTCTGAATAATAATGTGGGTTAGAAACATAGGTGTTTAATAAATAGTTTATCACTATTTAATTTGTTTCTTAAGCCTCCTATAGAGGTCACACTTTCTTCCGCTGCTAAAGAATAGTTTATTTAATTTTATTAATTTGCTTTTAATTGGTAATAATTTTGCAATAAACTATCAAGTAATAATGAAAAAATGTATCTTGCTTTTTGTTTATCGATTCCTTCGTCTAATAAAAAAATTCGTACGCTACTAAGTGTTTGTTTACCCAACAATCGTTTGTTAGATGTGTGTTCACCTTATTTCTCCGAGAGGATGAAAATGTTTATGGCCGGATAGGTAAGAAAGGAGTGAGATATATTTGCTCTGCTCTATCAGCCATCTCATTTCCTCTAGTGTCATTATTACTTGATATCCACTCAAAGAAGCCAACTGTTCAGCATGTAATCTGTAGAGTGTGTAGAAGATAGTAAATGTCTCTGATAAGAGTGTATTCAGAGAAGATGATTTTGATACATTGTATAAAATCGGTGATAAAACAATGATACTGTCTGAGTTTGGAAATTCAATCCACAATAGTTATGAATTCAGTTGTTAATATGGGTTAGTTTAATTAAATACTTGTCAGGATTTATAGTTAACTATTATTTTGTTGTGCGTCACTAATTAAATGTTATTATTTTCATTTAATTCTTTCCTTATATCGCAGTATTACTAGAGACTGGGTGAGCCTTAAGAGGGTCTTAATTCGTGTATACCTCTAGCGGGGTATCTCAGTGGTTGAGCATTGCCCGGGTACTAAACCAGCTGTGACTGATAGATTATTTAATCTGTTAAGAGACAAGGATAGACCGTGTGGGATCTAGAGACCCTCTTGGGGCTTTTATAAAGTGTGTACCCTTAATTGGGCGAAAAATCCTGGCAATTTTTTAAATCACGTCCCTGCACAAGCTTTATACTTGAGTAGTATAGATAGGCTCTTCCTTGTACTGAACCCAAGGCGTTCATTGGTTGGTATCATACAGATTTTTTTTATTATCTATTCCTCATTATTAGTATTTTAAGTGTTCCGTTTCCATGTGGATGAGAAATAAAAGAAAATATATTGTTATTCCATCGCTACTGTTTCCATTCCTACTCCAACGTACGACAGATAAGACTAACTGTCCACAGCCCATATTATTTTCCCGTTTTTGCTCGATGATCGCGCTTAAATAGCTTCTCAAAGGTTGGATCCGGTAGTCTGTGGGCGTCCGATAAAAATCTCGTCTCGTAACTGATGGCGTTGTTGAAATCACTCGATCATGGTTTTTAATTAGTGTGGATATATGTTGTTTCAAAGAATGATTAATTTTCCATGTTAATATATATACATGGCGTAATATATTGATTCTATTTTTATGATATGTACTTATATGTATATCAGTTTTCTGAAAATTTGATGAATCACCCCAATAAGACTTTAACAAAATCATGATAACTTCACGAAAGTATTTCAGACTGAAGACGGATGGATATTGTGAAGTAATTGAGAAAATCCAGAAAATGGAAAAAAATCATGGATACCATGCGGAAGAGGAGGCTTACATTCCTTTGACATCTGTACTGAATGAACAAACATTTCTGGAATAAGAAACCACTACAAGTAGACTACAGAAGCAAGGAAGTTGAACATCGCAGAGTCTCACATGTTAAAAAGAAATTAAACAGTATTGAAATGAAAAATCCGGAATGGTTTGAGGATGAAGAAAGACCGGTGAAGGTTGAATGAAGTTAGAGAGAACATCAAAGGAAATGTGTCATTGAACTCATTAAAGAGTATCGAAGGCAGGAGATACTCCAGCGGAGGAAGGAAAAGAAATGATGATTTTAGTGGTCAATATGTAATTTTAAAAAAATATATTATTTTTTTTTTAAATTTAAATATATTTTATAAGTGCTAAAGGGTACCCTCAGTCCTCGTGAAGACGGTTCTTTGATTTTACCACTTTTAGTGTAATTTAAAGTTTTATCTATCGAAGCTGAAATTTCAACCTAATGTTTATCAAAATTATGTTATAAATAAAATGTATTTTTCTTTTGAAAAATTGAAATAATTATACTTGCCAATCATGGTAGAAATGAAGGACATTAGTTATAATAAGGAAGTAACTAGCCCTATTTGCATTAGTAGAACTACCATTATGATAAATAAATCAGTTCTGCAAGAACTACGGAGGCGTACGTGTCAGTTCTGGTCTGATTCTCGACCTTACGGTTTTACTTGTACTAGAGTCGAGTGTGGTCTCTAAACACTGCTCTGTATAAATATTAATACTGAATATCTTTCAAACCTTTTTTTTTATTTAATGAAGTTGTGTTGGTGTGCTATCTACGGTTCTAAACTGTATCAGAAACTATAATACATTTCTGGGGCTCCAATACAGTAAACAGTAAATAAATGGTTACGTCGAATTTTGTTCAGAGAGAGTTAAATGTATTGTATATTAAATGTATTGTAGGAAGAGGAATTTCATTCCCGAAGTTTTCGGCTTGCATATATTAAGTTGTAAGATCAGCAATACCTCCAATTCCTGACTAAGCAACTTATTAAAATAACTCGATTCCGCTTCCCTAAGGACATGAAACTCAATTGGGGGAAAATTCGACTTAAACACTTAATTCATCGGGGCTGTAGATATAGCATATGATAATATATTAAAGTATTATATAATGTATAATATATTTGAGATTATATACATGCATGTGATATCCTTATAATGACTCTATAAAGATCATGTTTTTTAATTGATGTT
This sequence comes from Arma custos, assembly GCA_037127475.1. Taxonomy (NCBI): domain Eukaryota; kingdom Metazoa; phylum Arthropoda; class Insecta; order Hemiptera; family Pentatomidae; genus Arma; species Arma custos. The sequence goes on along the minus strand of CM073764.1, from coordinate 66,608,395 downwards.
TCCAATACTGTGAACAACCTTTTGTCTTCCCTATGTTTCAACAACGATATTTAAATATTTTAGCCATTAATTTTAACTTGTTACGAAAGAAATTAACCAATAGACAAAGAAGGTAATATAGTATATTAAATTTAAAAAAATATATTTTCTCATTTCCTATGTTTTGGTTCAAAATTATCGTTATGAATGTTCAATAATGATATGATACTTAACGTGAAGACTTATAGAATCCAACTTATATTACAAGACAGGGTAGGATTGATAAGGACCACCTGCTGAAGTGGTTAGGAGACCACAAGACCCCAAAACCACAAGGCTAACCATTGCCTTGCACAACTACTGGCTACTTGGTTCATAAACTCGTCAGCAACTAGGTCTCTTAAAGGATCATGAAAAGGTATAGTTTCATTAATAAATTAACTAACTCCAGACTTATATATATATATATATCTCATCGGATGAGAAAAAATATTTTATGTGTGTATGTATGTGAGGGATTGGTAGCACGGAGGCAAGGGCCCCCCACAGTTTTTTAGGTACTGTGGTGAATCCATTATAGTACATAATTAAAGGCAAATCACATGATAATTGTTGTTAAAATAACAGATAGGACATGAGTGAAACTATTGTTTTGATATCGTACTAATATTATAAATGCGAACGTTTGTATGTTTTTCTCTCTTTCACGCAAAAACTACTGAACGGATTTGGATGAAACTTTACAGTAATATAGGTTATGCATCAGAATAACACATAGGCTACAGCAAGGACGTATTTAGTCCTACTAATATTATTATTATTATCACTGGCTCTACAACCCAAAAAGGGTCCTGGCCGCATCAAGGCGTCGCCTCCATTCTTCTCTGTCCTGCGCCAAGGTCTTTTCAGGATAGCGTTGTCCTCTATTCTGGCCACATGTCCAGCCCATCTTAGCCTAACTATTCTTACGTGGTTTACCACGTCAGGCTTCTGATACAAAAGATAAGCTCTGCATTTTGTCTGAGTCTAAATTGATCGCCTACTCTTACAGCTCCAAACATTCTTCTTTATTATAAACATTCCTACTAATATTATAAATGCGAAAGTTTGTACGTTTGTCTCTCTTTCACGCAAAAACTATTGAACGGATTTGGATGAAACTTTACAGTATTACATCATAGCAAGGGCGTATTTAGGTGGGGGCACGGGGGAACGGGGCCCCCCAAATACTCCCTCCAGAGAGTTTTTAGGTACTGTGGAGAATTATAGTACATAATTAAAGGCAAATCTAATCTACTTTTCCTAACAATATTATACAATATGCGAAAGATTTAGGGGGGGCACGGGGGCACGTGCCAGATAGTTTTTTTGTGTTCTGTGGAGAGTCCATTATATTACACAATTAAAGGCAAATCAGGAACACAGCGTTTTGAAATTTGCAGAGAGGTTCTTTATATGATTTAAGAAAGAAATTTGGATAATTCCACCCTTAAGGTTTTCCCCATTAATATAACATGGGCTCAAAGATTGTATGGAATCAGTCAGTTTTGAAGTTAGACATCTGAAATTTTGGATGTACGAGTAACTTATAGTTAAAAAAATATTAAATTATTTATGAAATGATCTGTCATGAAACTTCATGTGGCTGACCAAATTCACGCGAGCGAAGCCGCGGGCAAAAGCTAGTACGTAATAAAGAGTAATCAAATAATTAACTTTTGAAATGAATATTACTTATCTTAATTTAAATCATCCTTACTTTTGTAACTAATTTACTCCATTAGCATTATTTCTATATTTTATTTGATTTATTTTATCTTTACAATTTTTTTCTATTTCATTTTGATTTCTTTGCATGTTGTCTAGCAATCCCTGAACGATAATACAATATCTAACTTTTAAGAATAATAAAAGGGAACAGTTATTTGTACAATTCCAAATAATTATTTGACAGTTTACAATTTATTTGAATACCTATTACCTGCAATATGGGTAGAAAAGGTTGGTTTCAAATCAATAGTTCACCTATTAAGTTAAGAATTTTTTTGTTTGTTTTAATTAATTTATTCTACCTGGACTACAAGAAAAACATTTCTCCTCGCTCCTTTGATCAGATCCTAAACTGAAGGCTATCCCACCCCGACTGAGACTCCAAGTTTTACCATCAATTTCCTGGTAACGACATGGAATTCCTTAGCTGTGACTGTGCCTGGCGAGGAATGTCCTGAGAGGCTGGCCCAGGCCGCTGACACAGTTCTTATTACCGAACTCCGCATCATCACAGACTTTGAAATTTCGGCCTTTAAATTTACATGAAGTTTTGGGTGTATCTTGTTTTTATTATAAATTTTATTTATTTTATTAATAGTTTGACTTATTAAAACTCATCTATTTATCACATGACTAAGATTGAAATATTATTCCCTTTGCTGAGCTTAGACTCGTATTCTTTATTAACCTTTTTGCTTAACTCATTTTGGCAAAGGCGGAGGTTTGTATTTGTTTAGGAGAGCCAATTTTCCATAACTTTGAACTATTAAACTTAATATCTTCCATAGTTATTGAGACAGCTTAAAGATCATTGTTATATAAATATAGAAGTATTGATCATAGTATTTATTTACTACAATTTAGCTTAAGTACTAAATATATTGTTGGGACGGTGTACTCTACCTCCGGGTTAGCGCTATAACAGATATCTTAGCGATATATTTAAATAAGGGGGGGGGTATATTTAAATAGCAAGGGATATTTTAATATAATTAAATACAGGATATAGAATCTTTTTTTGTTAAAAATTGGCTTAGTTATTTTGTTCATCAAGTCAGATAATATTCGATATCAATTTACTTTGTATATTATATTTTTAATATAAAAATACATAGTTTTTTTAATACTTTTTATATTATTTGGTTTATACGAATAGGAAGCTGAATTTGTTTGGAACGTTAGTGTAGATTTTTTCGGCTATTCTAGATGGTCAAAAATCACGGAAAAGCCAATACCAGTTAAATATAATTTAAATTAAACTGTTTTATAATTTTTAGTAGCTCGTTTTGGAAACTTTATTGATATTTGTTTTCTTGTATTTCCTTTTCATGGAAACATTCTATATCGAGTGAATCTGGGAGAAAGTTTTGTTTTTATCTTATTTATTTTATTTTTTGGCTGGCCCAAAAATTCCGCTTATTTTTTTTTTTTAAATTTATTCGAGGTATCTAGTTAATTTCGAAATATTTCTTCGAGGTAACCAAGAAACTGCTTACGGAAAAAAAGAAAATTGCACTTAGGAATGAGATCCGAGAACTGGAGGATGCGAGACGGAATAATGACACCAGGAAGTTCTTCCAGAAAGTGCAAGGAATACAAACAAAAGGGAAGAATCCGGCTTTAGGGATAAGGGATGAAGAAGGAAACCTACAGATCCTTCCTGACGAGGTGCTGGACAGATGGAAAACCTATTTCTGCAATCTGCTGAATGCAGAAACGGAGAGAGTTCCTCTATCCGGAATAGAAGGAAGAGCAAGCCAGGAACCTGGTGACGAACATATCCCGCCAGATGTGGAGGATGTTGAGGAAATAGTGGAAAAATTGAAGAACAGGAAAGCATCCGGAATAGATGGTCTCCCCGCGGAGCTGTTCAAAAAACCTGGAAGGGAGCTAGAAAAAGAACTCCACGAGCTCATATCACTGATCTGGGAAGAAGAAGCTATACCCAAGGAGTGGTGCGAAGGTATCATAGTGCCAGTGTACAAGAGAAAGGGCGACCCCTCGATATGCTCTAACCACAGAGGAATAACGCTTCTCTGCACGGCATACAAGGTGTTTTCAATAGCAGTATATAATCGACTGCAGCCATATGTAGAGAGGAAGCTGGGGGATTACCAAGGAGGCTTCAGAAGTAACAGGTCGACCACTGATCAGATATGGACCTTAAAAAAATATCTGCGAGAAAATGAAGGAGTACGACCAGACAATGTGGATGCTGTTCATAGATTTTAAATCAGCATATGACTCAATTATAAGGGAAGAATTGTTCAGAGTCATGCAGGAGATGGAGATCCCTGGGAAACTATAAACTATAAATAAACTGTCGGAACAGTTTGAAATAAAAAATGGTCTAAGACAAGGAGATCCTCTTGCCCCTTTACTATTCAACATTGCCCTGCAGGCAGTTATGGAAAGAGCAGGATTACTTGGAGGCGGGAATATTTTTAATCGACTAACGCAGGTACTCGCCTATGCAGATGACGTGGTAATTATTAGAAGGACATTACCTAGTATTAAGGACAACTTGCAAAGGCTCGAGACTGAAGCAGAAAAGTTGGGGTTAAAAATAAATGAGGAAAAAACCAAACTGATGGTTTTGAGAAGAGGAAGGCAAAATCAGCAAATTCGCCGGCAGCAACTGTACGTAATGGGAACACATACCTTCGAGGTGGTGAACAGCTTCCAGTACCTTGGCTCTGTCATCAACGACAAACTAGATGAAACAGAAGAAATCAGAAGAAGAATCCTGGCTGGGAATCGGGGCTACTTTGCTATTACCAGTTTGCTGAAAAGCAAAAATGTCGACCTCAAAACCAAGATCACTCTCTATAAATCACTGATTCGGCCAATAGTGACATATGCTTGCGAGACATGGACCCTAAACAAGAAGGATGCACATCTAGTGGATAGATTCGAAAGGCGTATCCTCAGACGCATCGTAGGGCCCGTCCAGGAAAACAGTGTATGGCGAATAAGAAAAAACAGAGAGTTGTATGAAAGGTATGATGACATGACGATCTCCTCTTTCGCCCGGTTACAGAGGATGAAGTGGCTGGGTCACTTGTTGAGAATGGGAGGAGAAAGAACTGCTAGAAGAGTGTTCGAGAACTGCCCTGATGGAGTGAGGCGTAGAGGGAGACCCAGGGGCAGGTGGAAGGATAGCGTCCTGGGAGATCTTAAGAAACTGAGAATAAGTTCCATACATGCGCAGGACCGAAGCAGATGGAGCTTGGAGATTGAGCAGGCCAAGGATCGCTTTAAGCATCTGTCGCGCCACTAAAAGAAGAAGAAGAACCAAGATTTTTTAGTAATGTTGCTACTTGATATGGGTGGTATGAGCAGAATTTGACTTCTTGTAATGATTATTGGATCACTTTAAGTTGTAAGGAAATAAACCCTAACGTGGCGATGTGTCATCGCTTGACAAATTTATTTTATTCACTTAATTCTCCTTATACAATTTTATCAATTTTTTTTCTGTCTAGTTTTTGTTTTAGAATGGCACTAGAAAACAAACAAAAGTCATTGTGTTTTTTCCTTCTATCTTACCAGAAACCTCTGTTGTATATTTTCTCACATATTCACCATGACCCATTTTCCAAATATTTTCTCTTTACTTATGTTTTATATGTATATATGTATATATATATATACATATAATTAAATATTTTTTAAAACTAGTTACGAAATAATAATAAGAAATCCATTCTAAAATTACTGCTTAGCTAAAAAATATCTAGAATTTGGCATGCATTTATTTTATTCCCGTGAACAATATTACTACATATGTGGTAATAGAGCAAGTAACACAGAAAACCACATTTAAAAATGTCGTAATTTGCTCTTATAGCTGACAAAATTGGTAAATATGAATAAGCTCCGTTTATTATTGAAGATAAAAAATAAAAAAAAACTTTTATCAAAACCTGAACCAATAATATTGATAAGATATGAAAAACTAGATTTCGTGGTTGAATGGGCTTTATTGTGAAACATTGACCCAAATAGTTCTGTCAATAGCAGTTACTTTATGGACAAAGGAGTGACTGTTCCGGATTATTTATTCGTTCATTTCGTGGTTAAAAAGTTCTAGATATTGTGGAGCAATAGTTGTCACTGTTACAGTTTATAAAACAAACATTAAACTTAAAGTAAACACAAACTGGTGAAAAGTAAACAAATATAAATAAAGTTTCAAAAACCAAGCTGATGAAAATTTAAACAAATATTCTTGAATTTAATATTACTCGATAAGAACTATAAAACTGTTTTAATTTTTAATTAAGGTGGTTTAATTAAGTAACTGTTATTAATGTCTCGATTTATGTCAAGAACGTATATCACCCTGACAACGTTTATCTACCTCATCGGGTCAAACTTGGTTTCAAGGGAGAATTAAAGTTACTACGCGGGTTTCATGTTGTGGTTTCTTATGTATTTCTATTGTTCTATTTTTATTTTATTTTGCTATAGTTCTATCATGGAACATTGTTGTTGTTTGCTCATTTAACGATACTTATTGCTGCTGTGGCTAATTGGACGATGCTGCAGTGGGAGCTCTAAATTTTTCCCATTCAGGTTTAACTAGGATGGTGATTTTTAACGATTACCTGACATCGTACAGGCTCGGGATTCCGTTTTACGTCCCTTCCGAAGGACGGCATTACCTAGGATTTTTTACTCCTTTTAAAAAGTCCTAAGGCCTCTTGCCGGGCAACGAACCCTCGGTCTTGGACATATTTGGTTGTTATGCTAACCACTTTGCCACAGGTCGCCCCATCATCGAATATTTATTAACTTTATTTTTTATTTTATTTTTAGTCATGAGTTTTGTTGAACTTGTTTTGATAATAAAAATAAGACAAAGGGTCATTAAATTGGTTCCTATCACATGTTTTTCCCCATAATTTTATATTGTTACTAGCTTATGCCCGCGTCTTTGCTCGCGTGGAGCAAATACGCTTTTTTCGTTCGCATATGGAACTTTCTAGACCCATCCAGACTTTACTTCTAGATTCTAAGAATCGTCTAAAGGCCCGTCCACACTACTCGTGCTTGGGCTCGTGCTCGCCCGACTTGGGCTCGTCGAGGAGGCTCGTACGGCTCGTCTAACTCGCGCTCGTGCTCGTTCTATCAACTGTCCACATTATCTCAGTTACTCGGCAGGCTTTGGCTCGCGAGGATCCACTTTATTTACTTGCGGAAATAATGAACCGTGAAGTGATTATAACTAGTGCTTCCTTCCTTATTATGAGATTCATAGCTCAAGAGCAAAAAAGAAAACGAAGATGGTGGATGACGACAGTTTTGAAAAGTCGGGAAACATATAGTGGTAGCAATTTACTAGACGACTTGGCGGTTGAAAATGTATATTTTTATACTTTTCTATATGTTGCCAATAAACAGTTCATTTTTTTTTAATTCAGACACGTTCACGTTTAATTGTTGAGATATCGCGTCCCAAGCGTCGGCTCTTTTTGATTTGATTTTATGAAAACAACTACTAACATCCCACAACTCCGGGTGTTGTTCGTAAAGATTAATAAATTTGATAGTGAAGTCGTCGGTCCACTCCATTTTACTTCGATGTAGACTGCATGAGTTCAACAAGTCGACTGAGCTAGGCTTGTTGTCGTCCACGAGACTCGTGTGGCTCGATGAGCATTGCGAGCATTTCCTTTGATGGACCGACAACAAGCGGAGCGACTCGAGCCATTGGCTCGTTAGGCTCGCGTGCTCCTCTCCTCGGATCGAGCTATCGTCCACATTACTCGCAAGCCACCCGAGTGACGCGAGCACGAGTAGTGTGGACGGGCCTTAACTGTTCTCACATTTGCGATCTTATTGTTGCCGCTATAATAATATAATTAATTGTAAATAAACAGTATTAAGTTTTGGTTTGTCATTTTAGTGTACTTTTTATTTAATAAAATAACTGTGTTTGAACTTTCTTTGTTGTGTTTTTGACATTATTTACCCTTACTTCTGTAATCCCACAATAATAAATTTGAAAAAGTAAAATCCTTCAAATTTTTATTTCTTTTTTTAATTATTATTTACAATTTTTTTTTAATTTCTTCTAAACAATGGGGGGGGGGGGTTACATCCCCAATAACCGCTTTTCGTTACGCCTATGGTTATGAGTGTGATAATTCCTTTATCGTGGCGCAACCTGGGAACTCCAAGAGGGCACGAACGGGATGAGATACCACGTGAGGATGGGGTTAACCTTTAATTTTTTTCCACGTGGGATGTGAGAAGGAACATGAGGATGAGCACATAATAGTCCTTCCTAACTATAATTGGACTCGGTCGTTGGAGGCTCGTGTCTGCTGTCTGCTCTCTCAGCCTTCTTCTTTTTAAGACCTAAATACTACCGTGTGTTCTTTAAAGCGCGTGGAGGAATTTCTTGTTTCATAATTTTCAATAATGTATTGCTACACGCGTGTTAAGGATCCAGAAATTCTTTTTAAATGTACCATATACATTAACGCTGATTATTGTGTCGCGAATTTTTTTTAGGTGAACTGAAATTTTGGTAACTATTGATTTATTAATGTCCTTAAATTTATAACCAAATTATAAATTAATGATATCAATTGTAAATTAATCTGTAAGCGACTGGGATCTAGGACCCTTCCGGGGCTCACTAAGCTTCTTGTGGGTACCCAAAATAAGAGGAAAATTTGATTGTTGTGCGTGATATAGGACAAATGACTTCGCTGCACAACCGTTATCCGAGAAACAGTTTACCACATACTGAACCCACGACCCTTCATGGGGTGTTGTTTTGATTTTATTTTTTTATCACTTAAGGATTATAGTTATAGTTAGTTAATTAAGGCATTGACATGGAAAAGGTGGTAAGTTGAAAAAAAAAATTTCACTTGTTTCATAGAAAATGTAGTAAAGCAATCAAAGCAATCATAGTCAAAACTTGAATTGGTTCAGTTTATATGAACGGAGGTAGTTACTATTTTCCACTTGAAACTTCTTCTTTTTTTGTTTGTTTGTTTGTTTGTTTATTTGGGCTTTAAGGCGTAAAACCCCAGGGTCATCAACGCCTTCTTCTTTCTTTTTTTTGTTGCCTCCATTGTTAGAAATTGAGCCCATATTTTCTGATTTAAATATTAAATAAAGACACAATTACTCCCTGTGCGCTTGGTACGGCAGTTTTGAGGTGAATAGCTTAGGGGTTGCGTTCAAAATTGAAATCCACAATAAGTTTTAATTTGTGGCATTTTTGCTGCTGTGTGATAGAAAACAAAACATTTAAAATCCCGAAAAGCCAGCCCATTACTCAAAAATACTGAAAAAACTGACCAGCTAACGATTTGCTAATTCAGGTAATATCGGGTGGCATACAAAAAAATAAAAATAGGGTTGTTGGTTGAACGTCTTGGAGTGAGGCATTTGATGAAGTCTAGCTGTTGGTGTGAGATGTGCTGCGCTAGGTCTTCTTTGATGTGATTTTTTTTTGTAGTGTGATTGGGCCTGCTGTAAAACTTGTTCATCTGTATTTATTAAAATCGAGAAAGCAAGGTCATTATTACTATTAAAATTTACTATTAAAATAATTCGAAAGAAGTGATGCTGGAGAGTTTCTCAGTTTGCTCGATCGGATCTCATTTCCTACCAAGTTAGTGTATTATGATTTTATTCAGAGTACACAGAGATCGTTGCTTTGTAATAATAAACTATTTTTTATTAAAATAATTCGGCTATTAGATTGTCGAAGATTGCTGGTATATACTGTACATAGATATATAGCTGGTATATAGGTATATATGTATACTACTTGTGGCTGTGATACACTGCCTCCGGTGACGACCAGAGACGAGGAGCCTACACCTTCACATCCTGCCGGCCTCACCATCCGCACTTCCTGTCCTCTCCTCCGCCGGCCGGGAGCCTACTTAATTTATCCTCTACTCATATCTTGTTAAAGTAATAGCCTCTTTGTTCCCCTCAGAAAAAAAAATTACTCTAGTATGGTTTCGAAATCGTTAAGGAACTATAATCTAGAGCATAGGAAAAAAAAAGTTATTTCCCATGTTTTTTATTGTTATATAATAAGTAATATAACAAATACTAATAACAAAATGACTTAATTGGGGCCAATCCTCATTTTCTAAATTTTTAATACGTAACTTTCGAGATCTCTAATTATCTTTGAAGTCGCTATTTTTCAGAACTATTTGAAATCGAGCTTCGAGGCTCCGCAAAGCCATCAAATTCTTCACATATCCAATCCTTACTATAGAAAATCCCTCATAATATCCTCAATGCTCCCTACTTCGTTACAAATTAAGTCATTCATACTGACCTTAATGTCCCACTTGTTGATGTTTTTCTTATCCCGATATTAAACCTTTCATGACAAAATCTATTCCCACTAGTTTCAAACTAACACCTCTTCAATTCCTGGCAGTCCTCTGAGACTTCTGAAGATGGCCTCGTGATCTTCTAAGTTACCTTACCTAAATTTAAAGGACTGGGTAAAAACAGAAATAAATACATACATCATACAAGACTGAAAAGACAAGAAACTGCTCGACGTTTTGCCTACTTCAACATTTACTGGACAAACAGTTCCCAATTAATTACAAAAGACTCATTTACATGACAGTTATCAGACCTATTTGGACATAAGGAGTTGAGCTTTGGGGCTCTACTAAACCATCCAATTCATCTCGTATACAATCCTTACAATCCAAAATCTCTCGTAAAATCCTCAATGCTCCTTATTATGTCACAGACAAGCTCATCCATCATGATCTTAATATCCCATATTTTGCTGATTTGGCCCAATCTAGATACCTGACAAGCTCCATAAACTCTTGAATCCGCTAGTCTCTCAACTTGCTTCCCATAATATTCCTGATAACCCTCCGAGGCGTCTGAAAAGAAGATGGCCTCGGGACCTTCTACTATATTACTTTATTGGAGTGCTATCGATGGGTAGTTTCTCCACAAGTGTTTTTTTCATGTCATTTGTTCATATTAGAAAATTTACTTGTTGTAATATTATTACAGTTGTACCAGTAAATTAATCTAAAAAAAAAAATACATACAAACTAAGCCCAAATAATTAAGGTCGCGTTGTTGTTTGAACCAGCCTGAAACATTTAAGTAAATTACTCTAATGAAGGAGTGACTCATCAAAGACTTCAATGACGAGAGTTGACCTCTCTCCTTGGAACAGTTGCGTAGTCGTCGTGTGCTTCGAGTTCGGAGGAAATGTTTACATCGGAATATTTTAATCCTTTGACATTCACATCTCATTCTCAGTATGATTTCTAAATATTCAGTCATCGTGAAAGTCTGTAATTTTCTCTGTGCATTGAAAATATCACGAAGTTCAAAGAAATTCTTAACCCGTTTATTTTAATTATTGTAGTGATCAAAAACGTTTATATGATTGGAGGTCACCTTGGTCTAGTGTTTAGGATAACAACCTACTATGCGCAAGATCGATGGTTCGTAGCCCGTTAGGTGGCCCCAGGATTTTTCAAAGGGCGTAAAAAATCTTGTTTATACCGTCCTTCGAAAGGATCGTAAAATGAGGATCAGGAGCCTGTACCATGTCAGGTAAACTTTAAATACGTTAAAAATAGTAATTATAGGGTCTATTTCGGAACACGCATGCAGATTACTTACATGAAATACTTAGTGATTATGATACGTACATGAAATAACTTCATATGTTTGAGAAATTTAACAATCTAATTATGAATCCTAATTATGAGCATATAATTTCATTTTTGGTCTACAATAAATTATAATGGATATTTTTAAATAAGTTGTTAACCATTCTAAAAATTTTAATGTATCAGATATAACTGGGTATACCAAATATGTGACTCCCACTGTATTTTTTATTTATGGCTCCACTGTCCGTTTGTCATAGCAGCATAAAATGACTTTAAATGAATAAATAAATATTATTCTTAAGATGATTATTTTTAAATATTTTTATTTTGAAGAGAAAAGATTTATCTTGGCCGGGATTCGAACCTGGGTCGTCCGCATCTCAAGCGCGGTGCTCTAACCATCTGAGCTACGAAGGCTCGTAATCAAGCCAAAAAAATCCATTCTCTTCACCGATTCTATATCATAAATAAATAAATAAAGTCTGCCAAGCAGCGGGGTTTGAACGGAGGACCGGCTGGTAAACTCAGCGCTCAACCACTAAGCCACAGACAGCACTCCTTAATGTAGCATATAGGATATAATAATCTCATCCTTTGCAGAATTTTATTCTGTATATTTTTCCTCGATTCACAGTTATTTTTTATTCATCTAGCGCCATCTTGGGATTAATGGGATATGTATAATTTAAAACACAACAAAAAACCAAGACAATTATAGAAATACATTTTCAATTTGGAGGATAAAAATCCACAATATTCTTCAGGATCTGCTCAAATAAATCCCTGTTTTCGTACCTCCTTCTCCAAATATATTCACATAGGTACGAATCTATCATCGTCCGGTGTGTACCGCATTCTCTCTTGTTCCTTCTCTTGAGAGAAATTGACCATAGATATTCGATTCTTTGAGTATGAGCTCCTGAGGTTACTTCATTTCGTGTCTATTGGAATAAAGTCTTTTTTTATGTATAATACCCTTACCTTGAGCATATTTTATGCTTGATTCTTGATTTTTAACTATTTTCACCAATTCTAAGAAATTCATTTTAATGACTGAGTAAATAATATGTACCATAAGTAAACTACATGATTTTATCTTACTTATAAGAATTTTCTGATAGTAACTCTAAAATTTATCAGTGATTGAACCAGCCGTGGTCTATTATTACAATACTTTGCATAGCCTACTATGTACTATGTGGTTAACAGGAATTTTTGAGATATGGAGTATTTAATTTTTCGAAAATCTGGCACAATAAGGATAAACGGATTTAACCATATAAATCGGCAACCAAAGTTCGATGGGGCATTTTTTGAATTGTTTCAAAAAAATTTAGACTTTCTTTATGAGGGAGGGGAGTGGAGTGGCTCCGAGCACTGAGTTGCCATGCCGGAAATCATGGTTCAAATCCCGCTGCAGACCATGATTTTCATTTAGTCTGTTTGCAGCGGGAGATGGATCACATGGGATCTAGGACCCTTCTGGGGTACACCCAGCCTCTATAAAATATTGTAAAAATAGGGTACCCAAAAGAAGGGGGAAAAATCTGGGGGTTGAGCGTGACCTTGGACAAGTCATCTTGCAGAACCGTTGTCCATGAAACAGTAGGCATTACTGAGCATCTACAGTCTCTACCATGTACTGAACCCCAGACTCTTCATGGGTTGTAGTGGTACGGTTGTATAATGATGAATAATAATGTTCAGATTGCAAGAAGCATATGTGCTATATGCAATAACAGCCTCAACGTTTTTTGACTTAACATTTTTATTTCTATTAGGTTATAACAGTTATCAATAAAAGTAATACTAAATAAGAGATATTTAAAAAAATAATCTGCATGCGTTTTCCGAAAAATACCCTATTAATGTTTAATGTTTTTTACATTCCAAAGATCTATATTAATACATTCTGTTAAAAGATTCTACGATCAACTGTTTTCTATGAAATTTATAAAAATATATTTCTGGTTTGGTGAAGGTCAACGGACTAGAGGCTAAGACTATTGTTCCTATTGTTATCGAGCTCGAGTACGGAATGGATTCCAATAACTCGCCCATATCGCAGCCCACCTCAGCTTCCTCTTCCAACTTGTGATTAATTTACAAATTAGAAATTTAATTATCTTTATAAAGTGTTAATAGGTAATCCTTTCGCAACCATTAGATGTCTTTCACTTTTGGTGCTTGTAAAAAAGACACTAAAATAAAAACTAGAGAATTTTATTTATTTTTGTTTGCAAATAACGAATGACTTAATAACATCATGTTATTGTGACATAGGGGGAAGAATAAAATAAAAATAAATTGTAAAATATCAGAAGTAAAAACCCAAGTTAAATACTATTGTAGCCAAGTCTTATAGTTTTATTTTACTGCAATAATTGAATTAGGAAAATTTGTGTTTATAATGGGTTGTAACATAAGAAATGTCAGTGAAGGTGTAAATTAAAATTATTAAACAATCCTTTTATTAATCAAATAGGATCCTTCACTTTCAATACACTTCTCCCAACGTGAAACAAGCGTTTCTATCTCTGCTCTGTAGAAATTAGGCGTAAAGGAAGAAGAGAAGTCTTGGAAGGCCGATTTCTGGACATTTTTGTTGTCAAATTTTTTATTTCTTAAAAAAATATCCAAACAACGGAAAAAGTAAAAATCAGTTGGAGAAAGGTCCGAAGAAAATGGTGAGTAAGGAAGGACTACTATATTTAGCTCCTGAAAAAAAAATATATTTCCCATATTTCCAGCTTTTTTGTCTTACCAAGCTTCTTAAGGTGCCTGGAAACTGTCAAGGCACTTGCTCCAAGTTGTGAACCTAATTCACAAGTGGTTTGGGAAGGGCCCGCTTCGACCAGCTCTTTCAACTTTTCGTTGTCCAAGTTAGTCTTCGGCTTACCACGTTCTTTGTTTGTAAGGTCATAATTCCCAGACCGAAATTTTTCAAACCAACGAAAGATTGTTCTTTTGCTCATTGTATCTTCACTGTAAAAAATATTAATGTTTCGGAACACCTCCGTGACGCTATAGCCAGGTTTAAATTCGTAGAGAAATAGTATAGGAATTTCCGCGGAAGACATAATTTTATTCTTATTTATTTTTAAAGCGTTGCATCACATTCAAAAGGAAAAGTAATACTGATTATGAAAAAGGATTAAATAATCATTAAATGTGTACAAATAATCTAATCCCTAATGAAAAGAAAACTGTAAATAAGCGAAACTGACATTTCATCCGTTGCGACTCAATATATTTTTATTTTGCAACAATAAATGAATAAGGAAATCTGTGATATATATTTATATTTTGATATAATACAATAATTGAACTAAGAGAATCTGTGTTTTTATATTTTTTATTTTACCTTTTTTTTTCTCATCCTCCAAAAATTTTATTTACAATATAATACAAATTTACAGAAATACCTGAAAATGCTTCTATATAAACCAAAAGCCTTCTGTTACCTTTCGGTATTTTAAGGCGTTACAATGGGCTGAGTCCGCTGAAGGCGGTTTTTACTCGAACCGGCTCAAAGCCGCTGACTTCGCCTTAATTGATTAATTAATTATTTTACTTCAATAATTGAGTTAGGTTATCCTTGTTATTATATTTTTATTTTACGAGAGTAGTTAAGTACGGAGTATCTATCCCTGTTTTAATGTGTAGTCGAAGATTATACAAAATTAGCTTTTATTATTTTGAGTAATGGTTGACTGTACCCCATGACCATTTTAAAACACTGTTCACATTTTTATATTTTTTATTTTACCAAAATTGAATTGGGAGAGTTAATTGTATTTTTTTTATATTTTTAATTCGTTGAAAAGAATTGCATCAGGATAATTCATGGTTTTATTTTACGACAGTAATCGAATTAAAAGAATATTTTTTATAATTATTGGTCATTTTTTTGAGTTTTAAATATTTTTATTTTTTAAAGAGAAAAGATTGGCCATCTGCAGGGATTTGAACCAGGAACCTTTGTCTTCACAAAGACAAAGGTTCCGGGTTCAAATCTCGGCCGAGGGCCTATCTTTTCTCTTTAAAAAATAAAAGAATATTTGTTTTTATGTGTTCATATTTGACAATAATTTAAATTAAAAAATCACCTTTTAAGTTTAATTTCATTTTTCACCATCCGTTTTTTCTTTAAATCCCTTTTTTTTCCTCATCAACCAAGATTTTATTTATAAATAATTATCTTAAACAATTATTTATTTACATTAATAACATTTCCTTGTGTTATCCTGGGGTATTTTAAGGTTTACATCCGGTAAATTTACATATAAAAAATTATTCTAGTTAACTTGTCTAGTAAGACTTCCTCGAGTACGAAGTTGTCATGGATACATTATCTATGCAAGCAAGCTGGACAGCTTTACATTTAGCAATTTATTACTGACATAATAATTTTTAAAAAACAAACAGTATAATATACTATTCCCCAACCTTCAACCGACCTCAAAGATTATGTAGTAACAATTTGGTTCAATGGTTTTCGCGGTTTGATGCTACATGCGAAAAATAAACTTTCATTTGTATAATAGTATGATTAGCATATTTTATTATAAATAATGGTGTGGAATATTTGGTATCCAGAATAACGTTGCCTTTGAGTGATTTTTTTCTGTTATACAATGTGGAATTACAGGATAAGTACCGCGTAATTATAGTACTCTGTAATAGCGTCGTAGTGGTGTTATTTATTTATTGTAATTATGTATGCTTGTATAAACATATACATATATACATACATATATATATATATATATATATATATATATATATATATATATATATATATACACACGTGCCTTAGCGAAGGTAGACTGTCGAATACGTCCAGAAGCCTAGAGAGGAAACTGGGCAGGTTACACCAACCACAAGCCTTTGTTAGGTCCTCAACACCTGCCTTGGTCCAAACCACAAACTTCTTGTTTACCTTTTTCTATTCGCTCCGACCAATGGCTCCTGTTCCATCAAGGCCTTCGGCCATTCCTTTTTATTTCGGTTTTGGTTTCCTCTTATTAAAATTTCTGCAGCTTTTCGACTTCTTGTTGTCTTGTCCTTGTTTAATTTGATCTCGCAAAAACTCCCGCATCCTGTATATCTTGTTTCATGACAATAAATACTGTAACCCGATTAATCACTTGAAAGTGATTTATTTCGAAGTTTGTTTCACAATCGTATGCTCTGATTTTCAACGTGGTTATTGATTCGAGGGTTCGGTCACGAAAACGAGTAACAACTATGAAAGGTTCTATTTCAGATTAGTAACAATAAATTTAAGGTAATTTTTTATCTTAACTGAATCTGACTACTTAAAACCTATATTTTAGTTTTCTGGTCAGATGTATGATATGATATGATAAGAACACCACATCAGAACACACATATCTTTTAGAAATTAGAAAATCTTTGACAAATACAGAAATAGCCAACACATTTATACAGATGGATCCAAATCAAACCATAATGTTGGAAGTTCTATAATTTTCGGTACTAACACAATTAAATATAAGCTGCCACACGCAACCAGTAATTTCACCGCAGAATGTTCCGCAATCAAAGCAGCCCTATATAATATTATGCAATGTCAAGAAAAAAAATTCGTTATTTTCACGGACTCATTATCTGCAATAATGGCTTTCAAGAATATATATACGAAAGACAAAGTAATTAAAAATGCCCAAGCTTACTCGACAATGATCAAAAACATGGACAAGGAGTTGGTATTCGTCTGGATACCATCTCACGTGAGAATAAAAGGCAATGAAGCGGCAGACCGAGCAGCCAAGAAAGCAGCATCATCCCCGACCATAACAAATGTTTATACTATATCGGACATTTCACAATATCTAAAACACCAAGCACACATGACGTGGATACAGCTGTGGGAGGCAACTGATAAAAATAATAAATTGAAAAATATTAAAGCGGAAATAAAACCGTGGGAAAGTTCTTGCCGCAGCAACAGAAGAGAGGAAGTAATCATCACGAGACTAAGAATCGGCCACACGCGGATGACACACGGATATTTGATTGAAAAAGACGCACCACCAAAGTGCGGAAGTTGCAGGGTGCAACTAACTATCACCCACATCTTGGAAGAATGCCCCCTGTATGAAACATATTTTCATGGCTTGGGGATTGATAGGAAAACCTCGACTATCCTGGGAAATAACGCCGCAAGGTGATAACCTTTCTTAAAGAAAATAATATTTTCAGTAAAATATAATAATTATAAGTTAAATGGAAATAAAAGTTAAACCAAAAAATAATAAAGGACTAAATATTGAATCAAAAGAAGAAAGAGGCTGATAAATGAATACATAAATAATGAAATAAACATTTGAACAAAAAGAAGAAAGACGCTAATGACCATAGATGTTGTGCGTCTATAAGCAATAAAACCTACCTACCTGTATGATGTGTTTCTTTGTCTGTTCATGTTTGTTATTCTAAAGGTAAATAGTCCCAGAATAAAGTTACATTTATATTCTATTAGAATAGAAATGTAAATAATTCTAGCAAATGCCACTATGTACTTTTTTTTAATTTAATTTAGATTTATAAAGATGTCTTTCCTTCACATTGTTTAGGGCTCTTAATTATTTAA
Source organism: Arma custos (assembly GCA_037127475.1). Taxonomy (NCBI): domain Eukaryota; kingdom Metazoa; phylum Arthropoda; class Insecta; order Hemiptera; family Pentatomidae; genus Arma; species Arma custos. The sequence continues at coordinate 66,590,374 of CM073764.1, read as the reverse complement.
AAAAAAATAATAATATTACTTCGATCCTCATTTGATTCAAAAAATAATTTTTCGTGTCCATTGTACCTTTAAAAATTAACAATACCATCAAATGCAAAGGTGCTATTTACTTATTAGATACCCAATATATCGTCGTTGTCAAGACAATCTACAACATTGGTGAAAATGAGTTAAGCACATCGTATATTTCAAAATAGTGAGACATAGGACTAAAAGAAATAGAAATTGTAATTAAAATTGGTTCTTAAACTATTTTTTTGTTTGCCCCCCAACAAAAAAAAAAAAACTTTTTTATAATTATTGGTCATTTTTTATGAGTTATAAATATTTTTATTTTTTAAAGAGAAAAGATAGGCCCTCGACCGGGATTTGAACCCGGAACCTTTGTCTCACCGTGACATCGCTCTGCCAATTGAGCTATCCAAGGCCCCTCCCGGTCGAGAACAAACCTTCTCTCTTATGGATCCTATAGCCCTAGCGTGCTCCCGCCATTTTAGCGATGAATACGCAAGGATGAAGTTCTTTGAACATTAATTTTAATTTAGGATCTTATTGACTTTCGTCATATTATTATTTATATTTTTTTATAAGGTTCCGGGACAAAGGTTCCGGGTTCAAATCCCGGTCGAGGGCCTATCTTTTCTCTTTAAAAAATAAAAATATTTATAACTCATAAAAAATGACCAATAATTATAAAAAATTATAAATAATAATATGACGAAAGTCAATAAGATCCTAAATTAAAATTAATGTTCAAAGAACTTCGTTCTAGTGTATTCATCGCAAAAATGGCGGGAGTACACTGGGGCTTTAGGATCTAAAAGAGAGAAGGTTAGTCCTCGACCGGGAGGGGCCTTGATAGCTCAATTGGCAGAGCGATGTCACGGTGAGACAAAGGTTCCGGGTTCAAATCCCGGTCGAGGGCCTATCTTTTCTCTTTAAAAAATAAAAAAAAAAAAAAACAGAAAAAAAACGTGTCCACTAAAAATATTTTACTTCTTAGGTGATAGGTCTACCTGATATATACACAGATGCCACAAAGAGTATTTAAGACTCAAGATTATGTTTATTAAGATCGTTTTATTGAAAAATTCGTGCGATTGGTTTACTATGTATACATTTTTTTAAACAATTCAAATTTTGTTCGTTTAACTTTCCTTCTAACGAGTCAATATCCTTTAGTTGTATTCGTTAAGCCTCAGCCTTATTGAAAAAATAATAAATCAAATCTATTTATATATTTGTTTATATGATTTGCTATGCTCATGACCTGCCTTAAACTATTTATTTTACATATATTGAAATATTTATTTTATAAAAAGTTTTGGCAAAAACTCGAGTACTTGTTGAATATACGTATGTTAGTGCTGAGTGGGTGATTCAGACACATTCTGAAGTGCTCTGATGTTACGAGGCATTTTTTTTTCTTCTAAACAGCCCATATCTCTCAACATAGAAGCATCTGAATAAATAAATAAATGAAAACTCCCTTATTCAGCAGTTACTGGAACTTTTATTGGTCAAGATTCAATTTTTTTTCCGTGGTATAACGAAACAAAACTACCGATGTATTATTAGCATTTTATTTTGATTTTAATAAAGAAATGTTTGGTTAGTTTCTGATTAGGTTCACTTGAAATATAAATGTTGGTTAGGGACCTTATGCAGCCAGTTTAAACATCTATATACACACTCCACTGATCTATGTACTACATGTCGTTACTGGAGAAGACTCGTATTGTTCCCATATGGTTAAAATGTTATTTTTTTTTTGTAAATAGAAAAAAAACTTTAGAGATATACATGTCATCTTCCAGAGTTAAACAAGGCAGGCTGTTCAGTGAATCAGAAGGCCTAGTATGGGAGCACACATGTGGGCGTCTTTGGCATCTCTAACCTACTTCTTAGTGTTTTGGCTTTTTGTGTCTGTCCTTGTCCACATTTTTTGTCTTAAGTGGTATGTTGTAAATTTTTATGTTGGTATCTTGTTTGCTGTGAACTTTTTTGGGTGGCTACATTATCTGTTCTTAAAATCTTAATTTTAATTTTCTAATATTCCATGTTCTGTAAATGTGATCCCATATCAACATCCATGATTTTGTGTCATAGCTTTAGCCTTTAAGTATAAAAAAAAATTATCTTAAGTAAGGAGAATTGTTTATTGGAAAGCCAACGTTTCGACCCACATTGCAGGTTTTCTTCAGAGCTAAATATATTAAATTCAGACAAGTTAAAATTATGCATGGTAAATATTAAAATACATAGGCATCAAGGTATCTGAGTAATAAACATCAAGATGGTGAACATCAGGAATGAAATCATGTTTTTAATATTTCCCTCTACTTTAGCATAAGAAAATGTTTAATTGGTTAAGATAAACAAAATCTTGGTTTCAGCCTAAGGGCAACACAAGTGAAAAAAATAAATAAATACAAAGATTTAGTATATTTTTTTTTTTAGTAATATCAAGAGTTAACTTAAATAACAACTATTTAAAAAATTACCTAACCTAGTAAATATTATTTTTGCCAATTATTGCAGTTGCAGACTTTGTTGGTAAGAAATTATTTAACCTTGTTCGTGCTGTAATTGTTTTAATTTTAATTGAGCAAACGGATGTGTCAATTTCGTAAGTGCTTTACGCGTTAGCTGCTAGGGTGAAGAAATAATGCTGTTTTCGTCATGTCCTTCAAAACAATATTTCACAGTACAACAATAATCATTCCGAACGATTTAACAGTTTTAATTTATGGAAAATAGATAAATACAGTTAGGTATTTCTCATTCAAAAAAGATATATCCTGGAATTGTATGTACATATACAATTTCTGCAATTGATAAAATAATAGTTATTGTGAAATTAGCTTATTTTTTTTCTTTTAGGATTTTGATATTATATTTCTATAATTAGGGTTTGTATTTATAATAAAGTTTGGCGAATTACTTTTTCAATGATCAAGGCTTGTTCCTTAAACCCTCAAAATATAATCTTCGAAATAGGACCTGCAGTCTCCTGTATAATATTCTAATCAATGTCTAATGTCTAATAATATCTGAATAATATATGTAATAATATCGATGTCTAATAACATTTTTAATATCATCAATGTATAATAATATCTGATCTGCTATCAGATATTAATTTTTTCTTAAAGTTAACACCTTTTAATTTTTCCTAGACAATTGCCAGTCTCGGTAGTGTACAGTATCTTGAGGACTGTAACTAATACTCCCTGTTACACCAAAGCGAACACTTGTCGCTGCATTTTTCAATTTAACGGACCTATGTCGGGGGATTACGAGAGAGTTGTTCATTCTTATGAAACACTTTAGCTGAAAATCTTCCTTGGTTTCTTAGAGTACGTTTTTGATGATAAACAAGTTTTGGCCTGAGAGTTTTTCATTCATGGTCGACATTTTCGCAGTTACAGACAACTTTCTTTCATACCATTGTATGATTTTCTTTACGTCCAAACTTCCGTTTTTACTTGGGCTAAGGTTTCTTTGGCAACTCAATGATTGGTGTCTTCTTCGCTGGTTTGTTTTTTCTGAATAGTATTCACTGTACACAGGCCATTCACCAACCTGTGAGGTTGTTTTGTAGTTATATTCTAGTGGTGTGCACTTAAATGCAGAAATAGTATTTTAACAAGGGTTTTTGCTTGACATATCTAACCTTTAGCTTAAAATTGTATTTTACTATATCTCACTTAAAGGATTTAGAAGTAATCTATATTAATCTAGTATGTTTTTAAAAGTATAAGAAATCCACCTCGAAAATATTTATTTTTTCATGCATCATACTATAGTATTAGGAGTTGAGATGCAAAAGGGGATAAAACCAAATTTGAAAATTTTTCAAGGAACACAAACATATGCATAAAATATGAAGGTTATTATGAAATGATTATTTATTTGAGACAATTTTTTTTAGAAAATTTAGATTGGCTTTGGCATGTTTTGAATGTTGAACCAGGTACCACCACATAGAGGACGCTAAGTTTGTGAAAAACATTAAAAATGATTAAATATGGATTTATCCCTTTTTGCATCTCCACGCCTCGTATCTATGTAGACTATCTATCTATCTGTCTACACACACACACACACACACACACACACACACACACACACACACACACACACACACACACACACACACACACACACACACACACACACACACACACACACACACACACACACACACACACACACACACACACACACACACACACACACACACACACACACACACACACACACACACACACACACACACACACACACACACACACACACACACACACACACATATATATATAAATATATATATATATATATATATATATATATATATATATATATATATACACACATACGTACATTACATTTTGGTACTCTATTAGTTTCTAAAACATTATTTATAATCGTTTCTTTCTCTTTTTTCAGGTGAGTTTCTTCGAATTACGACGTTGATGGTAATGTAAATTAGAATTAGAAGTATTATACTGCTATTCAGTAAAGATTAAAAGTAAAGTTTAAATTCAAATTCAAATATTATGTTTTGGGTTATTTTCATTTACAACAAAGAACATCTGGTCTATACTATTTATTTGAGAAACAGAAGACCGTATATCAATACTAGCTTATGCCCGCGGCTTCGCACGCGTGGAATTTGGTATGCCATGTAAAGTTTCGTGAAAGATCATTTTAAATAAATAATTTAATAATTTTTTTTAAATGTAAGTTACTCGAACATCCGAAATTACAGATGTCTAACTTCAAAACTGACGAATTCTATACAACCTTTGAACCCCTATTATATTAAAGGGGAAACCCTTGGAGTGGAATTATCCGAATTTCTTTCTTAAGCTATACACAGAACCTAACTACAAATTTCAAGATGCTAAGTTCCTGATTTACCTTTAATTATGTACTATAAAGGGAGTGCCCCATTGCACCCCACCCCATAAATCCGCGCTTGCTATAGCCTATGTGTTATTCTGATGTATAACCTATATTACTGTAAAGTTTCATCCAAATCCGTCCATTAGTTTTTGCATGAAAGAGAGACAAACATACAAACATTCACATTTATAATATTAGTAAGATTAGTAGGATATCAAAACAAATAGTTTCACTCATGTTCTTTCTGTTATTTTAACAACTATTATCATGTGATTAGCCTTTATTTATGTACAATAATGGATTCTCAACAGTACCTAAAATACTGTCGGGAGGGGGGCACGTGCCCCCTTGCACCCTCCCATAAATCCGCGCTTGCTATAGCCTATGTGTTATTCAGATGTATAACCTATATTACTGTAAAGTTTCATCCAAATCCGTCCAGTAGTTTTTGCGTGAAAGAGAGACAAACATACAAACATTCACATTTATAATATTAGTAAGATTATTCTTAAAAATTATGTGTATAAGTCTGTATACAGTCAATAATTATTCATAAAAGATTGTAAAAAAATTATAAAAATTGAATTTATTAGTTTCATTTATGTAAGGTCTCTTTTTACTTTTCAGTATTTATTAGTTTCATATGACATAAAAGCTATGAACCACATACGATGGTCTTCTAGAGACAATTATTTACTATTAGTCTATTTTTTATTTAATTTTTAATATTATACCATAATAATGGTCATTTCAAAAAAATATTTTTAATTGTCATTTTAATTTTAAAGTGTAATTATTTTATTATATAAGATAATCACTACCCGTATTCTGCCAATCGATTTTGAGATTATCTTTTCCTCCATGAAACAGACAGTGTATATTTATATTTTAATTATAGTTTATTTATATTTTTATTTTTTTTTAATATTCATTGACGTACAAGATGAAATATTTTATACTCAAAAACAAAATAGGCTCAGACAGAGCTTACTTGCTATAGGCCAAGGACAAATTACAAAATAATGGTTCATTGTGACCAGGAAAAACCTTTCTTTGTTGGTAATGTATTTATAATCACACCCCAGCATTAAGTTTTTCCACGCCTCAGTGAATGAACTTTTATTAGCGGCATTGTGGAGGCTTATCCTACTTTTCTTCATTCACCATATTGTCCCCTGGCTGTATTATATTACACAATACCACGACATTCATTTCTGGAGAATTGTTGCTAGATACGGAATTCACCCTTCTGTTGAGGATACTGCCTCTGTGAGGATAGCGTAACCTCACACTCCTAGACTTTTTTCTTTATATTATATAAAATTCAATTAAAATGTTTTTAGTTACGTAATATTTTATAAGAGTTTTCTAACAGCAGATCGATTAACTACTTTTTAACACGCTTTTATTATTTTCAAATGTATGAATGTATCTTTGAACTCGATTTTCGCCCACTTCGAAACTTCGAATTAAATTGAAACTTCTTCAAGAACCTGTGACAGTGCAATTTAATAAGTTAGTCCCATTATCCTGATTAGGATCTTCAGGATTAATGATTTTTCATTTCCGATGACACAGTAGTATCATATGGCAAATATTAAGCATACGAGTACATGGCTTAATCTTTGAGACAAGCATATGACTACCGGCAGGATCAACTGTGGAGTTTCGTATATTTTGTCCCAAAAAATAAAATAATAGTTAAAAAAACCTAAAATACACGCGTTTGTAGCTAGTTGACCTAAAAAGTATGATATTAATATTAGTTTTTAAAAAAAACTGTAGAACACTCATTTATATACAGGCCAACTAAAAAGTAGAAAATAAACAGTTGTTTATTGAAAAAAAAAACCCTTATATTTATTCTACTTAATAACAGTTCCGGACTTCTTTAAGTCGTTAAACAAAACATAGCACTATTTTTGAATTTAATTGAAGAAAAAATGGATTGCATCGTTTTAAAAGATAAAGCAAGTCTCATCTTATTCCATATTTTTGATTTTAGGACCATTATTTCAATACTGAGAATACAATGAAGACGTTTCTAAATAATGTACTTTTTTTTAATCTGTAAAACAAACAAAAAGTTACAATTTTTTTTTATTATTTTATCATAATCATTTTATCCCCGTTTACCGCTGACGCAGTGTGGGGTCACAATTTGCAGAGATTGGACCAGATGTCTCGTTCCTGGACCAACTCTCTTCTCTCACTCCCGTCCATATCCCGCCTCCTGAACGTCTCTTTTACACTATCCTACTAGGAAATGCGCGGTCTTCTTCTTGGCCTTCTTCCCTCCACGCGAGTTTCGTACGTCTTCCTTGCAGTTCTTTCCTGGTCCATCCTAAGGAGGTGACCGAATTGTCTCAGTCGACTTAACTTTGAGACCAGTCAGTAAGGTACTGTTGCGTATCCTATCTCGTCGTGCTCTTCCTTCCACTTTCCGAAGATAACGCATCTCCATGGATTGGATCCGATTCTTTTGTTTCCAGGTGAGGGTCCACGATTCGGAAGAGTACGAAACAATAGGAGGAACGTCGATTTATAAATTATCATTTTGGTTTTTCTCGTCACTTCCCTTATACCCAGGAACCCCCTTCGAAGCGAACTATATAGTCTGCCAGCTGCACCGATTCTCTGAGAAACTTCCTTATCAATGTAGCCATTTTCGTAAGGGAGTAAAAAATTCTTGGTCATACCGTCTTTAGGAGGGAACGTAAAATTGCGATATGGAGCATTTGCTGTGTCAGTTACTTGTTAAAGCTGAACAGGCAAAATTTAGGACTCCAACTTTGCCATCGTCCGATTAGCAATGATATAATGTAACGTCAAATGAAAAAACGAACAGTTTTATAACTTGTAAAATGGTGACTAATCCGCCTTAAGGAGGACTGGGGTCACTCTGATAATTATTAAATTTTACTCCGTGGTATAAATGGAAAAACCCGTGTGATAATGAAGCAGTATAGAGATTAAGGATTCAATAACATTTTTCGGGAGTTTTTTATAAACCTATACGTAAGGAAGGAATGTCATTGACTATCATAAACATCAACATTATAACTGCCTATAAAGAGTCATAAACTCTATTTATGACCTTGTCTCCATGCCAAGTATCCTGAACTGCCTATCCTGCAACGATTGAGATCCTGCATTCAATTATACACAGCTATAAGGATCCCATAACCGACGGCGTTAGGAGGGAGCACTCGACCATACTTATTACTTCCTCTCAATCAAATCTTCAAGGCAATCGCTTATCTTGTCTTTCCTTTTACATCTTTCTTCTGCTACTGTACATTGTTTTTGAGCCTTGAATATTGTTCATTACAACAGAGATATCAGAGATTGCGAAATTTACAATTGCAAGAAGTCTTAACGGTTTTGAATATTGATGCCGCACACATTCTTAAATCACAACATCGACTTAAGTTCCTCTCTAGATTTTTGAATTTTATGGTATTTATTCCATGAGATATTATAAATATTATGTAACTACTGTTTCCTCGTTATTTTATCTTAGTCATTGTTTTTATCTCTACATTGACTAATTATTCCCAAGTTTACGTTATGAAACATCTACGTCTTGTGCGCAAATATGCTGGCTTATTATACATATGATATAAATAAAACCGAAACCATGATTAGTGCATTTTCCTTATTTATTTATTTGCTTAGTAAAACTGCTAATATTTTAAAACACCTTGCCAATAACTATAATTATATTATGATCCCTTACAACAGTATAGAATTTATCGGAAGGTGAAAAAACAAAACAGAAAATGGGAATAACTCCAAAATTAATTCTTAAAAATAACGTCTATGGTTACAAACTCTTAAGTGAATATATTAATGAAAAACAGAATGTTGATTTCTTATTTAAAGCATATTTTACTTGTGAATTATTATTTACTTCATTATCTTCCATTTTTCACCAGTTGGGGGGAGCGGAGCGGATCAGTGGTAGAGCGCTGAGTCGCCATGCCGAAAGTCCTGGGTTCAAATCCCGTTGCTGGCAGACTTTTATTTAATCTGTTAACGACCGGAGATAAATCGAATGGGATCTTGGATCCTCATGGGGCTCACCCAGCCTCTATGAAGTAGTACAGAAGTACCCAAAACAAGAGGTAAAAATCTGGCGGTTGAGCGTGATCTAGGACAAATCAGCTACCTGTACAACCGTTGTCCTAGAAACAGTACAGTCTCTACCACGCTCTGAGCCCAATACCTTTACGGGTTGCAGTGGTGCAGTTTTTTTTTTTACTAGTTAGCGAGTCATTGAGATTTTTACCGAGCATAGAAGTTTAATCAACAGTACTGAAGTGAAGCTGGTGTGATTAACATTTATCAATCTCCAAAATAAGATATAATGACTTCCAAAGAATGCTGCTGAAGGGCTATTTTGTGTTGTAGAAGGCCTGGGAGCATAGGCCGGAAGGAAGGATAACCTAGTTTTGGGGATGGCCCAGTTTCATTCCCAGATTTTAAAAGTAAAATAATAATTAATTATTCATATTTAAATAAATTTATATATGTGTGGATTTAGTTTGTTTACTTGGGGACTTAATTTTGTGTTATTTTTCTGAGAATAGGATTCTAAATATGTTATTACCATGTATTGGACAGCATGCCGACTATGAGAGGAGGTATTATGAAGGCATTGGATAAAATCCCCGTGGGAACTGTTCTCACAATAGTAATTGAGTGTGATTCTAGTAAACTGGCGGCCATTGTCTTGTGTAGCCAGTCCGTGACCGCCTCAGTAGCCAGTTCTGTTTCACCAATCGCGGCCTTCTTCTGGGTCCTCCACTTCTTGTCTTCAGGTCTGTTTTAGTTCTTCTGGCTCAGTCTGCTATCTAGTAGTACAAATCAGTTGTTGATTGTTAAACTTTTTTTTATTAATCGACGAATTGCTTTAAAATAAATATTCTGATTAAAAAACGCTGTTAATTACGTAACATCGTAACTAAAAACGCTGTTAATTACGTAACATCGTAACATTGAAAAGCTTTAATTCTATATACGTTTTAATTATGATTAGTTCATATTATGATTAAAAGCAAGAGAATTACTATACTTAACGGTTGAAGGAATAGTTTTATAATATCCGTTTACCAATTTAGTAATACAAAAAAAAATATAACACGGGAAGCTATGAATATTTTATGGCTTAATACGTTGTAGAAACTATACTGTTTCTAGAACGGTTGTGCTAAAAACTACTTGGTTTTTATCACATTTAAGGGTAGCCACTTTATAGAGCTTGGGTGAGTCCCAGCAGGTTCTGCAGATCCCACTGGGTCCATCCGTGGCTGTTAACAGATCTAAATATTAATTAATCATAAATAAAATGTTTCTTGAATTAATGATTTCTTAAAATCGTTAAATATATGTTATTATATATATTTTTGGTACGGGTTTAAGAATTACTTCTCTAATGTTTCGCTATAATTTTATATAGTTAGTATATAAGTATACCCTTAACGTAATTGAAATGATTACTGTATCAGATATTGTATTATAATGACTAATATTATAATGTCTACCATATTTATTTTATGTCAGTACCGTGGGTGTGACACGATAAAGTGAAATTTGAATATCCTTCTCTACATTTTAAAGTTGTAGCAAAATAATCGCTGTATTCGGTTAGTAGAGATTCATCTTTCTTCAGCCTTCCCAGTCCTTTTCTTCCTCCAAATAATTCTTCCAACAATTCATTATGCACTAGCATGCCCATAGCTGCATCCTTATTGACCTGATTAAATAGTTTTCCCTATTATTTATTTTATATATGTTTCAGACTTTATATAGTTTGTAATTAATTTTGATTGATGGACAACCTCTTTAAGATGAGATAAAAAGGGCCCTGATAAAATAATGACTTCTGCTGGGGCTGATGATCTTGGGAATTAGCTAGGAATATCTTATGACAGAGCTGATTCCAGATTTCGAAGTGAAGGGTTAATAACCCAGATTCGATTAACCGTTTATCAATCCTTCTAATTTACAATCTAACTCCTAACGGTACACACTCAGCCTCTATCCTACCGTTAGTTATTTTCTAATTCATCATCACGGGTCATCGGTCCGGATGATCATTTTGTTAGCCAGCTTTTTCAACTTTTTTTTCTTCTTGTTAGCATATAGAGCACTTCTTTGACAAGTTCGTTAGCGTTCTTTGTCTGGGTTGAAGACGTACGTGAAAGTCTTTCCTGATGAGAAGTATTTATTGATTTTCAAGTAGCCATTATTAAGTAACCAGATCTTGATTAGCTTTCTTATCTAAAACCTTTTGAGTTGTAGTGAACACCTTATTTAATTCACGCTCAACTGTTTACGTTTGTCTATTTTTTTAGTAATTGATACAAAAACAAAACTACCATTACTACCCGTTAATGGTCTGGGGTTCAGTAATTGTAGAGACTCTACTATTTGTTGGACAACTGCTGTGCAGGGAGGTGATTTGTCCTAGATCACGCTCTACCGCCAAATTTCCCTCCTTATTTTGGATAACTACTTTATAAAGGCTGGATGAGCCTCAGGAGGGTTGAGGGTTGAGTGCTATCAATGGGTAGTTTCTCCACAAGTGTTTTTTTTTTTCATGTCCTTTGTTCATACTGCAGATTTACTTGGTGTAATATAATCACAGTTGTAAATATCAATAAATTATTTTTAATAAAATAAAAATATTTTGTTTTGATATTTTCTTGTTTTATTTGTTGAAGCTATCAAAATTCTATAAAATGTCTAAAAGAGAAGTATTAATGATTGGTTAAAAGAAAACAAAAAATTCTTTCTTCTGAGATGGCTAAGTACCACGAAGGATACCTGGGAGACCCGTGTTCGAGTCCCGGTCCTAGTCATATCTTTTCTTTTCAAATGAAATATTTGAAAAGTTGTAGCATCTAACAATGAAAAAAAGGATACAAATTCTTTGGTGTGTTCATTACTCCCTAAATTATTATGGTTTAAAATCATTTATACCTTCAGAATAATTCACAATGTAGGTTACATGATTTTGTAGTTCGTTTCATTGTAATAACGTTACTTTAATGCCAGGATTTAATGCGCTATGGCTAATCGAACGATTCAGTGGGAGTCCTGAATATTGACTATCCAGGTTTAATTTGGATAGGGATTTTTTACGAGTATCTAGCTCCTCACAGGCTTGGTACCCGTATCTGACGTCACTTCCGAAGGGTGGCATAACAAGGATTTTTCACTCCCTTTAAAAAATCATAAGGTCACCTACCGGGCTGTGAACCCGCGATCTGGGGCTACCATGCGTTTGACCTACTATGGTCGTATGCTAACCACTATACCACAGGTGACCTAAGACATACTGTTATACCTTCTACTGCACTGAAAAGCAAGAAAGAAACAACTCCACGTCCTACTTATAAACAACTTAACTTTTATGCTATCAGAAGTATTATTTCAATAAAATCAATTTAGATAAATCATCTGAATGAAAAAAGCGAATAATGTATTAGGCTAACCCCCTGTGACCTTTGATTTTGTAGTTTCTTTGCTGTCGAACAAGGACCGTTTTGAAAAGCTGAGACGTAAATCATTACGATTTCCCTTACCAGTCCTTATTCTTAAATTTCTAAGTTTGTTATTCCTTTTATTTGTGGGAAGCCTTGAAGACTACAGGAACATAGATTAGCTAGCATTATAGGTTCTAGGTAAACCTCTAAATCCATGTATAGCAATATCAAGTCTGGTATACGTAGTTATATTGTATCTGTAAGTTTTAATAACTTTTCCCGAACTATTGATTGTATAGACTATGAATGATTTAATGATCCGGAATCCCAGGTGTGATTAGACAGAGACGATAAAGAGTGCTCGGCTATCGATTTGTCCGTGACTCTTGGAGGTGAGAGTTCGGCCCATTGTGCTCCCAGTGAGTGTTGCCGCTCCTGACGCAACAATGGAGTCCTTCTCGGGAAGGAATCACGGTCGAATACGTTTCACAGGGATTGCTGGGTCTTGAAATAGTGACGCTTCGTACTGAAGACACTCCGCAAAATGTTTCGGAACTAACTTTCCGATTATCAATCATTTCAGGAAATCCCCAGCTCTTCCCTGGAATTTTTGGTTACAACGGTTCCCCTTTCCTCCACCAACAGATTGATTTAAATCAATTTTTGGATTATTCAAAAAGAAAAGGTGACTTTCACTATCCCTCACCTAGTAGTATTTCCTTTATATTATATTATATATTATATTTCCTTTAGTAGTGCTTATTAAAAAAAAAAAAAACCGTCTTGCTGATAAACTCCATATCTGAGGCTGAAAAATCATGTGTTCGGATTGCTGTAAGCTGATTGGTGAGAAAGGCTGCTTCAGACTGATGTCATAATTTGACCCGTTAGTCACTGTCCATCAGCTACTTCCAATTTTTCAAATAGTGTTTTAGTGATGAAAAACTTTCTATATAACTAATTCTATATTAGTAGTAGTATAATTCTATATAAAAATATTCTATATAACTATAGAGCTACGTAATATTTGAAAAAGAATCCTACTTCTAGGTTAAGGATTTAATTCCTAAGATAGTAATTTGTCTACAGATTTGTCCAATTAGTTACATCACATTAGTTATGGATGCCGTGAAAAGTACTATGCCTCACCAAGTTATTGTAGCGTTTCACCTCCATTATTATTTTGAAGTGAAATATGCCGGCAGTTGTATGCTTAGACTATCCTTCAAAACGGTGGTTTGTGGTTTCAAACCTGGGAGGCCCCTGGGGGCGCGACACAAGCTCTCATAATGTTAATTAGTTTTGTCTTACCAGTACTTCTTTATATTAAATTGAAACATATATAATGTTGTATCTTGAGACAGTAAAACTAAATGTTTTCTTTTCTATGTTAAACTTGTTTTGTTTTTTCATATGTCCATACAATTTAAGAGTACAAAAAAGGTTGGTTGCCTGTGCTTTAGGTATCTCTTTTTATTCTCTGTCTCATTTTCACCTTAAAATTTGTAAGTATCATTGATGCTAATCTAGTTGTTGTGTGTACTTGTTTGACTCTCTTATTCCCAGCCTTAAAAAAAGTTAGAATATATTTTTTTAATTAAAAAAAGAAATTGCTTAAAAAATCACGTTAGTTACCGTGACTGGTAACTGGTAATTCTCTTTCAGTAAGTAAATATAGAAAGAATTGTCCAAATAGAATAAAAATACTTGAACTCCTGTCACTATCATGGTTTTGTTTCTTTACTCCTCTTGTAATTAATTCCTGAAATAAAAGATGGAATAATTATCTGAAAATTGTTGTAAATAAGCTCCTGTAATGAAACTTTTACATCATAATACCATTATCTTCTCATCTTCTATTAAATGTCAGGTGTGAACAATTTCATCTACACTCTCAACATAGATTTTGTAATGGAGGAAGGATCATTTCCCGAAGAACTCTATTCCAAATTACTCCTTAATGTCGGTCAGGCATATGCAATTAGTTTACTCCTGAGGGAAAATTAATTAAGACTCCTTGTGGGAGTCCTCTGGTTATGTGAGGTATCTTTTTTCACAAGGAAATGGCCCAAGAGAAATCATCTCTCGTATCCTTTGATCCCCTCGGGGCGCAATCGAAGTTGGTTATGGCTAGCGATTGTGGCGTCACATCATTACGCCTAACTATGCGGAGCTAATCCGTCTTCAATTAACACATAATGTAACAGTCTATGAATATTAATTACTCTCAATACAGATACAGTTGAACGATGAAAAATCTTGATGGAAAGGCTGCTCAGGAATCGACGAAGCGGCAACGGATTACTATTAGTTTCAGAAAATGTATCTAGCTTGTAATCTGAATTCATAAACGGTTTGAACACTCGGATGCTTATCTAATTGAGTCGTCCAGGATCAAAAGCGGATAATTCCAAACTTAAAAAATTATTTTTTTCACTAGTCAAGCGATTTTGTATAAACACGACATTTTGTCTCCTTATTTCTTTTGGGTTCAATCCAGTTCTGAACCAAAGTTTTCTGTATGTATGCTTTAAAGCATAAAGAATTGCCTGACTAAACTATGAAAAAGACAATTTTAGAAATTTGGAGTAATCCGTTTTTGATACTGAACACCTCAATTTATGCAATATTTCTATGATTCCTTTGACACCTGGTTTATTTGAGGATAATTTCTTCCCCACGAATGAGGGTATTTATTTTATGGAGGCTGGGTGAGCCCCCGACTATTAACAGATTAAATAATTTACCTGCAGCAGCCGGGTTTGAACCCGGGACCTTCACCAGTGCAACTTAACGCATTCAGCTTCCTCGCTCCTCTGTAAGTGATAAAGCATTGCTAAAATTACTTTTTCCAACATGTTTAATAGAATAGTTTCTAGTCTGTTGTGTACATAACCTCCATCTAATTAATGGCGGCAGGTTACAAACATTACAATATATCACGCTCGGATCGAGCTGTCCTCGCATGCCCCATATCCCTGCTTTGGACTTCCTTGGCTTATCTCGTCGATCGTACTCGAAGTGGTTTTATGGTGCCAAGTTTCCTAAGTAGTTACAATGAGATAATATCCCGCAATTTGCATTGAAATGTTTAATTATAATTACGAGGTTGTCCTATCTCTGTCCAAGCTGCAACACGTTAACTTAATGTCCAGATGAAATTTATTGCGGTTACTTAATTATACTTATAGTAATAGTGTTACTACAATTATTATGTAACAAATTATTTGTTATAAAATAAGAAACGTCACGTGCCATGTACATATTACTTGCTTTAACTCTTTTCATTAATCTAAATTTTCAAAACATTTATTGTGAATTCACACCTACTCTTAGTGAATGAGTCTAGTGGTATTTTTAATTTTAATCGATGTCTTTTTTTAATTAATATTATTAGGACACATTTAAAAGTGTTTAAAACTGTCTATTTGAGAGTTTTTAGTATTTCATGTTGATGAAATAATTACTAGATTAAAGAAAAAAAATATTTAAAACGAAATAAAAAAATGATCTAATAATGCTTGTATGTCTCAATATCTTATTTTGTTTATAATTGATTGAAGATAATATATAAATGTGCGTGCGATTTTCCACAGTAATTGGGGAACTTATCTAAATAAATAAATAACATCATTAAAATGGAAATTATGCGTCAATTTTTTGTATTTTTTCCATCAACGAAATAATAATATAAATAGATGACTCTATTCATAAATATTTGCTCTTTCTCTCTCACTATCTTTTATAAAAGAACGTAATTTAAAAATTCGATTTTAAACTAACGTCCCTAAATATGGGCCACCTGGATTTATTCACAAAAAAACAAACTAAAAAATATTGTATTCCTCATTATAAACCCAGTTCTTAAACAATAATTACCACTCTCTGCTTACCAGTATACTTATACCACTCTCTGCTTAACAGTATACTTCCTTTGAAGAATCCTCCCTTGACCCCTGACATCTTATACCTCTGTCTAAATTATAAACTTTAATTCCGTTTGTGACTAACTTTAACCCTCCAATTGTAAGTAAACTGCTTACTTACCTATAACCAATAAAAGTGAAAACAACTACAACAACAAATCCACTGCAAAAGAAGAATATACATGTGCTTAGTCATTATATTATAGCTTCATTAGGACTGATATGGGCTGTGCTTAAGTTGTTGGACTTATTAATGAACGTAATCCTAAAAAAAGAAGATTACTTTATTTTCTACTTAGGGACAGAAATTAATTTACAAAATGACATGTCTCAGGAGATAAGAAGAATTAATTCTGCTAATAGGTGCTGTTATAGCCTAAGGAAGCAAGTAACTAGCAAGTTCCTTACTGGGCAGACAAAGCTGCTGATCTACAAAACTCTGACAGAGAGAATCCATGGGACACGGAGAGTAGGGAGGCCAAATGTGAGGTGGATGGAAGCTGTAGCTGTGGATGCACGTACCCTTGCTGATTGGCGGAGAATGCTGGAGGCGGTCCAGACTCGGTGACGAGTTGTTGCGCACGATATTATTATTATTAATCCTAAAAAGTTAATATGCGTCAATTAAAATACATTGTAACAGACTCTATTAATTATCTATACGTAGTAAGGCCTTAGTTTTCAAAGATTCTTTTCTTAAAAAGATTCCATTAGTGTATTTTGTACCAGTTCGCATGTGTCCTTTTACAATACCATTTACTACAACATAGGCCAAATTATCTTAACAAATACTAAATACGATTATAATCCTTTTTACTTTTTCGTCAAACGTTTTGCTGATTATTGTAGTTCTTTTACTAATATTGAATAATTTCAAAGCTCCAGATGTTTTTCGAAACCTATACTTACTACACCAACCCAACCTACCTCGTGGAAGAAATTAGACACGATGAGTTGAGGCATTGTAAACTTGAAATCTAAACGAGGAAGCAGATGCGTGGACACTCCTGATGAATATGTGATACTGACTACATAAAGGTTTGATGGCAGATGAAAGAAGCGCAGATGCGCGCACACGTGCTTGGGCTCAAGGCGCAGCCGGATGCTGGTAGTCTGTTCTTTTGAATAGGGCACAAAGGTATAGTGTGTCTTTCTTGAGGTTTAATGTCAATCCTTTAACGGTAGTTGGTGGTCCGGCTGGGTTTCTTGTATTGTTAGATAGTTTGATGGAGTCTGAGCTTTTAAGACCTAGACATTCTGCCAAAAATTATTAAGTACCGATCTGTATCTATGCTAAGTTGAAATACTACCGATAGGAAGACCACTTGTCGTTATGCTCAGCGATTTGTTTCGTCCGATATTTCGAGCTTCTGACAGTAAGAAAGGAAGATAATTCGATAATTACTTTCCTTTTTCTAGTGAAACCTCATGATGGCATCTGGAATGTCCCATTGCTGTATAAAGAAAACAATTTGTTTTATTTTTATTTTCAATCTACGTTTGCACCAATAAACCATGAGATGTCAAGTGAGAGGACATCTCCTTCACTTGAGCTAATTTTTGTAATTAAAGTGATGAAAATTGTGTATCCACCAAATTTATTAGCCAGGTCTTTCCAATTTATCGACTACTAGCTTTTGCCCGCGGCTTCGCTCGCATAGAATTTGGACTACCGTATAAAGTTTCTTGACAGTACTTTTTAACAATAATTTAAAATAATAAATAATTTAATTATTTAAATAATTTGTTTTCACTATAGGTTACTCGTACAAAATTTCAGATGTCTAACTTCAAAACTGACGGATTCCTACAACCTTTGAACCCTTATTATAATAAGGGTGGAATTATCCAAACTTCTTTCTTAAATCAAACAAAGGACCCATCAGCAAATTTCAAGATGCTAAATTCCTGATTTGCCTTTACTTATGTACTATAATGGATTCTCCACAGTACCTCTAAAACTGTCGGGGGTGGGGAGGAACACATGCCCCCGTGCGCCCCCTAAATCCGCGCTTGCTATGGTATAACCCATGTGTTATTCTGATGTATAACCTATATTACTGTAAAGTTTCATCCAAATCCGTTCAATAGTTTTTGCGTGAAAGAGAGACAAACATACAAACTTTCACATCTATAATATTAGTAAGATTAGTAGTACATCAAAACAAATAGTTTCACTCTTGTTCTTTCTGATATTTTAACAAATATGATCATGTTATTTTAATTATGTACTCTAATGGATTTTCCACAGTTCCGATAAAACTGTCGGGAGGGGGGGACCTGCCCCCGTGCGCCCCCCTAAATCCGCGCTTGCTATAGCCCATATATTATTCTGATGTATAACCTATATTACTGTAAAGTTTCATCCAAATCCGTTCAGTAGTTTTTGCGTGAAAGAGAGACAAACATACAAACTTTCACATTTATAATATTAGTAAGACTGTTATTGGACTATAATAGCAATAGATTCATTACAATAATTTTCTTATCTTATTTTACTTTATTGTGAACGCAAACTAATATCGAATAGGATCCATGTAAATTTAGCTAACAAACTATTCTTTGAAGACGCAAAAACCATTAATGATATCTAGAATATTGATTCTAATCATTCAATTTCCATACTTAGAATTCGCATTTAATGTACTTATTTTACTAATTAAAATATGAAACTATTTACCCTAATATCTCCGTTTTATGTTTTTCTATTAACTCTAGTTTAATTCATAATGTCAAAAGATAGAATCCATATATTAAAATATATAATGAATAAGCGAAATGTATGAGTAGGTGATAATCGAAGTAAAGGAGTAACTAATACTTTAAAGTTAGACAATTTAAAACTTTTGATGGTATCTAACGATAGATTTATGTTTGTATCTCACTTAATTTATGGCTTCATTATGTAACCCTTGATGGTTTAGCATTATTGGGTTTTTAAAAATATTTTATTTATTCTTAACTTCGAAAAAAAAAAAAATCAATTTTCCCGCTTGTCTTCTCACACCTCCTTAAGGTTTAATGAACAAAATATTTGCTTTGATTTGAATTCTGAATATTTCAGTTTTCATTACGGCGTTCAGATAGTCTATAATTTCATTTATGGTAAGCTTTCTTTAAATTTTTGTGTATCGTTTAAATAATTTAGATGTGTGTGGTTTTACGATGGATTTAAATTCGCTGTTTTATTTCGGATTTCAACCTTCTATCTCCCAGCTTAGAACATTACACTGTTTTCGTAAAGTATTTGTATTCATTGTACTTTTACCAAACCATTTTAAGTTTAATTACAATTTAACGAATTTTCTGATCAATAACAACATATGTTTGAACCGATTCTTAGGAGATCTCAAGCTTTTGGAGTTTTTCTTTTTTAAAAAAATATTATTTCCCTACCCGTTTAGCTTTTTTAGACATTAAGAGGGGGGGGGAGCACTTGAAAAGCTTATCAGTGTATTGATAAGATAGCTCAAACGTAAACAGGCGGTTGACAGATATAACTCTATATCTATTTCTACCTTCGTTCAAAGAGGCAACCCTTTTGATAATGTCCTAGGAAACGACAGAGATTCTTTATCTAAGATTTTGCGTCTCCTTGTCAGGGTAACAGCAGTTCATTCTGATCTCTTCTAGTCAATTTGAAAAAAAAAGAAAAGTATCTGAAATCGTAGCTGGAAATATTTTTTCTCTGCCTATCTCTGCTTTTTTACAATAGTTTACTGATAATTACTTCCCCGTTTCCAATAATACTTTTTTATTCTGAACTGTTGATCCAGGAGGATCGCAATAATTTATAAAACGTTTAAAGCAATCCGTATTGCGCGCAAGTCCTACAATTAATTTTAGCTACTCGACTGTAAGCAATTCCCTGAGGCTTGATCTATTAATCAACTTGTTTACTAATACTTTCGCCTTCAATTCTACGTTTTATTTGTTTATCGATGTTCTAATTAAGGTGGAATTGTTTTCCTGTGTTTTCTTTCCTTTGCTGAAGATGTTGGATCTGTTGTGTGTCTCAGAGAGTGGATTTTAGAACTAAGTTTACAATTTCGCAGTGATTCAAGACTACGAAGGTCTTAGATAAAACTAAGTATCTCGTATGAATTTATGAATATATAATACATATTTATAACTGAACCGCTATAAAGGCCAAGTTTATACATAAAAGTATGGATCCTAGCTAAAAAGTTAGGTTCTGGAGTCGATTAAATTATGATTCATCGTGTTACTAATCAAATATTGCAACTCTGCCACAGAAGCATTTAGTATCCCATGGGATGTAAAAATTTCGGGATAAGATAAATAGAACAATAATGAATACAATCTAACAGATCTATTACATTCTTCCAATAACAAATTTTTGTTCCTCTTCATAAAATAATTCGGAAGGTAATTAACGTAGGTATGGGTATATTTGCTTTTATATTATATATTTAAAGTTGATCTATCTAATACGCTCAGAACTCATTCGGTTAAACTAGAATCTTGTGCAATTTTACAATCCGAAGATAAGCAGAAGCCTTCGTTTCTAAGAAATAATCAATTATCGTTAATTTATTATACTTTATATTTATTGTAAATTATATATTATTTAGCATAGGACTTGCGTCTAATCATTCCTTCAAATTTCTAGAATAATTTTATATTTTACCGCCAGTTTTTTGACAGTTAGTTCGGTGATCGAACTTCAGTCACACTCAAAATTCATAGAATAGATCCATGTTACTACTTTTATATTATATTATTAAATGTATGCCCTCCTGTCGTAAATAATGTTTAATTGTCTAAATATTTATAGATTCAGAAAGAATATTCAAGGGAAATAATGGCAGTTATGTACTCTCATTTATTATTTACAACCATACATGTAGAAGTATCTGCATGCATGCAAAATATTACCAAATATATTATGCTAAGTGATATTATTTAAATGTAATCAATAACAATATTTATATATTATGAACTAGAAAAGCAACATTCCTTATTTAAGCTATACAAAATTATTGCCTGTAATGTTATTGTCTTGATGATCCATGGTTTTTGAAAATAAGAACTCACCTAATGGGAAAAGTTATGAAAACAAGTGATAAGCAAAACCCACCCTTATTGTAGGGGAAATTTAAAGAAGGAAGGAAGCAGGTGTTGTAGGCACAGTTCAACAATATATTAAAAATACAACATTATACTGACAGCAAACTAAAATTATTGAGAAATATTATCAAAATCACTAAAATCTGAAGTAGTTAAGAATAAAATCTCTTGGAGATTTAAATAGAGTCATGATTACGCATAGAAATTCTTGTTTGGGTCCTTAATCATGCAAAGAAAAGTTCTACTTAATACTTCTTCTTATTTCGAAAGTTGAATAATGGATGTACGAGATGTACACAAAAAGAAAAATTCCCACACCCCCTTTCACAATAAATTGAATGGCCATATGAAAAAAAAAGTATAACCTATAAAAACATTTAGCTTTATTGTCACGAGATTCAACATTACAATTACTAACTTAAGATAAATAAATACTAGTAAGATAATTAAATGTAAGGGAAATGAGATTTTTTTTATTTTCAACTGATCTCGCGCCCCTACTTAACTGACAGGTCTTGGGTGGGAACCCCTGTATTGACTATCCTCTGATGGTATATAAAAAATTTATGAAATCATTGTATAATAAATAGGTTGTGCCAACTTAATAATGCGTTTCCCATCGTGTATACCACTGCAATTATTGCCAGATATATTCAGGAAATTAAGAGAGCATGACTGGGTGTAGCATAGCCTTCGCGCTCCGTCCTTACCTCGGTTTCCCTCAATTTACGTTTAGCGCACTCACACTTTCTACTTTTCTAGAATTTCCCCTTCGTTTATCAGCTGAGACGGAACGTATTCTCTTCTAATTTCCTCATTCGCAGCGATTTCTCCGCAAGAGGTTAATAGTATTTTTCCTATATAAAATGCTTCTAAATCCATTATCAATATATCTATAGCAATTAATTCCCACCGTTGTTAAAGACTGAATCCTTATTTTTTATTTTCTCACCAATCAATCATCTGGCTAATTCATTAATTATACGGTAATACGGTTGAATGGACTATTTAAATTTCTTCACACTTATAAATAATAATATAATATAACATGGCGATTTTATTAGAAAATTGACTAGAGGGTTTGGCTTTCTTATTTCAACTGTTAGGTATGTAGACATTTCACTTAAGGTTGTCTCCAGATCCTTCGGCATCTTCCAGTCACTCGCACTTACTCTTGATAATTCGATTAACAGCTGCTGATACAATTGGTCATATAATTATAAGCTAATTACATTAAACAAAAACAAATATAAAAATCGTACCACTCACTGGAATCCATGAAAGACGTCGGGAGCGCAGTGTCTGTTCCGCATCGTATGGCCTCTGATATCGCTTGGGTAAGGAAATGATTTGGTCTATACGGGAACTCACATTCTGAGGCTGATTTTGTTCCATTGAATCCAGTTAATCCGGATGACAGAATAAATGTTTTATCTATTTCAGCTGGTCTCTAATCCTGGGCATAGATACAAGTATATTTCTTAGGAAAATACTTTTGGGCTTACTTTTAACTGTGTGTGTTTATATTATATACTATATTAAGCACTATGGGTCCTTTTAGTAGTTTTTATTTCTTCCGTGCTTCCCTCATTTTTCCTCTGTGTGATTTCCTTCTTTCTTCTGTCCATTTTGTCCATTCTCATGAATCTTGTTCCTGCCTCCTTTATTTGCAGTTTCTAGTTGAGTCTTTTGTAGCTAAGTAAGAATCCTGTTGGTGAGTGTTATTGTGGGGAATTTGTAGATGTTCCCATTGAATTTCAACCCTTCTTTTCTCATAAACACTTAATTAGACGTGTTTCTGTTTTTGTGGTCATTCTCGAATGTAGTCTACATCCTTCTTCTGTTAATCTTGGCCCAACAATTTTTCTAATGGCTTTTTGTTCCTTTTTCAATAAATATGTACATTTGCACGTACAAAATTTATGTTTCCGTGTGCTGATCATAGATTGTATCGAAGAAATTTACCTTAAAAAATCAGAAGTACTGTTATTAAAACAGGACTGGATAGAATTGAGCGGCTAGTTCAAACTGTCCCGGCGTTATAATTAAACTATCCATAAATCATTGTATTATCGCTTAGGGAGGCAATGGAGAAATAATAGAGTTCAATTAGATAATGCCAAGGACGACTACTTCCGTTTATGCCGTCTACTGTTCGAGTGTGATCTATTTTGCATATGACTACTGTTCAACTGTCGGTGCCCTATGCGGGCCTGCCTCTTTGATCTCGTACCCTTGTATTGAACTGGTACAATACCTTGGACTACAGTCGAATATATGATGTTAGCTGATTATAATTGAATGAAATTGGTAGTTTATTGATAGGCCAGTCGACAACTTTGAGCCACGAGAGGGTCACCTGTGGTCTAACGGTTAGCTTAACATCCTACTGAGCCCAAGATCACGGGTTCGCAGACGGCAGGTGACCTTAGAATTTTTATAAAAATAATGGGATGTGAAGTTACGGTCCCGTGTCTGTACGGAGTCAAGCACTCGTTAAAGATCCCTTTCCTAATTAAACCTGAATAGTCAAAATTTAGAACTCCCACAACAACTTGTCCACTGAACAACATTGGTCTGACATGTGGCTGAAGACTGATTTGGAATCGACTTTAAAATAATAACTTCTTTAATGGCTCCTTTTTTAATATTCAATTTTTTGTGCAGAAATTGAACTCCTACATCAGTCAAAAAAAGGAAGCCTATGGACCTAACCATCACAGATTTATAGGTCGACTTACAAACTTTAAATATTTCAGATAAAGCCATTCACAAAATCACCATATGATAGCAATATAATTTTACATAAATACCCACGAACTATATAAATAGTTTACAAATGAAAATTACCGAATGTGTAAAAAACACATTTTTCGTTTTTATTGTTATAAATTTATAACAATCGATAATTTTAGGATTGATAATTTATATAATTCATATAGAGTTATCTATAAGGTCCAAAACCATATAATTACATAGTTACATATTTACTTTAGTAATTACATATTATAGATAATTTTTAATAAATCTTGGAACAGTTTTTTCACTCTCCTGAAATGTCTCCTGACAGTTTGCATTAGTATCGACTATATACAGAACGAACACTCTAATTATCCGATACACGAAATGTTGACGTCATGTTATAATAATACTACTGCCAGGCAACGTTTATAAAAGGCTGATGTGAAACAAGATGATTTTTATAATTCAAACTGTAATTATGTCAGGAAAGACGTCTCTAGTTACGGTTCTTTCTCACGCCTCTTATACGATTTTTGAAAGACATTTCATTCTATTAATAGGTTTTAATAATATTATTGACAGATTTATGGACCAGAATTTTCGTGATTGATAGAGGTCTTGCACTGTTTGTCTTGGAATGGATTGGCAGACGTCTTTCAGTTTTAGTCGATCACTCTCTGAAACAAAATCCAATCGATAAATAGTTCATTAAGTTCCTTTTCTAAAGAGGCAAGGTAATGATCAGCCTATTCTACGATCCTATTTCTGGACGAACCTAATGATCATAAGGATTTAAATTCTTAAAGAGAATCGTCCTCGATGCTTGATACGTGCTATATCCTATTTTGGGAAGGATTATTTAACTCTTACCAATATCAGGACGTTCAGAATAGCCTAATTAGTATTAGTTTCCTTTTGTGGTGTATGGAGAGCAATCCATCTACTGAAGAATTAGTTCTAGGTTTTCCAGGCGGACATCATTAGGCGCAGTCATTAGCTCGTGCCACGTTTATTCTTTTTTCCTTCTTTTTTTTGCCATCTTAAGTGATAGTTTCATAATGTCCTACTTTTGCTGCTTAGATTCTGACTTTATGGTTGTTATGATTAATGTTTTAAGACCTAATTAGAGCATCGGGTCCGAACCTTGTACTTGCAAAACCAAGAATTTCAATTTTATACTCATGCATTGATTGTATAAATTGAATTCTGGGAACAAGAAATCTGGAAAAAGCCCCTGGTTTTCTAGCAATTTAGGGTACCCATTTTATAGAGGCTGGGTGAACCCCAGGAGGGTCTGTACATTCAAATAAGTCCATCCTTGGCTGTTTACAGACTTAACGATTTATCTGCCAAAGCCATATTTGAACTCGGAACTTTCAGCATTCTGCACACTAACCTAACCCTTAGACATTTCAGTGCAATATTTATTGATGTTCTTACAAGCAATGCCATTACGACTAATGAATGAAATTTGCGGGTCTTATGATTTTTAATTATTGTACTTCTATTTTTATTCGGAGTAGACATTTTATTCATTCCAAATGTTCGTTTTCCCATATATTTGAAGGTGCTAAGAAATGTTTGTACATAAATCATTTGCAACTATTTTTTTTTTATTACTATGTCCTCGCAGTAGTTTCGCCATTTGTACTGTGGAACAAATATGATAAAGATCGATCGATCACAAGATGATCACCGGCGTTATCAATTATACTCTACTTCATTTTGTTTCTGTTTCTGGTTTTGTAATAGTAGTTTTGAAAAATAATATACATTCATTAACCTAGAGTAATAGTTCCAATCAAAATTAGAACTATTTTCAAATAGTTTATTCTTATATTGTATGTTTTTTGTTCTTTTCTTGTATTTACGATAAATTGTTTGGTAGAAAAAAAGTAATATTTAAAAGCCATAAATTTATTTTTAATGTTCTCAATAATGTTATCCAATCTTTTCATACTTTGGTTCATCTTGAACTAACATTTGAGAATTGAGATTCGACTCATCTTCTAGGGCTAACTCTTTCTTATTTAATTCATTTCTGTCATTTAAGTCAGACATTAAATCAATTATATATTTAAAGAAAGAAATGACGAAATAAATTTTTCACCATAAATATTTCACCATGAAATTTAGTTAAAACTATAATCATTATTTTCCATATATTTACTATACTCTGTTATTGAATGCACATTATACAACTTGAACACAGCAAGAGTCGATTTAGAAATGTTTTTGACACTTAGTTTGCGAGACTTCTTAATTGCATGAGTCGGTTGTTGCACGCAAGACACAGCTAGTACGAAACGCTGGTGTAACGGCTCAGTGAGCATCCTTCACGAGTGTTTTCTATTCCGCTCTGATTATCGTAGGGTTAACCAATCCTCATCGCACCTTAATTAATTTTTTATATTGTTTAATTAAATTGTACTGAAGATTAATATCGATGGGCGTGATTAAAGTGATTTCAAGATATTCATTATTAGTTGCGCAGGTATACATTAATTTGGATAGGTCCATTACATATCTTTTGGAAATATGAGGTTATCATGCATTTTTTTATTACATAGATATGTACTTAAATAGCATAAAAAATCTTGAAAAAATAATCATACAAATGATTAAGGTGTTAATGATATCGAACTGATTTACTTTTAAATTTGTAGCTTCATATCTTAAAATTATTATTTATATTTCTTTTACTTTCATATTCACTGCGTTTAACAGATTTATAATGATTTACTGATTTACTGGGTTACCAGAGCATCTTCATTCTCGATCCAGCCTTGAAGAAGCCAGCAGCATGTCTGGCGAAACGTTGGCAAAGATAAATTTAACAACACGGTCTTAACCAGAAACCACTAAAGTTTTGTGTATATAAATTATTCTTGAAAAAAAAAACATGTTTTTTTAATTATTTTATTTTAAATGTTAGTATAAATAATATTAAATCAAAAAGTTTTTTGTACGCCTTTTTTTTTTAAATATTTATTATATACAAATAAGTTTAAACTATGATTTTGTTATTTTATTTTTATTTTTATGCCCTCCTTGTCATTAATGGTTCTACGAGTAAACTTCTGAACAAAAATGTTGACAGCAGTTTTATAATTTTTTTTTTTTTTTGTAGAAATATTAAACATTCGTTAATTAAAATTAATTTATCAGGGAGGCTTTCTCTCATGGAAAAATCAGTTATAAAAAAATATAGTATACAGTTTATTTATTCTATGAAAGCTGTGTGGTCAGCATCATGCTCCAGTTACTTCATTCCAGTCCGTTAATTGGTTTTGGTTTTTGGTTACAAGAGACCGGAGACTGACGTATTGTGGCATATAATTGAAATAAAATAAAATTAGTAAATAAATAGATTACAAAAAAAAATCTCTCCCTCTCCCTCTCCCTCTCTCTCTCTCTCTCTCTCTCTCTCTCTCTCTCTCTCTCTCTCTCTCTCTCTCTCTCTCTCTCTCTCTCTCACTCACTCTCACTCTCTCTCTCTCTCTCTCTCTCTCTTTCTCTCTCTCTCTCTCTCTCTCTCTCTCTCTGAGAGAGAGAGAGGGAGAGGGAGAGAGAGAGAGAGATTTTTCCTAAAAAGAATTTCTCAACTCGAAATTTTATAATCTGAAATTAAAAAAAATTTTTTTGAAGATTCCATCGTTCTTTTAAATTCTATTGGTTTTCTTAAATGGAAGCCTCATTTAAATAGTACTTCAAATGCATACATAATTATTTATTAATTATATTACTTTAAAATGTTTTACTAACGAATAGATTACCAAAACATTTTTATGATGATTTGGTATTATTCACTTTTGTGATTAATGAATTCTTAAAAGAAATTTCTAATAATTGATAAATAATTATAATATGAATGGAGTTAGAAGCGATTTTTCTTCTTCAAACAGCATCACTATGAAAGGCTGACATCTCACACGTTTTACAATTCATTAAAGTAATATTTTAGGTGTTAATCATTGCTAGGAATATTATATATTAAAATAAATTCTGAACTAAAGATAAAAAGCTAAAGTAAGGAGTTTTGATAATGTTTTCAAAATAATATAGTACTGTGCGTGATATGAAACATGAATATGTTCCGCAATGAAGACAGGATAATAAGCAGAACGGAGGTTACTGTACTGTACTCAAGGCGCTCAATTATACCATACCGCATTTCATTACAGCTTTGATTATAGAAAGAAATACATATCACTCAGTACTGTTATTCAGGAACGTATATTTTATTAGTTATAGACTGTATTTAGTAGTTGTAATTATACTTTATTTATTGTAGTATAAATCTATTCATATAAAATGCTTTGTCCTGAATGACTGAGGGATCAAAGCACAGCCTAAACCACTGATCGTAGAGACCTGAAACTTAGAGGGTGTATTCTGTGTATGGCGTAGGCATCCGATAAGAAATGGTTTTCCAAAATTCTACCCCTAAGGGGGTGAAAAATGGGTGCGAAAAAAAGTCATGTAACATAGTTCACTTCTATAGAATTATCCCGCTAAACGGTCCCTCCCTGTTTTGTATTGTATAAAGTCAGCGGCTTTGAGCCAGTTCGAGTAAAAACCGCCTTCAGCGGACTCAGCCCATCGTAACTATTTGTATATTGTAAATAAAATCTTGGAGGATACGGAAAAAAAAAAGTTCACTTTTCACTGATGCTGACAAGTGAAACCGTTATACTAAGTAATCCTTTTCAATAACATTACATACTAATCCTTTACTGATACGGGCAACAGTAAACTTCTGTCCGTCCCGTTTGTTAATCAGTGTCAATGTATGCTTAACGTCTGTGCTGATCTATCTGTGATGAAATTTGATATGGATAATCTCAAGCCTGGGGAAGGACCTAGGCTACTTTTTATCAACACACCACACTGGCGAAATTTATATAAAACTGTAACCTGATTGACTAACACACCCAGCGATCAAGGCACAGCTGAAACCACTGAAATTATCATCTTGAAATTCGTATGTATGTTCTTTTTATAGCTTAAATGAGCACTAAGAAAGGAACTAATTTCTTTCAATTTCAATTTCACCCCCAAGGGTTTCTCCCTTAATATAATAGGGGTTCGAAGATTGTGTGGAATCCGTCAGTTAAAAAAATTAAATTATTTATTTAAAATTATCGGTAATGAAACTTTATGTGGCAGACCGAATTCCACGCGAAGCCGTGGGGCAAAAGCTAGTAACGTATAAATAATTTGGTGCTTATTAATAATGTATTTTTACACCACAATAGACAGAATTTCTTTTGAAATAAAAAAAATTATTTTATACTCAAATAAAATCAAAACGCGATTTCTTATCAGTACCTTTGGGAATGCACAATAAATTATTAGAAAGTCGAGACAATTTTGTTTTCGAATTATAATTTAATTAAAAATAAATCAACAAATAACTGTTAATTTTTTTCCGATCCCAAAGAACCCTTTGAAAGGATTGTTTAATTCCATACATTGTGTATTATGTATCTTTAAATTAAATATTTACAACATAAAAACATATTATATATATATATATATATATATATATATATATATATATATATATATATATATATACATATATATGTCGTCTCGTAGTTTTTGGAGTAGCATTATAAACTATAACTCCATTTCAAACCAATCCCTCATTTAGTGACTTATTCACTAGGAAAATAAATTATTTCCAGTTCTCCAAGTACAAGAAACTCATTACGGAGAAAACGCGACTTAACCACTTATTAACCGGGACTGTAGATATTGATCGTGTATACAAATTATTACAAGTCGATTTCTGTTACAAAGCTGTAAGAAAATAATACATGGGATGTAGTTGCTTTTTGTATTAAAAAAAGTTACATTTCTTTGGTACATGAGGGCATCGTACAAAAATCAATCTATTTGTTTATTTTTTTTTCATCTATCACACTTTATTGAATAGTTTTTAAACCTCAAAGCACCAAACTTTCTCAACTCCTTGTCTAAAAAAATCAGAGATTTATGAATTATGGCCCAAAATTTATCGTTTTCTGATAAAGCCGATTTTTTCCTTTTAATGTTATTCCAATAATTAATTTTGATCTTCTCCTTTGATATATCGATATAGTGTAGTGAAGACTTAGAATAAATAAGTGAAGGAGTAGTAAATGGTAGTGTAGATAGACGAGATAGCCAGAAAAAGGCCGAACCATATGCGCATTCCTCTGGCCCAGGTCAGAGCGCACATCTGCCGCCGGTTTTTGAGTCTGTGCCCTCTCTCAATAGCGGTGGTCGCTAAGTGTCATCTGTCATCTTACTATTGTACCCAATCAGAAGTATTTAGTATAGTTCTTGTAGACCGGAATTTTACTCTTCTTTTTTGTTGCAATTTTTAAATCTATAAAAACCTTAATTAGCTATCTATTATTTAGAGCAAATGATGATAAATCATACAGAAATATATATTTCAACTTCTTCACTCAATTAATATACCTGCACAACATAACCTGTAAATGCTATTCAATATTTGGTGTGTGTAAATCTGTTAAGTTTTTGGAAACATTTCGTAATCAGTTTGGCATGAATTTTTCTCATATCCATTAATTCTCTAGACGTCGCCATAAGATCGTTAAACAAGTATGACTGAATCTCAAG
Source organism: Arma custos (assembly GCA_037127475.1). NCBI lineage: Eukaryota > Metazoa > Arthropoda > Insecta > Hemiptera > Pentatomidae > Arma > Arma custos. The sequence goes on along the minus strand of CM073764.1, from coordinate 66,559,578 downwards.
AACCAAAGGAATATGTGTATAAAATATCTTTATTGAAAGCGTTCAAACTTCGAATAATCAGTTGTCAATTACAGAGAGAATTCTTAGGAATACAGAAGCAATCAAGTTTATTCATCATTTCATTTTTTTTAAATAAGCAATTTTTATAAAAATTTATTCTTTTCAAAACAAATGAAAAATATAGTTAATTTATGATGGAGAGGAACATAATTTATTGGAAGATCTAAATCTAAATGAAGGAGACGATTAGTCTGGGAGTGCAGTAAAAAATAACACTAAATACGATAAACTTATTTTTTATAAGTCGACGTTTCGGCCTACAATATAGGCCGGAATGACGGTACTTATAATAAATAAGTTAATCTTATTTAGTGTTATTTTTTACTCTACTCCCAGACTAATCATCTCCTTCAATAGTTAATTTATGTTTGTAATTTAAAAACGTTGGTTCATAAAGATGTTAGAAAAATTCTAAAACATAGAAACAATTTTATATTTTAGTTTTGTCGTATTTTTATTTTTTTATTTCAACAAATGTATTTTTAAAAAACCTTGGAACACGAACTATTCATTCCCCCCAATTATATTTTTCGAAAAATAATGACTTGTATGAAATTTTAAATCTTTCGTCATCTCCATTTTTAAAGCTTCTTATCATATACATTAATAGGTTCTGTTTATTGTGCTATTTTATTAATTTATTTTTGTAATTGTCAGTTTAAAAAAAAAAAGATATTTTACATCTAACAATGTCTTCTTTAAAACCTCCTGGTTAGTTTGATCTGTGACATGAATAATGTTAACTTTGAACGAGAATAGTGGAAAAAAATGTAATTTTGCAAGAGAAGCATTAGAAGTTACCCTATTAAGGCTGATCCTTGCCCCAACTTTCCTTATGGTCGGACGTTTTCTCAGTCGACACTATTTCTTCCTTTGTTAGTTTTTTAAAAGATCAATCTCCATTTTTTAATAATTAAAGCATGAAATATAAGTTACTTTGTTGGTGGTTTTCAGAAAAAAAAGGTAAGTAAATTGTTAAAATTAGGATCAGATTTTTTAAAAAATATCTGCGTTCAGGTTCAATGGATAAACCCGGAATTTTAAAACTTGACTTTTCGCTAGCTTAGTCAAGCAATTTTGTGTTAAATTAATCTTTATTTCTCATGATTTAAGTCTGTTTCTGTACCTGAAGTTTCGCGAGCGTAAAATTACTACAAAAATGCAAAACATAGTTAATATTTGAAATTTCGGAGTTATCAGTTTTTGATCCTGAACGACTCATATATGAATGGCGACATTCCGAGCCAAATTGAAAATTAAGAACTAAAATTGTCTTCAAAACGAACCTGATTCTGCATAATAATTTAATTTCTAAATATTACGGAAAAAAATAGTAAATCTTACTTATATTATAAATGCGAAAGTTTGTATGTTTTTCTCTTTTTCACGCAAAAACTACTGGACGGATTTGGATGAAACTTTACAGTAATATAGGTTATACATCAGAATAATATATGGGCTATAGCAAGCGCGGATTTAGGGGGGCGCACGGGGGCAGGTCCCCCCCCCGACAGTTTTATATACAGTCATACAGGTTATACATTAGAATAACACATAGGCTACACCATAGGCGAATTTACCAGACTGTTTTTTAGGTACTGTGGAGAATCCATTATAGTACATATTCAAGGCAAATCAGGAACTTAGTATCTTGAAATGTGCAGATAGGTTCTTTGTATAATTTAATAAAGAAATTTGGATAATTCCACCCCCAAGGGTTTCCCCCTTAATGTAATAGGGGTTCAAAGATTGTTTGGAATCCGTCAGTTTTGAAGTTAGACATCTGAAATTTTGGATGTACGAGTAACTTATACTTAAACAAAAAAAATTAAATTATTTATTTAAAATGATCTGTCAATAAGCTTTATGTGGTAGACGAAATTCCACGCGGGCAAAGTCGCGAGCAAAAGCTAGTAATACATAAATATTAGGTTTCGTCGTCTAGTTTGAAAATCAATATATTGAATTAAATCGTATTTTAAATTACATTTACACAAATATAATATATATTTTTTTAAGTTAACCAATATAAAGTTTGTAAATAATTAATGTAAAGTGTGTTACAGGGCGATGGGATGAGGGAAGGCGAAGGGCCGAGCATGGCCCTTGACTACTACACCAGCAGCGTCCTCCGCTCCAAGGTGTCCACAGCCCTCAGGAGTTCCTACAGCGACAGGTAAAGTGTCTATTTTATTACAAATAAAAATATGATTATATTTTTTTGTCATTAGTTTTCCAACCTAAATAATATAATATTTTTACTCTTTTTTTTTTCTTCTTGAATAACATTAGTTACCTTATATATGTGAGGAAGAAAATGGTTCGGGTGGAGTGAAAAAAAATTCTCTTAAATAGGGAGAACTGTTTATTGGAAAGCCAACATTTCGACCCACAGCTCTTCTTCAGGGCGAAATATACAAGATACAGACAAAATTATACATGGTTAATATTATACATACATCAAGGTATCTGAGTGATGAAACATAAAGATGGGGGCCTTAGATAAATATACAAAAGCAAAGGAAGTAATTGTAGAGCATTATCAAATTAATAAATACAAATAAATCTAATAGAGATGGAGAAATACAAATAAGAAATAATGAGAATAATAGTATATATAAATTGTTGATAAAATATTGTAAAGGATAGCTAAGTGAAATATATAATAGAAATTTTGTTGATAAATATAGAATAACATGACATATCGGTATTATTTAAAGCTAAAGTATGGAAGAGTTTACTGATAAATTATGGAAGTATAACAGCAGATAAAAGGATAATTGTAGAACAGTTCTTAATTAATTTTATGCCATTTGGCACAATTTATTTGTTAAAATGTTTTTTTTTCAAATTAATATAAAAAATAAATGGCATCTGTTCCGCAGGTTGTGGCTTCGAGTTATATTCCGACTAGCTTTTGCCAGCGGCTTCGCTCGCGTGGAATTTGGTCTGCCACATAATGTTTTGTGGCAGGTCATTTTAAATAAATAATTTAATGTACTGTGCGCAGTACAGTAAAAGAGATTCCTCTCTAACCTAATCCTAATCCAGATTAGAAATCTTCAAACTTAAAGGGGCTAAGAAAAAAAATAATAAAAAATAAATAAATAATATAATTTTTTTTTAACTATAAGTTACCAGTACATCAAAAATATCAGATGTCTAACTTCAAAACTGATGGACTCCATACAATCTTTGAACCCATATTATATTAAGGGAAAACCCTTGGGGGTGGAATTATCCAAATTTCTTTCTTAAATTATACAAAGAACCTGTCTGCAAATTTCAAGAACTTAAGTTCCTGATTTGCCTTTAATTATGTACTCTAATGGATTCTCCACAGTACCTAAAAAACTGTCTAGGAGGGTACGTGCCCCCGTGCACCCTCCCCCCCTAAATCCGGCCTCGCTGTAGCCTATGTGTTATTCTGATGTATAACCTATATTACTGTACAGTTTCATCCAAATCGGTTCAGTAGTTTTTGCGTGAGAGAGATACAAACATACAAACATTCGCATTTATAATATTACTAGCTTATGCCCGCGGCTTCGCTCGCGTGGAATTTGGTGTGCCACATAAAGTTTCGTGAAAGATCATTTTAAATAAATAATTTAATTATTTTTTTAAAATATAAGTTACTCGTACATCCAAAATTTCAGATGTCCAACTTCAAAACTGACGGATTCTATACAACCTTTGAACCCCTATTACATTAAAGGAGAAACCCTTGGGTAGAATTATCCAAATTTCTTCCTTAAACTGTACAAAGAACCTATCTACAAATTTCAAGTTCCTGATTTGCCTTTAATTATGTACTATAACGGAGGGGGGGGGGACATGCCTTCGTGCCCTCACATAAATCTGCTCTTGGTGTAGCCTATGATCTATAACCTATTTTACTCAGTAAGTTTCATCGAAATCCGTTCAGTAGTTTTTGCGTGAATGAGTAACAAACATAAAAACAATAGTTTCACTCATGTTCTTTCTGTTACTTTAACATCTATTATCATGTGATTTGCCTTCATTTATGTCCTATAATGGATTCTCCACAGTTCCTAATTAACAGTGGAGGGGGGGTCCCGTGTCCCCGTGCGCCCCCCCCTAAATCCGCGCTTGCTATAGCCTATGTGTTATTCTGATGTATAACCTATATGACTGTCAAGTTTCATCCAAATCCGTCCAGTAGTTTTTGCGTGAAAGAGAGACAAACATACAAACATTCACATTTATAATATTATAAATAATAATAAAAGAATAAATAATAAAATAAGAAATAATAAAAGATTAGGATTAGGATTAGGATGAGGTTGTGGGGCGATCAACAGCGGGGTTATTACGCCCTTACTTTTGAATTGATAACTGTGCGGAATGATACTTATTATTACTTGTACAGTAATGTATATAGAATACTATATAATAATAATAAGGAATAATCTTTGTATTGGAGACCTGAATTTTTTTTTTCCTTTAATTTTGTATCCCTCCATTTTTTCTTCTTTTTTCCTATCTTTTATTTATTTTATTTTTTTAATTATTTCTTTTTTTTTTTTTTCCTTGCATTTATTATGAGGAGTTATACAATGTTTTCAGTGTTCTCCGACATTACATACACAGTCAATAGATTAGATCAGATGTCTTATAATTAACTAATTATAACTATATATAGTCAGATGTTTTAAATAAATATGTTTCTAAGTCAAACACACACACACACACACACACACACAACCTTTCAAACGCCAATATATTTGTAGGCAATTTTGGTAACTAACAATATTATGTACATTAATTCTACTCACTAGAATAAAGCGGTTTTAACAGGATTTCTTGATTGGACATAATCTAATTCTAGGACTTTAGATTATGCATTAAAGTTTGGTGTATAGATCAGTTTCTTTTAAAATTGCAATAAGTTTCTCTGCGTTTGAGGGGTTGTTTCCAAGAGATTGAATCAGTCGCCTTGGCAGCTCTTTGGAATCGAAATAAATTAGGTAGGAAGAGCATTCTTCTATGATGTGCTGTACGGTGAGTTAATATCACAGGTAGGGCACTTCGGCGGTGGTTCCCTGTTAATGAGGTAAACATGGGTTAAGTTCGTATGCCCTATTCTCATTCGGGTTAGCACCACTTCTTCTCTTCTGTTTCCACGTTCAGAGCTGTTCCATTTTTTGGTAGTGCCCTTAATGGCTCGCAGCTTATTTCTAGTCGACTCGGATTTCCACATGTTTTCCCACACTAAGTTAGTTTTCCGCCTCAGCCACGTCTTGATCTCTTCCGGCTCTAGTATATTTTCAAGAGTTGTATTCATTAGGGCAGCTTCTTTAGCAGCCTTGTCTGCCTTCTCATTTCCCAGGATTCCTGTATGTGAAGGGATCCACAGAAACACTCTTGTTTTGCCAAGCTCTTTAAGCATGCTTATGTATTGTAAAATTTTTTGAAATAATGGTCCCTGTTTATCACATTTAATCATTTTCTTTAATGATGAAAGTGAATCTGTACATATCAAAAAGTCTTTTTGATCCGAGGAAATAGCATAGTATAAGGCTGTACGAATTGCTTGCATTTCTGCAGTGAAAATGGATGCTATGGAAGTAAGTCTAATAAAAGATTAGATTAGTAGGATATCAACACAATAGTTTCACTCATGTTCTTTCGGTTATTTTAAGAACTATTAAGATGTGATTTGCCATTAATTATGTACTATAATGGATTCTCCACAGTGCCTAAAAACTGTCTGGGAGGGGAGTACGTGCCCCCGTTCCGCCTCTCCCCCCTAAATCCGACCTTGTGTAGCCTATGTGTTATTCTGATGTATTACCTATATTACCGTACAGTTTCATCCAAATCCGTTCAGTATGAAAAACTGCCTAAAAACTGTCTGGGAGGGGGGGTACGTGCCCCCGTTCCGCCTCTGCCCCCTAAATCCGACCTTGTGTAGCCTATGTGTGATTCTGATGTATAACCTATATTACTGTACAGTTTCATCCAAATCCGTTCAGTAGTTTTTGCGTGAAAGAGAGACAAACATACAAACTTTCGCTTTTATAATATTAGTAAGATTAGTAGGATATCAAAACAATAGTTTCACTTATGTTCTTTCTGTTACTTTAACAACTATGATCATGTGATTTGCCTTTAATTATGTACTATAATGGATTCTCCACAGTTCCTAATAAATTGTCAGGGGAGGTACGTGCCCCTGTTTCGTCTCTCCCCCCTAAATCCGACCTTGCTGTAGCCTATGTGTTATTCTGATGTATAACCTATATTACTGTACAGTTTCATCCAAATCCGTTCATTAGTTTTTGCGTGAAAGAGAGACAAACATACAAACTTTCGCATTTATAATATTAGTATGATTAGTCTTATTTTTTCATTCGTTTCCTTTTTACTATTCTCGAAAATAAAATTAATCGTGGGTTTTGGTGTGAAAAAGGAGTGCAAAGGGTGTAAAAAACATACATCGTCTATACTTTGAAATGTTAGTTAAAACATTTATTTCTTGATCAAATTATTACCGAAATATACAGATTTCCCATAATTACTCAAATTTTTTTTCATACTAAAACAGGATTTTCTGTAATAAATATATTATGCAGTTCCTATCTACTCCATAAAAACAGATTCTAACCCATATGATTTCTTTCAAAATTCATTATCAATTATATTCAAATATCGAATAAGGTAATGTAGGCCACTATTTCTCGTGCATATATTAGAGATAGATTGGTTCGTTTTGCGACTCATGCCCATGCGATTGAGAGCCGGTACGCCCACTTATATAAAATGTTTCGTAGTAGATCCATTAAGTCTGTCACACTTCAGACATGTGTGAATTCTGACATGAGCTTTTTGACTTATCGTCAGACATATCCTATATCTGGATTCCATAAGAGGTGTTAAGAGAGAAATTGTAATTCTTCTCAGCTACATCAAAAAGGCTGTAGAATATAATAGCTCTAATATACAAGCTCTTTCTTGTTCGTCGTTTAAAGTTTATGCTTAAAATCGAGACACATTCACAGCCAAACATAGATAAATTGTCGCTTCGAGTTGAGTTACAAAAAGTTTTAAAAGAGAACGTAATTACGGGTAATGAGTAGATTTCGGTAATCATTCCATCAAGAAATAAAATTTCCCATTATAGATGATTATGATAAAATGAATACCGAATTATACACATTTCCCATAATAATATTCTCTTTTCCATATTAAAGCTCATGATAACTGGTATTTTTGAAAAAATATTACATTGATATTACTTGTTGTGTCTCAACTCGAAGCGATAATCTGCGGAATTATTACCATTTTGTTAAACAATATTAAAGCAAAAATTAATTTTATTTAAATGATCTAGTATATGCATTTAATTACAATCATGCTTGTTAATAATTGCTGAAATAAAATTAAAGAAAATAAAAGAAAAAAGAAGGTTTGTTTAAAAGGGGTCTGTTTTTGTGTTTAGTCTATCATTTCCGCAGATAGTCGCTTCGAGTTAAGTCACAAGTTCTAACTTAACACTCGTTTCTTTTTTAGTATTCTCGAACACCAGTTTGGATTCCGAGCATCCCACTCCACTATTCAGCAATGTCATCGTGTTGTGGATGTATTCTACTCTGCATTAGAACGTGGATCATATTGTTCAGGCATCTTTCTTGACGTGGGACAGGGCTACAAACCCCGTAAATTCTTACCCCTTACATACTTTCTCATCCTTCTATCCTATCTCACAAATAGAACTTTCCAAGCAAACCATAATAATGTCTTTTTATTTTTTAAAGAGAAAAGATAGGCCCTCTACCGGGATTTGAACCCGGAACCTTTGTCTCACCGTGACATCGCTCTGCCAATTGAGCTATCCAAGGCCCCTCCCGGTCGAGAACAAACCTTCTCTCTTATGGATCCTATAGCCCTAGCGTGCTCCCGCCATTTTAGCGATGAATACGCAAGGATGAAGTTCTTTGAACATTAATTTTAATTTAGGATCTTATTGACTTACGTCATATTATTTTTTATAATTATTGGTCATTTTTTATGAGTTATAAATATTTTTATTTTTTAAAGAGAAAAGATAGGCCCTCGACCGGGATTTGAACCCGGAACCTTTGTCTCACCGTGACATCGCTCTGCCAATTGAGCTATCCAAGGCCCCTCCCGGTCGAGAACAAACCTTCTCTCTTATGGATCCTAGGGCGCTAGGGGATCCATAAGAGAGAAGGTTTGTTCTCGACCGGGAGGGGCCTTGGATAGCTCAATTGGCAGAGCGATGTCACGGTGAGACAAAGGTTCCGGGTTCAAATCCCGGTCGAGGGCCTATCTTTTCTCTTTAAAAAATAAAAATATTTATAACTCATAAAAAATGACCAATAATTATAAAAAATAATATGACGTAAGTCAATAAGATCCTAAATTAAAATTAATGTTCAAAGAACTTCATCCTTGCGTATTCATCGCTAAAATGGCGGGAGCACGCTAGGGCTATAGGATCCATAAGAGAGAAGGTTTGTTCTCGACCGGGAGGGGCCTTGGATAGCTCAATTGGCAGAGCGATGTCACGGTGAGACAAAGGTTCCGGGTTCAAATCCCGGTCGAGGGCCTATCTTTTCTCTTTAAAAAATAAAAATATTTATAACTCATAAAAAATGACCAATAATTATAAAAAACATAATAATGTCTATTCATCTCTCTTTTCCTAATCTACTGGTGTTCCTCAAGGTAGTTTCCTTGGCCCAATCCTTTATAAAGCTGACATTCCAACTCATCCTAATACTATCCTTACCACGTATGCTGATGATGCGTGTGTATTATCAGTCAACACCAATCCAGTTATTGTATCCCAAAAGCCTCCAATCCCATACCACTGATCTTGAAGAATGGTGTCAAAACTGGAGATTTAAAATAAATTCTCAAAAATCGCATTAAATCACTTTTACCTTACCAATGACTTCCTGCCCTTCAGTATCCTTTAACCCACTGGTTCCTGTAGAACAGATCCGATACTTTCTCGACAATACAGGAACAGGGTTCCATCTCGACAAACGATTAACGTGGAATCCTCATACTAGACTGAAAAGACAAGAAACCGCTCGACGTTTCAGGCTACTTCACCACTTACTAGACAAACGCTCTAAGCGCCCAATTAACTACAAAAGACTCATCTACATGACCATCATACGGCCTAATTGGACTTACGGAGTAGAGCTTTGGGGCTCCACTAAGTCATCGAATTCCTCTCGTATCCAATCCCTACAATCCAAAGTCCTTCGTAAAATCCTCAATGCTCCTTTTTTTGTTAAGAATAAAGTCATCAATAACGACCTTAACGTCCCATTTGTTGCTGATTTGGCCTGAACTATCCTTTCATAACAAACTTCATTCCTACTCAAACCCTCTAGTTTCAAACCTAGCTTCCTCTTCAATTTCCGATAATCCTCCGAGACGTCTGACCATGTGACCTTCTTAGTTGAACTTTCATTTGAGTACTTTCAGTGGGTAGTTTCTCTACTTTTCATCATGTATCACTCAGCCTATTCACTTCTTGTATTATTGTAGTACAGTTGTAAATATCAATAAATAAAAAATTTAAAAAAAAATTCTCGAAAATTAAAATAATCCTGAATTTTATTGCGGAAAAAAAAGAGTACTTACAGTAGGGAAATATGTATATTTCGGTAATCAACAAATGAACGTTTCAACTAAATTTCGATGTATAGATGAAGATATAAACTATAGAGTATGTTCAAGTCGGTGTAATACAGTAAGTTATAGTTACTACATGCAGTAATAAAATTATGTCTATTTTCGAGAATATTGAAAATGAAGCGAATGAAAAATTTATACTTGTTGATACTTAATCCTAAGCGACAACTTGCAAAACTCATACCATTATAAGCTTTAGTATGGAAAGTTGGAAAAAAGAGTCTGATTATAAGAAATGTGTACATTTTGGTTATCATTTCATCAAGAGATGAACGTTTCGACTAACATTTCGAATTGTAAATGATGATATAGCCTAAACAGTATGTGTAAGTATGTTCTTTAATCCATAAACAGTCAATAATAGTTAATAATCACCGTCAGTTATAAAATATATCCGAAATCTATGATAGTGTCGACATAGCGGATCTCCGTCATGTTCGATAACATCTCAATCGGGTTAGTGAAAAGCATGAATTCCGATAAGCTACGCTGGACTAAATATCGCCGATCGGTGGAGGAAAGCCTTCCAACCGTTTTACGTGGAGGCACAAAAGACCGATTTTTCGAACATAAGGGAACAAAAGCCGCTTGGAAAATTCGACCATTACAGGCCCTTCCCGTGACGGTTTCCAATTTTATTGTGAAGCGAGCTAGCGTGCCGAGGAAGTTGGAGCGAGCTGATCGAGTTCGTGCCGAAGAGGAAACGTCAATCCGACGGAGTTATTGGTTTCACAGATCGTAACTATATTAATATATTTGTGAATTGTAGCAGCAATAGATCAAGGAATCAAAACTGGGGTATCTGTTCGGTAGGTTGTCGTATCTTGTTGAGTTACAAGTTTTTACTGTTTGTTCGTTAATTTTTAATATTTTCCGTTCTGATGAAAGTTTTTTGGTTATTTTTTTTCTTTCATTATATATTATGATTCTGTATAGGTACATTTAAAATGGTCCAATGGTAATTGTTTTTAAGTTTGAGACTGGCCTATTTGGTACAGCATATAATGTTTGTGTTTTGATACGAATTATATAAAAAATAAGTTAAAAAAAAGAATTATTTTCCCAAAACACAAGTTATCGTGTGCTTTAGTATGGAAAAGAGAATGTAATTATGGGTAATGAGTAGATTTCGGTAATCATTTCATCAAAAAATAAAAGTTTCAACTAAGATTTCGAAGGATAGATAATATATCGTCGCTGTCAAAACAATATCGCCTATCTACAACTTTTGGTAAAAATGAGTTAGTAACGGAAACGGACTTATTAAGGTCAGCAACATAGCAGAGTATGATTTTTTGATACTTCTCTTCAATCTTTTTAGTAATAGCTCCAAAATTGTATAGATAAAAAATAGATTATAAATTGACAAGTCTACAGTCGGTGCGGTTTTTTCTCTCTTTTAAAATCTCCCAAAGCGTACTTAGGCGGTACTGTTTTGACAGCGACGATATGTTTGTTGAAAAGTTCATATCTAGATGAAATGATTACCGAAGTATACACATTTCCCATCATTACATTCTCTTTTCCATACCATCATAGTGTATTTTTGTAAAATACAGGGATAACAAAGGAAGGAAAACAAAGGGAAACGAATGAAAAGTTAAAACTTGTCATGACTCAACTCGAAGCGACAACCTGCGGAATAATTCTAAGAACTAAAAATAAGTTCTTTGCCGACGTTTCGCTGGCCATACTGCTTCCTCAGGGCATAACCCAAGGCTAATTCTTCTGAGAGGCTCGATAACTATTATTGTTTCAATTAAATTATTGGTACTTTCTTATTGAGCTTGTGCAGCCCATTATATGCTTTGATTATAAATAAACGACTTGAAAATGCATATAATTATTGTTCGAAGTGCCAATATATGTGAAAACCAGATTAATGTAATAATTTAAATTTACAAATATTAAATTTAAATTATTCAGACTACAATTGATTTAGAAATTCAAAAAATAACACAGTTATTCCAAAGTCTTGAGTTTTCACCTCCGTCAGGAGTTCTCATGATTGCCTATAAAAAAATTTGTACTAACAGACTAACACTGTAACCTACTGTATATACAATACCCAGTGGCATATGTCAGAAATTTACCTTCAGGATTTAGTGCTTCAACAGGTCATTCAAAGGAATGCTATAACATTTTTATGAAAAATTTGTTAATATTCATGCTTGATTATAAGTGGATAATAGTTTTTGTATAATATATACGAATAATTAATGTCGTTTGATAACGATCGCCAGCCCAGCATTTCCAAATAATGATGAATGAAATCGTTACATTTCATTGAGATTTAAAGGAGCTATCTAGATGGCATTTGTTATCACTCAAACCATCTCGTTACGCCTGCTAATTGTGGATATGTTATGCGGGTTCAAAATTAATGCGGGAGTAATAAAAATCAATTTTGTAACGATGTGGGTTCATCATGAGGAGTGCCCTCTGCAATAACGCTTTCAATTAAAGTTAGATCATGACTTTAAAAAATGTTAAACCGTTCTTTATTCGATCCATTTATTACGGCAATTTTTATTATGGTGGTTTTCCGATTATTTTATTGATACCTAGTATTCCGTATTTTAGTGTCATAAAAAGAAAATGTTGACTAATCGAATAATAAATACAAATGTATTAAAAATATATCAATAATAAAAATATATTAAAAGATGTAGAAGCTACTAATTCATTGAATAGCATAAATGGTAGAACTTCGTCTAGTTCTTTTCTTTGCTAGTTCTTCGACGCAATTTCTCGGGATATATAAAAGGAGATTAATTACATTTAATATCATTGTTTGTAGAGCGCTGTGTTAAAGATCCAGCTGTGGCAGGCGGATTATTTAATCTTTTAACAGCTATGAATGGATCCTTTGAGATCTGCAGACCCTCCTTGGTTCACCCAGCCTGTATAAAGTGGGTACCCTTAATGGGGGGGGGACTTGGAGATTGAGCGTGGTCTCAGACAAATCACTGAGCCCAAGACCTTCATGGTTGTATTGGGAGAAGATTTTTTAATATATGTATATACAATCGATATTTAAGTTTAGGTGGTTGTACTTCATCCTTTTTTTTTTTTAAAGAATTGTAAAGCTATGTTAAGTATAGTAATTTTTAAATAAAAAAAAAATTCATTTAAAAATCAAATAAAAATTTATGATATACTTTTTTGTAGACATGGCCATCATCATCATGGTCAAAGAAGGGCTGCCGATTCGCTGTACAGGAGCAATTCAAGCCTGGAGCTGATGGGAGGAGAGCATGGTGGGGCAGACCCAAAAGCGACCACCCCTGTTCTGCGTAGAAGAGAATACGGCTCCCACGGGAGCATTGACGTCATCAGTCAGACTGAGAAGACCGAGTTCCTGGAAATGCTGGAGGAATATAAACCAGGGGACTGTTCGAAAGTGGATGGTGATGAAGAGAAGACAGCCAGTCCAAAACTGAGGCTCAAACTGGGTAAATTCTGGGGTGTCAAGGCCACGTCCAGAGACGAGTCTGTTGTCATGGCAGCATCTTCGGCAGCAGAAGATGAGAGGGGAAGACGGAGAGCCTTTGCACATTTTGACTGCAGGTAAGAATGTTACTGTTAAAATTTTAAAAAATTATATCCAAGAAAGCAGGATAAAGTTTTATGTTTGGGAAATTGGATTAATTTGCTATACCCAGGTTTTGAATTTATTAAATATTATATTTTCAATAATGAATACTTGTACTCTCAAATGATTTCAATCAGTACTATGATGCTGGTCACAATTCCGTGTACTAATGTTTTGCATTATTCTTTCCAGATCAGTAACTGCCAATCTTGGATATGCTGCTAAGTTGAGAAGCTTGCTATTGTCAAGGAGAAGGAACACAGCGACTGGGGCCTCTGCAGCATCAATGCTGGGATCAACCACTCCTGATGGAGACTCTGGTGATGAAGATCAGGGAGATGGCACTGCTAATGATCTCATAGAAAGGTTTGTTATCTAGCATGCTACAGTCAAATCGAATTATGAAACTTTAGATTAATGGAAAAATCTTTGTCAGTCATTGAGCCATGTTTATTTATTATCTTAATTGCAGCTGTCCATTCTTCCGAAATGAAATTGGAGGAGAAGCCGAGAGAGTGGTTGGCCTGACCAGAACTAGGGGAAGGCGGAACTCTGCTCCTCTGCACAGACCAACCCTCGCTTGTGGTGTTTCAGTGCTGGAGTACCCTCCCGGCTCCTCCCATTGGCCTTCCGATGGAGCTTGTCCCTATGCCACTGGTCCTAGAGCTATTGAAACTGTAGATAATGGTGCTCTATACTATAGGCAATATTTTTATGGACAAGGTAATTGCTATTTACCTAATACATTATTATATTTTTATTAAGAATATTATTTAGTCAATTGTTTAAATAATCTGAATCCTTTTTGGTTTGAATCCAAATTTTAATTAATTATTAGCATTGGCTATTTTTCAATTCTAAACTCGGCTAAGTATTCTAATTTTTTTTTTTAAGTATTACATGTATAGTTTAAACTCAGAACCGAATATTGTTAAAAATATCTTGCACGATGACTAATATTTGAGTATATGTATGACTGATATAGCCCAGTTGAAACATTTGAAGAATAAATAATTCCAATGTATTTGATCAATTTTTATCGAAATTATTGTTGCCATTAGTTTTCTATTGATTATTCTGTAATATTTCTAGAACATCAAAACTGGTTTGGAATGGATGACAATTTAGGACCAGTTGCCATCAGTATCAAGCGGGAAAAGGTGGAGAAGAGCCTTAATTCTACGACCAATAATCTCACATCACCTATATTTCGATACAGAATTGTAATTAGGACTAGTGAGGTAATTAGTGCAGAAGATACTTTTGTTTTTACTAATCATAAAGTTATTCACTTTATAGTGATTTTATGATTTATTACTCCAATTTTATAACTACAACAAATTGCCCTACTTACATGGATTGATAATTAATTACTAATTATTTTTAATTTAATGTTGGTCAGTGGTACTCATTAAAGGCCACGAACGGGCGTTGGCTGAATGAATGGTACTCATTTTGATCATTCTTAGTTACTAATTTTTTTTTTTACCATTAGAACTGTTACTTTTAAGTATTTGAAAAGGAGTTTTTAAATTTCAGAAAGTAATAATTCATATGTGATTATTTAAAATTTTGATTTGATTTTTTTCATTTAAAGGATAATATTCTTAAGTGGTAAGGAATGTTTTTAAATGAAAACCCCAATTCCCACTGATTTCGGATATAAAATAGTTATTCATATAGCAAGATTTTTTATTTGTACTTAATACTTAGATTAATTAATCTTGGCTTAGTTAATGTGAAAATGAATTATCATTATTTATAATAATAAATCAGCTTTATTGACATTTTCTTGACAAATTCAGTTCCATTGTATCTTCCTCTCTCAGAGAAGATACAATGTAGTTCAACTCTAAAAATATAATAATTCAAACATAAATATTGAAAATACAAATAAAACAAATATCTTCCATAAAAAATAAAATAAATATCACAGAACAGAAAATTTATTGATAAGGTTCAAAATTCATTAAGCAAGTATTAAAATAATTCTTTAAAATTCAGATTTAACAATTTTTATAGTTTTATTTAACAATTTGTTTTTGATTTTTCTGTACAGCTTTTAACATTACGTGGATCTATTCTGGAAGATGTAATACCAAATTTAAAACCAACTACCTCTACTAAGTCTATGAACACAAAGGAGGTTTTAGAATATGTTGCACCCGAAGTACAAATACCATGGTAATTCATTACCCAACTATGTTAGTATTAATTGATTTATTTATGATTTGTGTTATAATGGAATGATTTTCACAGTTTAAGGTTAGGGATACCAACATCACAAACAGAAGAAGCCTTATTGAAGCTTGATGAACAAGGACTTTCAAGGCAGTACAAGGTATTATATTGTTAATAATTATTTTATTTTGTAACTATTTGATATTTATGTTTGTTTGTTCTTTTAACGTTTTGCTGCTGTGACTAATCGGACGATGCTACATTGGGAGCTCTAAATTTTTCCTATCCAGGTGTAATTAGGATAGGGATTTTTAATGAGTTCCTGACATCGTACAGGCTTGGGACCTCCGTTTAACGTCCCTTCCGAAGGATGGTGTAACTAAGGGTTTTTTACTCCCTTTAAAAAATCCTAGGGCCACCTGCCGGGCTACGAACCCGCGATCTTGGCTTTAGTAGTTTGTTACGATAACCACTAGACCACAGGTCGCCTCTTGAAATTAATTAGACCTTATGGCAATTTATAGATATATGTTTTTTTTTAATCATTAATCCAGTGTTGGAATATATATCTCTGAATATATAGATAGATCTAATACTTATTTAAGAATAAAAAATCTGCTTATCACTACATAATGGTTTATTGTTACTAAATAATTGTACTTCAAAAATATCTATTCTTATTGTTATAATTGGCAAAAGGGGGGCAAGGAATCTGAGAGTCCTGCTCAGATGGCCAAGGAATCTTGTGTTATAAAGATTATCTATGAAGATCTATGAAGTTTCACTCATATATTTAACAGAATGTCTATAATAAAAACCCAAAATATTTTTTGTTTGGTATTTTAATTCTACATATCTTGAAATGTAAAACTTCATATTGTGTTATTGATTACAATTTTTTTACGGCCTCAGTATGCTGATTCTATAACAGTTAGCGCTTTTCCTCTAAGTTTAATAATCTAGTTATAGACTTATAAAGTCTTATCTGCTTCCATTTTGAAAAGAAAAGGTATGTGGATTTCGATTAATGGTTTTTACTATTTTTCTTGACCATCTTATCTTTTATTTTTAGTACAGTCGATTTATATTCAATATTTGTCTTAATTTTTGTCATGATTTTTGTTCTAATTAATTCATTATGAACTTGTTTTAAAGTTTTGTTTCATTTATATTTTCAACTTTTTTTATTATAAAAATAAATAATTTTTCTGAAATACTTGAAAATAATTTTGGTTCAAGGTTGGTGTTATGTATTGCAAAGCTGGTCAGTCAACTGAAGAACAGATGTACAATAACCAAGAAGCTGGACCGGCATTCACAGAGTTTTTGGAAACCATTGGAACCCGAGTCAGGCTAAAAGGATTTGATAAATACAAAGCTGGTCTCGACAACAAAAGTAAGTTCGTTTTTGTTCTGCCCTTCAGCCGGTCCTAGGCCTCGGCTTCCTCCAAGTGATTCTTCCACTATTCCCTGTCTTACTTCCATCTCTCTTTCCCTCCAACACTACTACTATTACTTATAGTACCACTAATAATAATAATCAAAGACCAGAAGGATCAGTACTGATTCCACCAATCACTTTTTACAAACTTCCATCCACAGATTTCTGTCTAAACACAAATCCGTAAGATCACCCTTCATCCTCTCACCTACACTTCGTATTTTCAAGTTTTGTTATTTATATATCACACCACTATGGTTCTTAATTATTATAATTCTTAAAAAAACATACTTTTTTGGGACTTAATTCTGCACTATCAATAGCTAAACACTTTACAAACTTGGAAGTTTGATGCTGATACTTTAATAAATAATTAGTAATAAAATTTCTGGCCTTATTAATATTTATATATTACTCTATTAATATTTTTGTAGTCCTTTATGACCCTATTTACCATCTAAAAAAATTATTTTTGTTTCCTGAACCAATTATGTTTAGTTTTTGATACTTTGTTATTTTAATTGTCAATAAAACTTGCTTATATTATTAAATAAAACTTTTCAGCTGATTCGACTGGAATTTACTCAGTTTATGCGCAGTATCAAGACTGCGAAATCATGTTTCATGTTTCAACCCTTCTTCCATTTACACCAAATAATCGACAACAAGTGAGTACAATGCACTATTCATATTATGCTAATGATAAGTTTGGTATTATTTAATTTATATCAATTTTTAATTTGTTTTTTAGCTCTTGAGGAAAAGACACATAGGGAACGATATTGTAACCATAGTGTTCCAAGAACCAGGTGCACAACCATTCACACCAAAAGTCATAAGATCACAGTTCCAACATGTTTTTATCATAGTTCGTGTTATGAACCCATGTACAGATAACACACACTATACGTAAGTAATATTCAATGAATTTCATTTAGACGATGTAACATCAACTTATTTTATTACATTTTCTTTATTTTTCAGTGTCGCAGTTACTAGGTCAAAAGAAGTGCCAGTTTTTGGACCACCTATACCTGACGGAGCTACCTTCCCCAAATCTAAAGCTTTTGCTGACTTTATTCTCGCAAAAGGTGTGCGGTGTTTTGTTATTTTTAAATCTATTATTTAAATAATGTTAATTTTCTTTATTATGATATGTTATTGGTATGCTTGTAAATATTTTAGTGATTAATGCTGAAAATGCTGCTCATCAAAGTGAAAAATTTGCTACCATGGCAACGAGAACGAGACAGGAGTATTTAAAAGATCTTGTTAGCAACTATATCACTTCTACCTCTGTTGAAACAAGCCAAAAATTTTGTAAGTTGTCAGTTTCAGTAGTTACTAAATCTTACTTATAATTTTTTTTATTATTATTTTTCTCTGCCTTATGAGGTTTAAATAAAACTATTTTTTTTAAATCTATTGCCATATTAAAAAAAATAAATTTATAATCAACTTATTTTATTATTCAATGCTGTTAATTATAATTAACTGTTATTTTTTAATTGCTATTTTCAATAGGTGAGAACTTTCTTTAATTAAAATGTCAACAATCTATTTGTGCAAAATTAACCAAACTACTTAGTATTTTCATTGCAACCTATTACATATATATAAAAAACCTATTATTAATAATTTATATTAATTATTAAAATAAAATAATATAAATCTTATGGATAGATAAAATAATTGTATTGTTTTTTTTTTCAACTATTTAAAATTAATCTGAAACTTATTTTAATGCTGCAGCTATGCTGTCGTTCAGTAGCAAAAAGAAGGATCGCTGGCGACCTCGGAGTGGAGCTTTACCTGACTCTAGTCAACCAGGGGCTCTTTCTTGGCAGGTCGCGGTAGATGACGCCAGTCAGTCCACATTCGTTGACTCATTTCTGGCAATTTCTTCTGATTCAATAGTTGTCATCGAAGAAGCTACAAGGGAGATTATTTTTGTAACTCCAACTAAGTCTGTTCTTGGCTGGTCTACTAACACTAATAGGTTAGTGTTACTGGTCTACTCACTACTACTTATATGTTTTTTTGATTTAAGAAGTTTGTTTTTTTATTTATTTATTAAGTTTTGACAGGCTACCCAAAGTTGTTTGGTGATGAACAATCATGTTAATTTTTAATGTCTTAAGATAGTAGTATCCTTGGCCCAATCCTTAATACAGTTTATACAGCTGACACCCCGACTCATCCTGATACTATCCTTACCACATATGCTGATGATACATGTGTATTATCAGTCATCACCTATCCAATTATTGCATCCCAAAGCCTCCAATCCCACATCACTGATCTTGAAGTGCCAAAACTGGAGAATTAAAATAAATTCTCAAAAATTGCATCAAATCACTTTTACGTTAGTTGTAAACCAATGACTTCCTGCCCTTCAGTATCCTTTAATATCACACTGGTGCCTGTAGAACAGATCCAATACTTAGGGTTGCACCTTGACAAACGATTAACCTGGAATCCTCATAAGACTGAAAAGACAAGAAACCGCTCGACGTTTCAGGCTTCTTCAACACTTACTAGACAAACGCTCTAAGCTCCCAATTAACTACAAAAGACTCATCTACATGACCATCATACGGCCTAATTGGACTTACGGAGTAGAGCTTTGGGGCTCCACTAAGCCATCGAATTCCTCTCTTATCCAATCCTTACAATCCAAAACCCTTCATAAAATCCTCAATGCTCCTTATTTTGTTAAGAATAAAGTAATCCATAACGACCTTAATGCCCCTTCTGTTGTTGATTTGGCCCGAACCCGGTATCTATCCTTTTATAACAAACTTCATTACCACTCAAACCCTCTAGTTTCAAACCTAGCTTCCTCTTCAATTCCCGATAATCTTCTGAGGCATCTGAAAAGAAGATGGCCACGTGATCTTCTTTGATTTGAGTATTACCAGTGAGTAGTTTCTCTACTTGTCATTCTCATGTCATTACGTATGATTTATCCTATTTACTTGTTGTATTATTGTAATACAGTTGTAAATATCAATAAATAAATTTTAAAAAAAATTTAATATATTCGTAATAACATTTTATAACATTTGTTAACATAGTATGTAGATAAAATAACATTATTCAAAAGGATATTAAACATATAAGTACACTTATGTATATTCTGACAAACTAGCTCATGCGCAAGTGCTCGCATATGCAAACACTAGAGTTTTATTGATTGTATCTTAATAATCACAGACTCATTAGTTTTTTTGTTTTGACTAAATATTTTTTGTAAACAATAAATTTTGTTTATTTTAGTCTAAGGTTGTATTATCATCAAGGAGAGTGTGTTACCCTTCATATGAGAGAAAGTGGTGACAGAGATGAGCTGATGGAAGTAGTCGTGAGGTTGAGATGTGTTACGGATGGATCTGTCACTCAGGAGTTATCTCTCAAACGAAACCCCCTTGGACAACTTGGGTAAAATATTATTGTCATTTACTTTTAGAGTTAAAGAAGAGAAAATTAAATTTTATATTATGAATTGTTTACAAATTATCAAGGTAGTGTGTTAAAAAGCTCTTTTTAATTTTTATAAAATCATGAGTTCTATGTCTAATGATATCTTTTTATAGATTTCACGTACAACCAGATGGTTTGGTCACTCAAGTTGAAAGTATGGGTCTTGCTTGGCTGGCTGGGCTTAGACAAGGCTCTCGGCTTGTTGAGGTTAGCATTATAACAAAGAAATTATTTACTATCTAATTATGAAAAAATGATCCTTTTTTTATCATCTTTGTGAACATGTATATAAATATTTTGCAATTTTAGATATGTAAAGTAGCCGTCTCAACATTAAGCCATGACCAAATGGTAGATCTTCTCAAAACATCAATGGCTGTTACGGTCACTGTCATACCTCCTTTAACTGATGGCACGCCTAGAAGGTATAGAACTTTATTTACTTAATTCTTCAAATAATTAATTCATTAGTTTTTAAATTAAGTTTAATAATTGTTACATATTTTATATTATATATAATTATCCACTAAATGAATCTAGTCTCTATACTGGGAAAAAAAATTAAGCATTATTTCTAACTGTTTATAGAGGTTGCTCTCTTACAAACTGTAAATATAACACGACATTTGAGGGAGATTATGAAAATGTGAATGGGACTTCAGATGCCAAATCAAAAACTGCTAGACAACAGGCTGCCTCAGGAAATGTTCGTAAAAGGTAAATCATTAAAATATTTTGTAGTTATAACAATGTATAGGATTGCTTATCATTTTGTTTTGTTTGGTGTGTATTATATAACATCGTATTTAATATGCAGGTATGAAAGAAGCTTTTCTCCCCCGAGATCCAGTAACAGTTCAGGATATGGAACAGGGAGCAGTAGTAAATCATTTATAAGCAGTGATAGGTTTACAAATATGGAGGTAAGAAGTTCTGTAAGGTTATATATCAATTTTTTTTCTTCGTTTTTAGTGAATTTATTTTTAAATGTGTATTAAATAATTTCAGGGGACTTTAACAAGTTCATCGAGTGGGCAGTCGAGCGATGAAAGGTGGTATGAAGTTTTAGAAGGTAGCTGTGAAGGTGAACCACCTCCTCCATTGCCTGTCCGGCTGGCTAACTATTTAGGATCTCCTTCGAACCAAGGAAAGGTAAAGTAATTTGTATTAAATTTTATTTTCTTAGTTATGGCTCTAACCTAGGTTTTCCATATTAATTAAATTATTGAATTATTCAAAAATTATTTTCATAACAGCAATTACACAGGCCTGCAATGAAAAAATTGTAGCATATTTAACTAGTGGGCTTAACAGTATTTTTTGTGCTGATTACGGAAAAAATAGTGACAAAATTCCATCTCCTCTAGATAAGTCACAAATTTTTTTCATCGATTCATCAAAAAGGAGTTTTGAGAAGAAGAGCTGTACTTCTTCACAATGATAACCGATATGCTTCTGTGCCTGTTGGACACTCAGTCCATTTGAAAGAATGGTACAAAAATCTTGAGTTTGTTCTTAAGCTCGGCTACTCTGACCATAAATGGACCATTTGTGGGAATTTGAAAGTTATTTCCATGTTACTAGGTCAACAAAGTGGTTACACAAAGTTTCCATGTTTCCTCTGTGAATGGGATATTCGTGAAAGGAAACAACACTATGACAAGCACATGTAGCCAATCGGAAAGGCTCTTATTCCTGGAGTTAAAAATGTTGAAAGACAAAGATTAGTGGATCCTAAAAAGATCTTACTTCCACCACTTCATATCAAATTGGGACTGATAAAACAGTTTGTCAAAGCATTATCCAAAGAAGGAGAGTATTTAAAGTATCTTTGTAAACTGTTTCCTGCTAAATCCGATGCTAAGCTGAAAGAGGGAGTCTTTGTTGGGCCTGACATCAGAAAACTTTTAAAAGATGAAAGCTTTGTCACTAAATTAGAAATGGAAGGAAAAAATGCCTGGAATTCATTTAAACTTGTTGTAACAGGCTTTCTTGGTAACAAAAAAGACCCAAACTACAAAACTTGGGTTGCTGAACTGTTAAAAAAACGACAAAATGTTGGACTGCAACATGAGTGTCAAAGTTCATTTCCTTCACTCATATCTGGACTACTTTCCAGAAAATCTTGGGGCTGTAAATGAGGAACAAAGAGAACGTTTCCATCAAGATATAAAAGAAATGGAGCGCAGATATCAAGGTCATAGAATGTCAACATGATGGCTGACCACTGTTAGATGTTAAAAGGGAAAATTCATTAGAACACAGCCGAAAAAGTGCCAAAAGATGCATTGATGGAAAAAGAAAATGTTTTTACAAAGACTTACAATAACTTTACAACACATGTGCATCACTTTTATGCCCATTTTAGCTAGATATCGTTGTTTTTTTTTTTTGCTTTTACTTCATGTTAAAATAATAAAAACCATTCCAAAATTCTCTGTTTTTTGTACTTTTTCCAAAAACTTTATTTTATAAGCAAGCCTTACATGATAGGAAAAAACCAATGTCATTTTTGAAATCAGCGCAAAAAAACTACATGAAGATCAGGTAACTAAATTAAAAAAAATTTCAAAAAAGTTTTTTAAAATTTGATGTATATGATGTATAAAAGTCTTTTTGTAGACCTTTGTTATTTATATCCTGTTCATACATTCCATGTAAGGTCTGGTTTTGTATTTATTCTAAACTCTCCCATGGTGTGACAAAAAACTGGGGCTCACAATTCGTAAGCGGGGGTCCACGAAAATGTATCTGCTTTCGATAGTGAAGAACTAAAATTTTGGCTTGACTTCACCAATCAATGTAGGCAGATAATATTTTAAGAAGCTCAGGAACTGTTAGTTGTAAAAACTTGCATAAAAACATTTTGGCTGCAGGCAGAAGTACCCAAAAAATATCCTGGATTGTGGGGAATTGTGAGAAAGCTTTTAATGGCGTTTCCATTGTCATATCTTGTCCAAAAAAGTTTCAGTGTCATTATAAACCTTTTAACAAAAAAAAAAAAAAAAAAAGGAGCAGATTAATCATCACGGAACAGGAAGATTTGCGGTTATTCTTAACAAAACTGAAGCCAAATATTGATAATATACTGTCAATCCATCAAGTACATCCCTCCCATTAAAATTATGACTATTTTGTGATTGTCGTTGTAGAAGTTACGTTACGTTATTAATGTTTAATTTTAATTATATTACGACTGTTATCATATTACAATGTAATATGATAACAATAATAATTAATAGTGTAATAATTACATATTTGAATAAATACAATCCAAAAAAATATACTATTTTTATCACTAAAATAGAGCCAAAAAACCCAAAAAGAAACACTATTATTTATTATAATGCAATTGGGAAAAACCACAATGCAAAGCCTTATGTTTCAAAAAATACACCTACTTACCAGTCGACGTTTCGCCTATTCAGGCATTATCAAGACACCAAAATCAAAAAGAGGGGTTATGTGAATCCCATTTCGAAGAAAAAGGTGCAAAACATCTCAACGATCAACAGCCCAAACAGGCTCCAAACATGAGACAGCACCCCGCCACCAAGACGTTCAACATACAACTCCAGTTGCCATGTTGAACGTCTTGGTGGCGGGGTGCTGTCTCATGTTTGGAGCCTGTTTGGGCTGTTGATCGTTGAGATGTTTTGCACCTTTTTCTTCGAGATGGGATTCACATAACCCCCCTTTTTGATTTTGGTGTCTTGATAATGCCTGAATAGGCGAAACGTCGACTGGTAAGTAGGTGTATTTTTTGAAACATAAGGCTTTGCATTGTGGTTTTTCCCAATTGCATTATAATACTATTTTTATTTTTACCACTCCGAATGGAGAGTTTTCTAAATGAAATAAGTGAGAATTGATTGGTCCCTTGTGCATCGAGTTGTCGATGTCAAAAAAGTAAAGTTGGATGGAATCACTTTTTTGATTGGACAACTTTATTTTGTTGACACACATATATATGACACTCACAGCAATAATCAGTGGTTGGAACTCAGCCGCAACGCAAATTTCCATTCATATTTCCATAACTTCACGTTTTGTCGAGTTTTGGGAATATGTTAGAAATGTAACTGCAGGAGGCCACCGGAACCAGCTATATTTTGAAATTGGTCTATGAGAAAAAAAGTCTGGGAACCAATGAGCTACTCCATGATTGCACTTGAGCTATAGCATGCTAGATTTATTTATTTTATTAAACTGATTTCATTCATGGTTGGGAGTGTATTATTATTCTTGAGATGCTTTGAGATGAAGAGTGAAGCCCTAATAATGACTAACTTTTTAAGGACAATCTTCCTGCCTGAACAGAGTTTTTCTGAAAAGAAAAAAAAATCCAAGCTCTCCAATGTAAATTCTTTTAATTTTGTCTCAAAGTTTTCTTCATATTATTACTCTATTCTGGTGGATTCATTAGTTAGTGTTATTAAATATTAATTTAAAATTAGCTTCCATTAGAGTTTATATGCCTTGAATTATTTTTGAAGAAATTCTCAATTTCTTTGGATATCTCATTCACTTACAGATAGGAATGAAATTTTTATTTTCATTAATAAAACACAGTCCATATTACCTATCTGACTTTTATTATCTAGTAATGCATCTCTTCTTTTGTTAAAATAATAGAATAAATTTTTTCAATAATGCATTTTGTAATCTTAATGAACTATTGTAATACTACAATATCAAATTATTATTACATTTTTACAATACTTATAAATGATATTTATTGAACTGAAACTTTTAAATTTTTTATTCCTATTTCTATTCACTTAAATATAAGTTGAATGATTTGACTCGATTTTCTGTTAAAAATAATTGAAGTATGTCATTGATTTTCCAATTAGATGAATGGTTTCTCTCTTCTTGAACCAACTCAGCATGAATTCAAAGTAGGAGAGAAAGTAACCTGTTTATTGAAGGCAGAGAAAAGCCATGAATTGAGGAGACAGATTGAGAGGAGCCAGCAGGATTACCATGTGACTCAGGTGAGCAGCCAATTTGCCTGTTTTATTACTTTTATTTATTTTAAAAACTTTATAACTGCCTTTGCTGTAATTTAATTAGTAGCTTATATCAAATCAAGACATTCTAATTGTTTGGAAATTTAGATTTTTCGATACACTATTTATTAACAAAAACAAACTAAAAAGGCCTGTTTGTTAATTTTTTTACTTATTCATTTTGATTTTTTAATTTCACTCAGCAAATAATATTACATGCAAAGCCTAAACTGTAAGTTAAAACTAGAAGAAAAAATGATTTAAAGTTAAAAAATGGCACATATATGTAATTTTCTCATTAATTGAGCTGTTATTTTTGGAAGTTATATTAGTCCATTTTTTCATATTCGTGATATTTAAGGGTTTCCATTTGAATTAGTTTAAAAAATATGGGCAAATGTCTTTTATCACTTAGCACATAGCAAAGGCGCTATTACTTACGAAGTAATAACCATTAAAATCATTTAAAACGATAAACATTTTTTTTAATCCAATTGGACTCATACCACTTTCAAATATAACAGCTCAGTTCATATCTCCATATAAAACAAAGTATTGGATTCTTTGTATGGTTAATTTTATTTATTTTTTTTTAAAAACTTTCTTTAATTGTTCTTTAATGCGTAGTGTGATTATGCTGGAATTAATCACTTTCACGGAGGCCCAACAAATGGTGAGAAGACATCTTCACTTCCTCTCGACTGTAACTCCTCCGTTGCTGGAAGAAGTGATGGCCACTCGACTGATACAAGTTCAGCAAGTGATCGGATATTTGGCTTACCAAGTGAAGGTATTGTTTTCAACTATAAAGTTAATTGCTTTTAAACAAAGTAATGTTTTCTTCATCTTTTATTTCTTTCAATAAATCACAAAACTAGAATGGTAATAAATATTTCATCAAGTTTCTTAGACCACCAGGTGATTAGTAGTTGTGATTATTTGTGATTGTATGTGTTGCTAACGGTGTTTTTAAGTATGTGTATGTCTACATATATACACATAAGTATTCTATGCCTATAAATAGGTAATATCGGTTTATAATACAACAGTGTTTAATTTAATTCATTCTAAAAGACTTGGAAAAAATCTCAACTTTCTCAGCAATCATTATTTTGTACATAAAATGGGAGGATAAGATAAAAAAAAAATTGAAATTTATTTAAGTTTAATTTTAGTGCCTTTATAAAAATTTGCTATTATCATTTTGATCCTGTTCCTTGAAAATGTCTGCAACAAGTGAGATTGAACTACCTAAATGTTATATCTTTTTTATTAAAAAGATAATTTAAATAGGATTTGTTCATTTATATATTTTATTTGCTCATTTTTAGTTTTTATTTTCTTCGAATTTCTTAAAAAAATTTCTATCACCGGGAGCAGAGTAGCTCAGTGGTGGAGCATTGATTGGCCATACCGAAAATTGTAGTTCGAATCCCGGTGCAGGCAAGACTTTTATTTAGTCTGTTAGCAGCCAGAGTTGGATCTTATGGGATCTAGGACCCTCCTGGGGCTCACCCAGCCTCCTAAAGCGGGTACCCAAAATTAGAGGAAAAAATCTGGGGGTTGAGAGTGATCTAGGACAAATCATCTCCTTCCACAACCGTTATCCATGAAACAGTACAGTCTCTACCATGTACTAAACCCCAGACCCGTTCACGGATTGTAGTGGTACAGATTTTCTTTTTTTAGGTTTCTATCACCATCATTTTATTTACTTGATTTTTGTCGAAAATTTATTTAAATTATTGAAATAATAATAAATTAATATTTTATTTATGATAAAGATAATAAGAGAATAAAATATTTTATTTAGATGAATTATCATCAAAGAGTTCTCCTATAGCTCGTAGACCAAAATCTCGTGATACAGGTGAGGCAAGGCTGAGACCCAGATCTCAGCGTAATTCAGCAAACCTTCACAACAGCACATTGCAGCAAGACCTTATTCGTCTTATCAGTCCTGATTATCAAGATCAGCCAACACCAGGAAAGGTAAATTTCCAGCATTATTTTACATGTTTTATTCAATTATTTACATTACTTGTTACATCTTTGCATATAATTTTGAATGATTAATTTTTACAGGAAGGTAGTGGAAATTCCAAATCGAATAGCAGTATAGATTCAAAGAACAGGTGCAGAGAAAGGCCACACAGTCCTCCTACCCGCGACAAAAGTGGAGATATTCTTACTATGGCTCGGCCGGCTACTGTGATATCAGCAAGTCCGGTTGATTCTAAGGAAGGAAGGTCAGTAAGCAAACCATTTATATATTATTATTTATTTATTCAATTGCTTGTCCAATTAAATAATCTTACACTTATGCAGCTGTATTTTTATCATTTTCTTTACATCTTCTTAATAGCATACCCATAAGCTTTTCCTATCCTTTACCTTCCTCCACTTAGACTATTGGTGTGTGGTATATAGCTGCTTAGGGCTAATTAATATTTTGGAAATTTTAAGGTTTTCAGTGGTTCAAAACTTCCTAAAACATTAAATTTTATGATAATAAACTGTAAATATGATAAAAAATGAATGCTTCACTTTTTCTGATAGTACTTTTCAGGAACAGACAAATAATTGAATTCTGAGACATCAAGGTTTAGGCTATTAGTTGAGTTGATCATTTAAACGGTTTTAAAAAAAAATTAATTACTCAATTTCTGCAGGGTTACAACATCACCTAAGAAGGCTCCGATTCTGCTTCCTGACAGCCAAGAAATGGATTGGTCTAGTTTGGTTGACACTGCAACGAGAGCTATCCTCAGGAGCGATTCACAGGAAGACTTAGTGAATACTGAACCCATTCAACCACAAACTATGTGAGAAGATAAATGTTAATTTTTGTGTTAAATAAAATATTCTATGTATATAAAGATTAAATGTTTGGTAAAAGTTACTTTAAAAAAGAGTTTGGGTAAAACAATAATGTTAAATCTTAAAGTTTCATGTTCATTATTTTTCCTCTTGCGGATTTTTTTTTACTACAGTTGTGTCATAGTAATTACAATTACTAATGGAATTGTTAAATTTTGTATGAGTGGAAATTGAAGGCGACTTGCCTAAGATATTTTAGTTTTCTTTAAAATTAACTGGTTATTAATTACTAAAACTGTCAAGTTTTTCCTTTTTCTTTGATTCAGTAAGGAATTTTGAAAGTAATACATCAAGTTGTAATATCGCCTGAAATTTAAAGTTTTTTGAAATAACATTCACATATATAGGTATATAGATTTATAGTAAAATATCAATTAGACACTGCTGGTTTATTCATCAGTTTTTGTTAACTGGCAGTGCCTTATAGCTTAATGGTTGAAAGTTATTTAATTAATGGCGTAAAGGTTTCAAAGAAAAACATCAACAGAAAAGTAAAAAGAGACAAAGTGTAACACACAGTACTAAATAGAATAATCTATTATTATACCTCCATATTTTGTAAAATAAAAATGATTTGGGCCATTTTTCTAATATAACCATCAGGCTTTCGGTCCCAGAGGTTACTTTAATCATAGTTAAACTATTAAGAAATTATTGAAATTTCACTGAAAAGAATTGTTCCTGTTTGTCTATATTATTTTTCCAATTGTCTATATTACTAGGTTAAATATTAAGTATTTTAGAAAATTGTTGATGTTTTCAAAAGAGATATTTGTTTGTTGATTAGTGATACCAAAATTGAAATGCTCACAATTCTTTTAAAGTGCTCTGCTTTATTTACTAATTCTGATTTAAAAAATCGGTATTGTATTCACTAATGCCTTATTTATGCCACTCCTGAAACTGGCATTTCACGTGAAATAGGCACAATGATTTTCTGACTACTAATTTTATCAAACAAAAGTAGTATTAGATTATACTTATATGTGTTTGTGTAAAAGTGTTTTTGCGAATATAATAAACTAAACTAAATTATGAATATTTGCAGGCAGCGGGAACAAGAATTGAGTAAGCACATTTCCCAGTTGGAAACTAGACTATCCCGTGAGACTCGTCGGAGATTATCACTTGAAGAGGAAGTACGTAGCTTGCGTGATGAAAATCGAAGATTACAGCAGGAATCTCAGAGTGCTGCTCAGCAACTCCGAAGGTTCACTGAATGGTTTTTCCAAACCATTGATAAACAGTGACAAAAATTTGTATATTTACTTAAGAACCATGTTAATAATCAAGATTTAAATATTTTTCAATTTTCACCATATTTTGTATAATGTAACATATATTTTGTATTCAAGTTTTCTGTTAAATATATTTTAATCGTATTGATTATTGATAGGTTAAATATAATGACTCTTATATATTTTAATTGATTTATATGTAAAATCATTAAATTCCTTTGTATGTTATTAAAGGAAGACACTATATTGCACAAATGTATTGTTTGTTATATTTTATTGTTTGAAGAATAAATGTATATATATCCTTAAATTGTACAGAAAATTTTATGTTAATATGTGATTATGTATACATTGTACGTATAATAGTTTTCGATGTAATAATAATAGGGGACCAGTTTTACCAATAAATACAATCTATTTACAATTAGAAATTTTTGACCAAGTTCACATATCCTCATGACCGTCTAGAGTGATAATTTTGCTGTACCATATCACTCTAGAAAATACATCAACATATTTTTATACTGCTGTTACCTTGATTTTTTTTTTTTTTTTGTAATTATAAAAATAATAGAAGAATAAACAGAAGTTTTTAAGCTTGAAATATTATTTTTTCGATTTTATTTTATACTCATAATGCTTTAACTCACTTGAATGAAAATGTACTCAAAATTAATATTAAATAATTAATAAGTATAAAAGTCATTAATTCTTACATTATACTACTTGTTATAACTGTACTTTGTTGAATTTGGTTCTGAATAATTTGTTTTGTATCAGATAAATGGATATTTGGATTTGTTCTTAAGTTTCAAGTTTTGTTCAGAATGTATTAAAAGTGTCTGCATTGACCTCAAAACTCTTTAACATTCTCAGATGTTTTTAAGATTAATCTAGTCAATCACTAGCTGACAGTAATTAGTTTCTAAATATTTTTTTGTAATTACAATTTCTGTTTATTTGAAACCAAAATGTTGTATTAACTTGATTATATTGTTTCTAATGTATATTTCTATTATTTATCTTCAATATATTTGTTTATTAATTCACCGATTTTAATATAAGATTTTCTCATTTAAAAACTGTTTTGCAAAATGTACCCGGTTATAGATATGTATATATATATATATATATATATATATATATATATATATATATATATATATATGCTTGTGTGTATATAGACATAAAAATATATGTTTAGATAAAAAATTAATTATAGACTACAATTCTGTAATTATGTAATAGTACATATATTTTTCATTTTAATATTAAAAAATATTAATTTCTCAGCTTGTTTACAAATTCTTATTTATTTATTTTTTTATGCTAAAGTACATAAATAACACATACATTTTAAAGATTTAAATCAAAAGTTAATGAGTTTAAAACAGGAAATACTACCTTCTTTAAAAAAAAAATCAGTTTTAGCCTTAACTAGTATTAATGCAATTGCATTCATTTCCATGCTTTATTGTTAGCTTGAAAGAAGTAATTTATTCCATGAACTTTTTGGACAGATTCATGATAAGTATTACAAGATTATAACAGTTGGAATATTTCCAGGTATTGAATATTTCATTTAGAATAGTATTGGGATGACAGAATTGAGCCATAGCTTGAAATTTTATCATTACATAGACTTTGGGTTCACTTCAGTAACTCCTTCAAGAAATAAATCAATATCAAATGGACGTGATCATTTTACAGGAAGTCAGTTGGAGATGGAAAGGTAAAGGATTTCTGAAGTTGAATTTTTGGGGATGGTTCAATTTTTTCAATTCAATTTTTCAAGATGTGTAATAAGTCTAGGTAAAAATAAAATAAATAATCCTCTAAGTGGTTGAAAAATAATGATTTATAAAAACCTAGGAAACAATTTGTTATAAAAGCATAAGTTCTATTAAAAAGGGATAGAATTTTCTACAAAGCTAGAATAAAATATTCTAATCCTAAACAGTATTGCAAGGTACTAGAAATATATAAGTATATGTAGTTCAGACCGTGTATACTGTGTAGGTTCCTTTAGAAACAATTTTAATTTTTTAAATATTTTATTTGAAAAATTATAATATAAAAATAAAATAAATTATAATAATTTTAATTTTTATTAGATTTTTGTAGAATTCTAATTATACAATGTATTTAAGTACGCAGATGCCCCTTTTGAAAGTTAATTTGTTGAGTTTAATAAAAACCATTCGCTCTCCTTGTTTAAATTAAACTAAAATGAATTTGATAAAAAATCATACTCTAAGAAAATATTGGTTTCAAACACAAGTTTTCATCGAATGAAAGAAAAATCAATTTATGTTTGAAATATGTATTGGAATATACCTTCAATGTTATTTTAAGAAGGTAGGGTGTTACAATATGTACAAAAGTATTTTCAACTGTTTTTTTGTTGATATGTGTTGGAAAACACAGACCTTGTGAGGCCCTATAAGGATCAATATTGAGGACCCTGAGAACATCAGAGGTTGGAGGGTAGTGCTGGGTTGGTACTATTCTGGCAATGAGCACAGATCCCACGTACAGAAAAACATCAAATCTAAAAGAAATTTAACACATTGTTCAACATTATGCAGTATAATACTATGAATCCTTCTCTCACTACTTTTGAAATACTAAAAACAATTACATTAACTTACTGTAACTGGCATTAGTGAGGAATAGTGCTCTTATCAGCTCCCTTAGAAGCCAAAAACTTATGATTCATTTCTCGGAACAGCCATGCAATTTAAATTAACCCACCCAGTTAGGGAATTCAACTCCCATCCATTGGAACTCGTGCTACAACCAAATGTATATTTAAGAGCAGATAAACAAATAGTTAAAAAAAATTAAACAAAACAAAAAAATAAATATATTAACTCACACACATATATACACAATAGGCAGATAAAAAAGGCCTTGTAATTCAATGAACTTTTAATGTTTTATAAACATATTGGTGTATACAGATCATATCATTCGCTATAAAACCTAAAATAACAGCTAACAATGCACAATTTATTGGTACTCCATTTAACAGTCAATATATTTTATAAAAATTATAATTTTTGAACAAATTGAATCACATTCAACAATATTTACATTAAAAGAAAATTAACATTAATCTATCTTTAAAAAAAAAGCAAAAAAATGTAGAAAAATATACTAAAACGATGGAAGATCACAAATTGTTGTACATAATATACAATTGCAGTAATGCCTTAATGTGAAAAACAATAGAATAAATAACATATATTTAAAGCACAAATTAGTTTAACACCATTTTTAACATATCAGCATGTAACACATTTTTTAAACATTTATTTTTAATATCATCACAGCAATACATAAATTTATCAGCATGTATAAAATATTTTTTAACTAATATTTTATATATATTACATATAATTATACAAAATCTACTATTACAAAAAATGGTAAGACCCTTTCAGTGATAATTACATTATTTATATAAACCGAAATAATAAACTTTTTTTTAAAAAGAATCATTATCAGTCCACATCTTTTATGATTAATAGCAATCAAAAATAAATAAATTTGAAAAAGTTTTATAATTTGGAAAACAAATGGAAGAGGCAAAACAGGATTATAAGTTAAAAATTGATAAAACATAAAACTATATAACTTATCAATACAAATTATCAGTAATTAACAACCAGTTATTATTAATAAAATTTTATATTTTTCAAATAAACTTCAGTATTACACAAATTCAAAAATTTTACCAAAAATAAGTCCTATATCTGTATTCTTATTTCTTATACCATAAATATGAAAGCGTGTTAACTTAATATCAATTAAATCTGCCTCGATGAAATAACTCAAATAGTTATTAATGACATTTAATTCTTGTTGACAAATAATTTTCATTAATATGAATAATAATTACTTATAATTAAATATTATAATACACTTTTTTCTTAAGCTGTACAACACAAAACATCGCATTTCAAACTAAGCTATAGGTTAACCTTAAAGATTACATACATTTTATTTTCAAATTAAATATTAAAAACAAGTATTTCTGATGAATTAAAACAAATTGTAGATAAAAAAAATATTATAAACAAACAATGCAGTATTACTGGGATTGACAATATACTGGAAGAAATGACCTTAATTACAATATTACCGACATTTTAATCTAATCAACGACTAGATGTGTTTGGCATGTAATGTCAATCAAGTTAGATGAATATAACATTTTATGAATAGAAAAGTGAAGATAAATAAATGTTTTATACAAGGCAAAATAGCTCCAGGAAATATAACAAGCAACTTTGTTCTGTATGGCAGTGTAATGAGATAAAAATGTGAATCCTTACTGTAAACATGCATGCTTGAATAAAGTTAGCCCACAAATTTCAATACATTTTTATAAATTATAGATAAAATATTAATTTCATGGAGATAGAAGAAAATAGTCATTAATAAATAAAGTCATCAACCATGCAGTTCCAATAGTGTTGTTTAGGTGGGGGGGGGGGGTTTGTATAATACAAATTATGACTAATTGATCTGCTGAAATTAAAAATATTGACTGAAGAATGTTAAGAACCAACTGAAAAATATTAATTTGAATGTCATTTTTTTTTAAAGTAAATTCTTATGGGCATTTCACTCTTGCATATAATAAATAGAGGATTGCGACAAACAGAGCAATAAAATTTTGAAATATCCTTAACAGATCTGCACAAATCATAGTATTTTTGTTTAAAAAAAAAAATAATAATAGAAAAAGGCTCAAAAATACATAATAATTGTTTGTGGTGTAGTTCACCATAAAACAAAAACAATGTTATGCTCGTAAATTAGAATTTTTTTTTCAATCAAAGGCAAATTAATTAGGAATTTAAAATTTGTATTAAAAATATAATGCTTTTAAAACTCTTATCTTTCTTTTTTAATGTTTATTTGTGGTGCTTGTAACACCAGTCTACATAAGAAATGGATCTCAACAGACATTCAGAAAATGTGTTTAAATTACAATTAACATATAATTTACTTTTTAACAAAAATCAGGAATTATAAAACTGTTAAGTTTATAAATTTACACAAACCCCTAAAAGAAACCGACAAACTAATATTTTTAAAGATAGATTATTATTAATAAGATATGTTCAGAATTTTTAATCATTTGTAATAAGAACAAAGCTGCTTGAATATAATTTACCAACTGTTAAATTGAAACTTACTCCTCTTTTAAACTGATATTTCTAAATTCTTGACAAGGTATACATCGATATATTCTCTTTAAAAGGTATTGACGCATTAACGATAATAATTATATTTTAAAAAAAAGTTTATATAATTGATTTTAGATTTGGCTCCTGATATATATATATATATATTTTTTTTTGTTTTTCAATTTCAACCCAATAAACAAAAGCTATGGTTAGAGAAAGTATTTGTACTGACTAGAAAGATTTGTTTTACTTTGTTTGTTGTTTTTTCAGTCAGTCTTACAATATAATAAGAGAGTATTCTTCATATAAATTTAAAATGCCCTCTTGTCAATGTGGGGTTATTTAATCTAATATCTATACGGTAATTGTTATGGTTATTTATACTAAAATCTACTTCACAATTTAAATATCAGATCTTTGGCTTCCAAAATTCTTAATTGGTGTACAGTTTTGCCAATAAACTAGTAATTAATAATTATTAAAGCTTTAGTTTCATTTTTTTCATTATCTAAATTTACAGGAATTAATCAACAGTCATATCTGCAATGCAAATAAAATATCATATTAGGCCATTTTACATTCATTATTCTTTACTTTAAAACAAAATGAGAATTTTTTTCTCCCATTCAAAGTAGTAACAACATAATGGTATATTGAGCATTACAATTTACAAAATAGTACCATTTTTATAACTTACATTTTTGCAGATAAATGTTACAATATCTTAATTCACTATTTACTAAACCTGCCCGCTAAACTATTATTTACATTAATACATCATTGTGAACTAATCATAAAATTGTTGTAAGAAAAAAAAAATTTCTCTAACTAATAGTGACACTTGACCACATTAAAATAAAATCCTGTCTTTAATTTTATAATCAATCTGGTCTTACCATAGGAAATGTCAGTACAGTGGAGTGTCGATTATCCTAATCTCAGTCATCTAAACCTTCAATTAACCGAACTGTGTTTTTTTCAAATGTAATTTTAATTAACTTGATCAGATCATCTTGTTACTTATTTGTATTGTTAAAATTATTGCTATATTGAATAAAATTTTACAAAAAATAAAATGATTTTTTCCATGACTGTCAAAAAAAAAGAAATAGGGGGGTGCTAATCATTTCTCAGAAACTGCAAAAAAAATGAACTTAGACAACAATACTATTTGTTTACTAAGAACTATAAACCTAATTAGGTAATTTCATTTTTTTCTCTGAATCCCTTCCTATTCATTTGGTTGGTAATAGGTTGCTCATCTTCAATTTTAAATCATTCTTTGTGAGGTGTACGTCGCATCTATGATCACTTTATATTTTAAAATTGCAGCATGTCAACAAACAGAAAACAA
This sequence comes from Arma custos, assembly GCA_037127475.1. Classification (NCBI taxonomy): domain Eukaryota; kingdom Metazoa; phylum Arthropoda; class Insecta; order Hemiptera; family Pentatomidae; genus Arma; species Arma custos. The sequence continues at coordinate 66,523,434 of CM073764.1, read as the reverse complement.
GTGGTTCTTTCATTAAAAGACAAATTGGAATTTATTTTATTTTTTAGTGAATTTCAATTCTCCGAATTTTTTATTATCTGAACCACCCCTCTGACAATAGTTCGGATAATCGACGCTCCACTGTATTACCAGTAGCTGATTGAAAGACAATATATATAATACAAATGTATTATAACTGGTAATACGATAAAAAAATTCAGGAATCTTCTCTCTACTCATCCTGAACTTTGTTAAAGATTGCATAGAAGTCGAGGTTTACATTTTGATTACATAAATGTAAAATATGTTTGAATGGTAAAAGAGGAAAGTTGACATTTCGTATGATATAATCAGACAGTTCCACTAGTCGGAATCTACAGGGGATAGTTTAAATACTCCATTTTATCTACACAAAATGACCTAACAGTAAATAAATAACTTTGGTGATAAACTGATATTCTGATGTGCATAACTTAACGACTTGGAATCTGCATTAAATTAGCAAATATAAAGATATATACAATTACAAATAGTAGTTAATACTTTCAGGTGTATACAATCATTTGTTATTTCTAATACCACAAGAATAATCAAGTGTACATTTATTTTGGCTGAAAATGAATATAGACTTTTTACTTAGGCCACAAGAACAAAAGAAAATAATATTAAAGCATATTGTCATGGCAACTTTGCGTTTGTATCAATAAAATGAATAAATAAATCTTTACAATTTGTCTTGCTATACTATGAATTAAAATAAATTAATGTTTGAAATTAAATTTGGATTAATAACAATGATAAATACCTTTGGTACTAATTTAAAATGCCTAAGTATTTAGGCACCCATAAAAAAATATAGTTTTATTACACTGATGATTTTATGCTCAATATAAAATGATTTTCAGCTTTCAGATCAATATAAGGTCAATACAGCCATTATGACACTATTTAAAAACAATACATATATGAGTATATATAAATATAATGATATTTTAGGACAATCGAATGAGCAATAGGAAAGAAGTTTGTCAAATGGAATTTAAATAAGTTAAACAACTTATAACCGTAATTGGTAATAGTTGATTGAGAGCTTAATAAATATAAAATTTTAGCTTCAAAACTTTTACAAGCCATTTTCACATAAAAATAAATTTATCCACTATAAAAATTTAAGTGGTAACTAATTCTCTTAATACATAGATTTAAGCATTAACAAAAAACATTAACCAATAAATTAAAAAATTTCTTAAACTGAATCTTAGTTCAATTTGCTTAATTCTTAAAAAATAAATTATAATAAAATATCCAAAAAATTAAAAGATTATTGACATCTTCCCATTATTCAAAACCTTTGGATTTAAACAAAAACAACTCTCAATATAAATAAAACTTTCTTCTTTTTTTTTTTTAATAATTATATTGAGAAATAAATAATAATTTGTTATTCAAATAAAGAAAAAAGTCATTTATGACCTTACATACCTGAGAAATCATGAGTCAGTTATGTCTGAACAGAAGTAGTTCCTTTGATATTGTCTAATCACTCAGAGATGTGCTCTGGCGAGGAGTTGCAGAATTGTGCCTGGTTTTTCGGGAACCTTCATCGATTCCTTCAGGGTTAACTGAGTGAGAAAGGGCTACTGTTTTATTGAAATCAATAGTTACATAGCCTTCAGAAAGAGGCCTGGCCCCAGGCGAGGGAGGAGGCGGTGGGCTACTGCCGTCAAGGTCAAGCACGATATAGTTTACGGTACGCAACTGTTCAGGAGGAGGGATTGTCAGCTGGCGAGGGGGCACAACAGTCCCAGGCACCAAGTTCATGTAGCAGTGACTTGCGTTCTCTTCTATTGGTGTGGGTACGGTACCTCCACCTATGTTCATATAGACCGGAGACATCGCTTCTTCTTCACTTTCAGCTGATACTGTAGGTGAGACTGGAGAAATGACAGGTAGAGCTGGTTCTTCAATTCTGTAAGTAAAAAAATTATTGGAAAATAAGTAACAAATTTAATAAAATATACAGAAAAATAATGTGGGGTCTCTAAGGAACAGGTATATTTTAAAGAGAAGTATATTCAACAGTGTTATTTTATAATTAAAAACAATTGCCCTTCACAGATCTATCTCCTCCAATCCAAGCCCTTAGCCTTTAGTCTACTCCTTATTCTCTAGATCAGTGGTTTCCAACTATTTGTGTACCACTCCCCCTGTTCAAATGAAATTCCTTCTACACCCCCTTTCAAAATAAATTGCAAGGGCATATGAAGAAAAACAATAAGTATTACATTTAAAACAAAATATATACTACAAAAGACTTTGTTGATTTCTTCTGGTTTAGACCGTGTTGATAAATTTTTCACCAACGCTTCGCCAGCCATAAAGAAGTCAGCTGCATGGCTGGCGAAAAATTTATCAACACGGTCTAAACCAGAAGAAATCAAAAAAGTCTTTTGTAATAATAGTGGCCGTGGAAACCTAAAAGAGTATTTAAAATATATACTTTTATCATCACAAGATGCAACATTATAAGTTTCAATTTAAGATAAAGAAATAGGAGTAAGAGAAAAATAACTAAAATTGAGTCAGAATTTTTCATTTTCAACTGGTCTTGCGCCCCCAAATTGGGAACCACTGCTCTAGATCTTGGCTTTATGACCTTTACGCCATTAATTTTCTACAGAACTGCATCATTTAGCCTATCCTTCATAAATCACTCTACTCCTCTCTGGAATTATCTCCCTCCTAAAATCTGGCATGCCCTTTCACCAGGCAGCTTTTAAACTCTCATATTCCAACTGAATAAGAAGTCCGTCATATATAATCGATTTTGATTCCGTCTCTTTGAAGTATATTCTATGCTTTTTATTTCTTAGTACTGTTAATTTTAATTGTTTTTTAAATGAAACTTATAATATTATTTTCTTATTGCAGTACTGTTAATTTTAATTGTTTTTTAAATGAAACTTATAATATTATTTTCTTGACGACCGGGGTTTGCTTTTTATCTAGGTCAAGATTTATTTAAATTGATTTTTAGCAATTTTCTTATACGTTTATAACTATTTCTTATAATTTGATTGCAATATCAGAATTATATTGAATATTTTAAGTTTAAAAATCATTGCAATTAAAGTATATTTTAAGGAAACATAAAAGATGCAATTACAATTTCACAGTTAAATTACCTGAGCGCTGGGTCGTTGACATAGTATATGTTGTACGGTGGAGGATAGTCATTATTAGGTGGAGGGGATGGTGATGCATTGCTGCTTCCCACAGAGCTAAGACGGCTTGTTCCATTGTTGACAGAAAGTCTTGGGCGTGGTTCCAAATAATCTCCAGTTCTAGTAACCGTTGTATCTCGAGACAAAGTATCATCGTTCCGTATCTATAATTAAACAATTATAAAATTTTATTTAACTGATTTCCTAAACATTACGCCTGGCCTTTAAATAATCAGGCAATATTTTTAATGAGAATAGTAATAATACCCTTAATACCATAGATCATATACAACTCCAATTATGATCATTGAATTAACAAATATTAAGGTAACTAATCTTAATGTGAAATAACTGAGCTATCATTTTTTTTTTATATTAATACTGTTCTACTCAATGAAATTTAAATGTGACCAATAGCAGAGCAGAACCTACATTTTGCAAAAATCTAAATTTTTACTCTCCTTTATAACAAATATAATGTACAAAGAATATACATACATAAAAGAAATGTAGAGCCAAGAATTATTTGTTCAAAGTCAGTTCAAAAATAAAAGAGATGATTTTTTGATGCATTGAAAACTTTTATTCCCTCTTTTTTTTTTTAATGGATTATTCACAATTTTCAACTATTAACCAAGTAATCTTTATTTATTGCAAAGCAGCATATAGACTAGTCATCAGCTTTACAATAGAAGCCATCCTTAACCATATCAAACATATTGAAAAGCTCATACTATATTAGAACTTATCTAATTAATTTAAGAGTTTACAGAGAAGCTCGTGTGGACTCAGGTTATTTTATGAGGTTTACCAGGATATGATCAAAGATATAAACAAAATGAAAAGTGGCAGGTCTATCCCCACAAAATAGTCAGCATTGAAGCTGAAGAATGTTGAGCAAAATGTAGCATTCAGAAATTAAGCTAGTGGAAGAAGTGTAAAGGAGAGTCAATGCATAGGATGACCATTGGTCAGGGATAGCAGGGAGCCTCAAACTGACAACTTAAGAAAGGAAGGCATTCGCTTAGATAGCAGCCACGATCAAGCATAATGAGGTTTACAGGAAGATTACTGGTAACATACCAGGTGAGCTCGAGAACTGTTGAAGGAGAAGCAGAAGAAGAGAAGGAAATAAGATCCATCGTATGAAGAAAATTATATTTTAAAACTTAGTGGATGTCAAGAGTCACAGGACACACCATGAAAGTTGAAGTTTTTTTCAGAAGATAAGTAAATTTTTTACACAGATAACTGTATAACCTCATAGTAGGTTATGGGTATTTTTATGGACAAAACAATAGAATCCACTTTGGTGAAATTCTGTAGAGCAAAATATTTTATGTTATTATAAAATTCATTATTATAATGCTGAAGTTAGAAATACTATTTACAAATATTTTTCTGAAATGAAGTGAGGGATATCAATATAAATATCTTGGTCTGATAATAGGAAGTGAATTTTCAATATAACCGGAAGATATGTAAGCATATAGGATTAGATTAAGAAGTACAAGACAGTAATAAAGTATTAGATTTGTGTCTTTTACAAAGAGATAATACATATATTATATAACAGAGGTGACTATGATGGGGTGAAAAATATGATTTACATTATAACTATAATTAGAAGTGAAAATTTGTGTGCTTTATTAAGGATGGAAGTTCAAAATGCATTTATTTAATTTCATTCTTTCTAAACTACAAATTGGGCTCCCGTTGCTTATCTCACCCATCTTTGCATTGATACTGTGATCTTACCAGCTAAACATTTTTTAAGTTTCATCCCAAATGGGTAATCTGCTTTAGAGAATGAATGATCCTTATACACAATTAAACAATATAATATACATTGCTATATAGACTTATAACCATACTTGCTACGGCTTAACTAGCTAGCTTACAAAAATAATGATTCGTTATAAAAAACATACTGGTCATATTATTATTATTATTTGTGTGTGACTCTTATTATTATGCACTTCGGCCTAAAAAGGCCCATTGTGCTTGAGTCCTGAAAATCCCTAACATAGGTCTAGACTTCTGAGAAATTTTAAATAGTCTTTAAACCTCAGTTAAGTTCCTTGTGTCGACCGGGGCCAAGGTCAAATGTCCTCTTTCGACTTAGTGCTATGCATTCAAAGAGGACGTGACAAGGGGTTTCGTCCTCCTCTTTGCACCATCTGCACCTGGGTTCTTGTTCAATGCCCAGACGATGCATATGTTTCCTGAGTTTACAGTGCCCAGTGATCGTTTCAACCATACTTTTGAGGTCGGTTCTCAACGAGTGAGCAGCTTCTTTCTTGATTTTATCAGAAAGATTATCATTGGGATCCTTTATGAAAAGTTTTGTATGCCTTATCTTGGCTAGTTTGTTAATTGTATCCTTAGCCAGGGGAAGGGGGACCCCGCACCATGGTTCTGGTCCAATAGGAGCAATAACTGCTCCTTTCTTCGCCAATTTGTCGGCCCTTTCATTTCCTGGAATATTACTGTGCCCAGGGATCCAAAATATGTTAACTGCATTTTGTAATGCATTGCATGCTGCCTGACTATCAGTGAGAAAGTTAATTACCTTATTCTTGTGGTCCTTCATAGCGAAGGCACCTGCAAGTATTGCCCATATTTCCGCTTGGAATACAGTGGGTGTCGTGCCCAGAGCTAAGTAATAACCCATGCCCTGACAACCCCTAAACCAGAATCCCGAGCCGGCACCAAACTCCCCTTTGGATCCATCCGTATACACATTTAGACCATTGGGTGGATTAAATCTATCTATATTTACTGGTCATAAATCTTTCATGATTTATGAATCCCCTGAGGGAGCTTTACAATAGATCAATCACACCAAATTAACTATGTGTCCCTTACCTGAATGTGAGACTGGACATAATTAAATAACTTATCAGCTCTTCTACAACTGAAAGCATAAATTCCTGGACCAGTAGGGCAACGTCTACCAGTTTCAAAACTGAACACTTGTCGTTCATAACCATAACGTCTCAGGGTCTTTAAGGGCCATCTAATCGGTTCTTTGCCACGCTGATAGAGGACAAGCTCTGTGTCATTTATCTCTAACTGTCCAGAACTCAGGCGATTACCAAGATCATCAACATTGCTTACCTAAAATAATATTCTAATAAGACGTTGAACCTTTAAACATCACATAAAGTTATTTTAATATAAATACCTGAAAAATGTTAGGGTGTAAGTCATTGATATCTTTCTTGCTTGTAACACAGCCCATTTTCCAGCATTCTGTTGCAAAAAAATAATATAAATGAGCTATTCAATGATGTTTGATCATTTTAAATTAATTTAATCCTCCATAAATAGATGACAGAAACAATACTAACCTGCTAATTTGACAATGATCTTTACATCAGGAAAATATTAACTTATTAGAGGTGTCATCAATTATTAGCCATTTATTTGATTTATCGTCAGTCATTAATAGGCATACTCATAAGAAGAGCAGGTTCACTTGACTGAACAAAATTAAATTATCTTAATAATTTTAAATACCTTCATAATTCAATGTTTTTCTTAGGAAAATCTATAGGACACTTATGACAGGACTAACAATTTAATATTTCAACAATACGTAACGGTTTGAAAAATATAAATAAAACTTCTAAATTCAAAACAATTTATTCTATTGTAAACTGATAAAGCGTAATAACTAATGCTACACATTATACGTAGTGTCAATGGAAGCTTTGCCTAGCAGTGGACGCTCAGGTGTTTATATCTGATGTACCGAGGCCAGTGTCGTAGTAATCGGGTCAATCAATATAAGTGTTTGTTGCCCATCCTCTTATTTCATATTCCAGCAGTTTTCTTTGTGTAAGGATGTTTTATTATTTTCATTCGGCGTTATAATCCCCTTTAAATGAATTGGAAGAACTATAATTGGGAATCATTTGTTTCAGTTGCAGATATGCTTGTCTTCAGAACTTGAACTTCAGTCTTCTAGCTTCACTTGGGTCACGGCTTAAAAACAACGGTCTTCTATAAAAGCTTAACAAATACCCAAGAAGCACCATAAGAGCAACCGTAACTAACTAAATAGTGACGAGCCGTGGGGAATGTAAGTTTTGATACGTGCGAATTCTCCGAGCCGGAATGCTTATAAATATGTCCGGTTTAATCGCCTTATTTTATTTTGCGAATATCCGCACCGTGCTTCGTGAAAGAAACGTTGTGCGCGAATTTGAAAACTATCCTCCGTGACATTTCACCTTTTTAAGTTATTATGGTTGATAAGAGTTAATCGCCTTCATATTCATGAACATGATTGTAGTTTCATGTGTGTGTATGAAGGCTTACTTATTTTACTCATGATACCTTAAGAAGGATGATCATGAGTCGCTACTGAAACTGGTATTGTGATTAGTTTATTCTTTCGACTGAATCGTATTATGCATGTTAATGAGAAAGCTATTACGATGAGATATCCAAGTTTTTTACCATTTATTATAACACTTCAGAACTAGCTAAGTAAGTTTTTAATCTCTAAGACATCTATCCTGATAGCTTTACTCTGATTCGCTAGCGAAACTACTATTCCGTCCGTGGTATGTCGCGTAATTAGTACCTGAAGTCTGACTTCATAAGAGGTATGGTTTCTTTACATTTTATTTTATATAAGGCACTACTATGTTTTAACCAGATGTCAGAGTATTTATTATTTTTTATAATTGTAGTACCCTTAGCAGTTTTTTTATATAACTCAATTTTGTTATTTTCTTATGTTTGTATGTATATACGTTTTCTTTTCTTTTGTTTTATGGTATAGTTAATATTTAACTAAAGAATGGTGAGATAGGTTTACAGTGTTATGTAAAAAAATATGAAAGATAATTACTTGATATTAATTCAGGTATTAATTTTTTTATAGATTAAAATATACTATAACGATCATGTCTAATCATCAAATAGATTATAGTGTATTACAATAATAATTATTATAAAGTAATATCGTAAAGCATCATATATTTGAAATTTATCAAATATATATTTCTTGTTTTATGAATTATTATTAATAGATTTCTTATTATAGAATGTCTCGGCGCTCTAATAGGGATTCATCCCCCAAATCTCGCTTGAGGATGGATTCCTACTCGTCAAGTCGGAATGGAAGATCTAAAGGTATACTTTTTCCCATACTGGTACAATTCCATAATACCGTTGTGTTATTGGTGTTGACTAAACTTGTCCCCGAAATTACTTGAAATTGACAGAACTCATCCATCCATATTACAAACTGATTTTGTCTGTAATAGTACTTTATTATATTCATCGGAACTACTAAAATTATTACAAATTTAACTTATCATTTTAAATAATTATTGCTCTGAGTTCCGGTGCTCTGGGGAAGTTTTACCTATGAAATAATAATTTAAAATCCAGTAAGGGCCTGAGTGCATCTGTTAAGGTTTCTTTGGTGATTTCTAAATTATTGAACAAGCACAACAAATAGAAGCCATCTACTATGATCTTATTAAAGCAGTAATAAGTCAAATTACAGTTAGATCAAATAAAAGATATCCATTTTGTTTGTTTAGTTTTGCTTATTTGTGGAATATGATAACTGAATTAATGTTATAATATATTAAACATAACTTTTTATTATTTCATCTTTACTATCTATTCTATTACTCTGGCTAAGTTCCTCCATTTCCATTGTTTCTTGAAGATTATTATCTCTAAAATCATTTCCTCTTTAAACAAAATTTTGCTTGGAATTTACTTTAATTTTCAATTGTTTATATATTGTTTTCATTTTTCACACATTCTTTATATATTCATATAAAAAAATATATATATGTATATGCAGTGTGTCCCCGGATTGAGTTCACAATAGACGATTGACCGAAAATTTTCGAATTGGAATTTCATAATTCGGGATCCCGCATTGCTTGGTCTGAAACTTATTGTTAGTTTACTTTCGATTTTTTAAAATCAATGGGCCTTTACAGTTGAGCAAAAACTCTTTTCATTTCAGATAAAGTATCTTTTCTGTTCATAGTTCGCCTAAGTGTCACTTAAGAAAAGTTGTTCACAATGAAAAGTTACAGCGTCATGAAAATTTTCAAAACGATCGGCCTACTTTGATAAAATCCGCTTTTGTTTTGTTTGAAAAACAATCGCGTCATAATTTACTGTCATTATCTTAGATACACGTCAAAACTTTGAAATATGTGTTCTAAATTGATTACTTATCTCAGTAAGTTGCAAATTACTTGTTCATTTATTTTTTTTTTTGCATTAAAAATATTGACTCTCAAACAGCGCATTTACCTAAGTGGCAAATGTTACGGACGTGGGGAAACATCTTATGCTTATGTTATTAATAAGTTTCACGAGTGATTTTCAACGGTGGCAATTTCTGTCAATGGATTAAATAAACTTGTGAAAAAGTTTACAGAAACTGGAAGTATCCAAATTTTGAAGAAAGAAAAGTTAGTTCATGATCATGAAGATGCTGCTACACTCTTGGTGCTGGAATCCGTGAACACTGATAATCAATTATCATTGAGAAAACGGTCTACTGAATTATCAATAAGTAAATCACACATGCTAAGAATTTTTAAAGAAAAGAAAATTATTCCATTTAAACCCACGTTCATTCATAAATTAGAAACTAGAGATGATGGCCAATGATGCTGTTTTGTTTATGGGAAAAGATTTTGAACGACAGATATTTTTATAAAAAAATACTTTTTACAGATGAGTAAACTTTTACAACTAATGGCATCGTGTCTTAACAAAATTGTAGGTATTGGTCTGATAAGAATCCTAATTTTCGTATAGTAACTAACAGTCAACGGTACAAGAAAGTAAATGCATATGTGCAATAAGGTACGATAAAATTATTGGCCCATATTTTTTGGACACTAATTTAAATCAGCATTCCTATTTGGATGTGCTCGAAAACTTTTTTTTACCTTTCATGGAAGACGTGAATTTAGAAGATTATCATTTCCAACAAGACAGATGCCCAGCTCATTCAACTTGTTTGATTACAAATTTTTTGAATCAGCACTTTCCCAATAGTGGATTGTACAATATGGTCCAATACAATGGCCAGCAAGATCGCCGGATTTGACTCCTTTGGATTTTTACTTATGGAGTTATTTGAAACAAAAGGTTTATTCATATGATCTTAATGATAACATCGACTTATTAAAACAAAACATTAGGGATGCTGTAGCTGAAATTAACCAAATGACCATAGCGAAAGTATACGACAATTTTAGATTTAGGTTAGAGCGTGGAGGAAGCTAAATAGAGTAATTGGAGTTTAATTTATTTTTTTGATAAACTGTAAAAATTTGAATTTTAATTTGGACATTTCTAATCACCCTGTTTTCTCATCTAAGATTTATCATGTAATTGTTAATAATAAAGAAATATTTTTCTCCTATTTTCTACTTCTATTAAGTAGAAAGCTGATATAATATAATCATGCGTGTTATCTAATTTTTTATTTTTTTTTGTTAAGGTACGCCCCCAAGAACTAGGGAAATTGACAGTGTGATGAAAAAGGCTAGACGTGATGGTAGTCAAAGCGCTTATTGGAATAAGAAATTGTTAGAAGCAGAAGAAAAAGAACCAGACAGGTAGTCAGGATATTTTCTATTTTTATCTATTAGATCAATCACTAATATGCATAATTTTATTTATACATATATATTTAACATATTGATGTTAAACAATTTCATATTTTGAAAAACTCATGAATTATTGTTGATTTAAATTTAACACAACCATCCGGAAGACCTGTGCGAACCCCCTATTTAGGGACTTAAACCCCTCCCCCCAGACCTGGGAGATGGCAGGGCAGTGTCCCCTTGGTCGATGTGCTTACATTTGACCTAGGGATGGGGTAAGTACTCCCTTATCCTTATCCTTCCTTCCGTTTCCTTCTTCCTTCCTCCACTTTCTTCTTTCTCAACTATTTCTTGATCCTTCTAAACAGTCCCTCCCTGTTTTGTATTGTATAAATCAGCGACCTTGAGCCGGTTTAAGTAAAAACCACCTTCAGCGGACTCAGTCCATTGTAACACCGAAATACCGAAATTTAACAGAAGGCTTTTGGTTAATATAGAAGCATTTTCAGGTATTTCATGTAAATAAAATCTTGGAGGATGCGAAGAAAAAAAAAAAAGATAATTAAATACATTTTTTATTTTTTAATAGAATCTAAACAGTTCATTATATTAATAACATTATTAGTAAATTCAAAATATTTTATTGATTTTAAGGTGTTGATAGTACTTCTAAATTGTTGTTAACCTTCGTCTATTTCTTTCTAAAGGTGGTGTCATAGCGGTTATAAAGAGCTGTACCATGGTGGGGAAAAGAAATCACCGGCTTCTTCTGGCTCGGATTCAAGATCTCGTTCAGGAAGCTCAAGTCCTCGTACCAGATCTCCAGTTAGGCCTCGATCACCTCGCCAGAAAACATCTAAAGGAAAATCTAGATCTCCCAAAGCAAGATCAAGATCCCCAAAACCAAGGTCGAGATCTCCGAAAGCCAGAACAAGATCTCCTAAAGTCAGGTCGAGATCACCCAAAGCTAGAACTAGATCACCTAAAGCTAGGTCAAGATCTCCCAAAGCAAGGTCAAGATCTCCAAAACTGAGGTCCCGGTCTCCCAAAGGGAGATCTAGGTCTCCTAGAGGCAGGTCCAGATCACCTCGAATCAGGTCGAGATCTCCTAGAGTACGGTCGAGATCACCTCGATTGAGGTCCAGGTCACCAAGGCATAGATCACCAAGGCCTCGCTCTCCAAGGGCTAGATCACCGAAGTCATCAAGAATAAGATCTCCTAGGGGACCTAGGTCTCCTCGTAGTCCACGTCCGAGATCTCCTAGAAGTCCTCGCTCCCCGAGGCAGAGATCTCCCAGGGTTCGTTCTCCACGAAGTCCTCGCTCCCCTAGGAGAAGAAGGAGATCTCCATTTTTTAGAAGCCCTCTCAGAAGGCCTTTGTCCCCACGAAAGGTATGAACAATTCACTTATTCACACTTGTAACCTTGTATAATTTGTTGAAGTTAAGTCTGGATTTCATCATTTTAATGTGATGTATGTTTCAAATTAATTTTGTATTTAATTTTATATTATTAAAGCTCTGATTTAGAAGTAAATAATTTTAAGGTAATTTGGAAGACAAAACCTTATCACTACACTGATACACCATGTTAATCCATTACAACTTACCTCTTTATATTGTTTTAGTTTAAAAATGTTTTTTTCATTTTTGGCTTGGTCAATCTCAGACAATTGATTCTAATAAAGTATTTAATTGACATTTACAGACTCGATCGCCAAGTTGTTCTTCTGAATCTAGTAGTAGTTGTTCAAATGACTCTTGTTCTGTTTGTGCTAAAGAAGCTCGAAGCCAAACCAGAGACAGGGGTAGAGAGCATGATAAAAGAAGGACAGAAACAGCACGCCAAGCTACTAGGTAAGTTTGTTAATAATTTTTTATATTCTTATTTTTTTGAAATATCGTATAAACTATCAAAAATTGTATAATGACCTCCGAGGGTCTATAGAATATTTGTGCACTCTGACTATTTTTTCCCCTACTATATAAATCATAATTGACCATAAATTGGAGTTATTAACTTTTCTAGGTCCCGATCAGTCTCTTTGATGCAATCACGGGCTGTTGATAAATCTAAATCTAAGAATAAAAGGAAGCGTGTCAAAGAAAAGTCTGTTCTAAAGGTATTTAATTTTACTTTTGTTTTTAATTAATAGACTATAGTGATGAATTATGATTAACCAATTAATTGTAAGCCTAAAAAAGATAATCTTAGATTTTAATATTGATTTTAACTTTGATCATTTTTGCCAAAGATGGGTCTCGCCAATGGCTTTGTTAAGCATGTTCAGAACTGAAAATATGTTAAAAGCAATATTATATTAATTATAGCTATATAACATTATTTAATGTCTAACGTTAAAGTACATCTCGCTCACTTGTTGCAACAATGTCATAACTTGAATTTCATTGTTTTTTTGGTGGTGTATTGCATTTCTATTGGTCATGTCAATGCAATATCTTTCTAATACAGTACTATACAATAAAACTCAAATATCAGTAGCAAAATAAATCTAATCTCTTAAAGAGTTGTTTATATAGCTTTTATAGGTTAAATTTAATGAACTAGCAAAAAACTATCTCATTCGCATATCATTAACATCATTTGATGCTTTCAAATTACCAAGCATTACAAAAATCAATAATTTTAAGAAGAGGCTGTACTAGTTTCTCAGATCAACCACCTATGAAATGAAAATAAATGAGAAAAAGCATGATGGAGGGTGGAATCAACGTCACTTCCAATCATATATGATCATTTAAAGCTAGAGACAAGGGAGAGAGCTCATTAGTTTGTTGACAGGAGTGGAATTAAATGTATTCTAATGATCTGTACCAATTTTTGGAAATGTTTTCAATTAGCAGGTTAATTTCAGTGGAGCTTCAGTTCAAATGGTTTTCTCCTGATAAAGGGTACACATGTTATAGAGGCTGGGTGAGCCCCAAGTGATCATAAAGGGTTCAACCCCGCTGTTAACAGATTAAATAAATTATCTGCCACAGTCTGATTTGAACCCAGGATTTTCAGTATGGCAACTCAGTGCTCTAATATTTTCATAGTCTGACAAAAAAAAGTTTTTTGTTTGATACTTGGTTGGAAAAAATGTGTTTTTTTTTATTCATAACTCAAAAACGAATTTGTGAGGTTATTTCCTTTCTATAGGTACTTTTTTTTTCCTTTTTACTAATAGGGGAGGCATTGGTATTTATATTTATTTCTAGTACATTGACAAATTAATATTAATTTTTTGGTTAATTATTTGCAGTGCTCGTTTATTTATGGAAAACCTATTGGTAACCTTTCCACAGCTGTTGTGTTGCTGGCAAAGTAAGGTTTTTTTTTTAGTATTGTTTTCTCCTGAACTTTGATATATATTTAATGGTTAATTGACCTGGACTTTCTTATAGGCCATTATCCTTCTCTTATCGATTCTGTAAAAAAAAATTTGGACAGTTGAAGTTTCATTATTTACAAAAACCTAGAATATAAAAAAAAAAATATTAAGAGCGTAAATCAAAAACAGCACATTCAACCACTAATCCATTTGACCTAGCGTGGACAATTTTTACAAAACTAGTGCTCAATACAGTTTAAAAAAATCCTCGTACTATTGTCTCTCAGTTTCCAAAGTGCTACTGTGTCTCTACCTATGAGCTATCCTGCTCCCTTGAAAGGTCATGAATAAATGATATTTCTATTTCTAAAATCATACCATTGTTATTATCCTTGTGATATTAACTCCAAAATCATTATTTTCAAAATATGGCATAGTATGATCGATATATAACATTTTTGTTTTATTTGATTTTGTTTAACATCACTTTGACTGCTGAGGTCCTCTGTATGTTATTTTTTTAAAAATGGTAGACAAGCTCCAATACTCAAATTTGTCCTCTCTTTTGGATATTTTTTACATTTTAACAGATGCTTGATTCTAATTTTTGTATTACAAATTTGCCAGGCTGGTTGATACTGCCCTAATATATTTGACTTATAACTTTTTTGTATTGTGTTAATTATTTTTTGAAATGTACAATTTATGATAGAGAAATATTGACACACAGGTAAGCCGATCTCACTATATCAAAGTAGAGTCTGACTCTGACTCATCGAGTGGGGCTAGCCAGCCTGAGACAAAAGGTCCAAAATTAAGCTTGTCTGAAAGGTTTGGCAGGATTGCCCAGTGGAGCGTGGACAGGGAGTCTGAACACAGGAATCTCAGGATAACAGCTGGTGAAAGGCTGACCGTCGAAATGGACAGTCCTCCATCCCCTCCTTATCCTCCGTGAGTATTTTCTTTTCTTTTAATAACCAGTAAAAATTATAATTATATCTTATGTTCTTGCTGATAAGATAAGTAAGATATTTAGTCCTCATATATATTTGTATTGAACAGTCAATATTTTCATCATCAGCAGAGGGATATTCCATTGCCTTATTACTTTTTTGTTTCTATTTTTGTTCCAATTTCTATTATATTTGTTGAAAAAATAAAATTTATTATTATTATTTTCAACTTCTATTTACTAATTTAATCTTCAGTCCTGTTTTCATGCACATTATTATTTCTTTCATTAAATTACAATTTTATTATAATTTTGTTATTTACATTCTTAATTTTGATGGAATTATCCATAATGATTTATCATGTCATTTTTTGTTCATACTCATTGTAACTTTGTTTATTGCAGAAAATATTTAATAAAACTCATCGTAGTGTTTGAATGAACCTATACCTTTATATATCCATTCAGGCTTGAATAAGTTAATTTCTTGTATGATAAAGCATTCTGTATGTCTTTTATGGTGTTGGTAAGGATATTAAAATAAAAATTATTGTTGGTTTATAATATAAATTATATAGAGAATGGGGTGGTATCGATAGTAATCAAAGAAAATTATCAAGTAATAACAAAACTACTTATTGATATCCGATCTTTCGACCCACATTGTAGGTCTTCTTGGGGCTAAGTGAACAATACAAAAAATGTCATAAATTCTAAATAGTAAATATAAAAATAAGAATTTAAAACATTTACAGATGTTTTAACTGATTGAATAATTACAAAAAGAAATGAAGAATATCTCATATATATATACTAATGATATATTAACACTAATTGATACAGTACACATTAAAAGTATAAAAATTAAAATGATAGATAAAATAATTAAAAAGATTGTATAGTGATAGATCTGAGGATGTGTGAAAATCAAGGCTTATCAAGCAAAAATTAAAAACGTAAAAGTATTAAGGAGGCAGTGGAGGGATTGTAATTATTAAAATGAGAAAAGCAGGACATTTGGATAAGTTAAATTAAGAATCATGTTTCATTCAACTATCTACATTGATCGAAAGGTGGCATAAGGGATATGAACATTGCTTTAGCAAGAAGTTCAGAATTGCTTTATGGGAAAAGAAAAATGTAAACCAATATTTGTGTATATAATTTTTTCTTAATTATATAATTTTTGATATTTAAATGTAGAAAAATGACAATTTTTCATTCCTAAGGTATGTTTCAATTTTCCAATTTTTATTAGAAAATTTTGATAAAATTAAGCAGGTTAAATATGGATTCGATCCCTCCCTCCCCCCTTCCCTCAAATTAACAAAAATTGACTTGTGTTATCAGCACTGAATTTTATCAATTATACCTCACAAAGCAGCTCTTGATATTTTTTACTAAGTGAACATGTCTTCCTTTGTATAAAAGCAAATATATATTATCAATGTGTTGCTGCATGAAAGAAAAATAAGTGTTTAATAATGTGATTACAAACTTTTAGTTTTGTATCTTAATGTTTTTGGTATTTACAGCTGGAAATATTTTTGAAAGAATTGAAAAGTATCCACTATTACTGTATTACAAAAAGAAGAATGGTGTTAATGTAATTCCTGTACAGTTGTCTTGTTTTTTTTTTTAATTATCTGTTTTTAATAAAATGTTGAATATTGAATTGTCTTTTTTGTGGTAATAAATTATTAGTTGAATAATGAATAGTAGTGCCTCTACAAATGCTGGTGCTGTATTATATGGTTGTTCTGCTCAAAGATCAAAATTACAAATTATTATTTTAGCATTAAAAAAACTATTTTTCATTTTTTTAAATATTTTAATTAGAATATTAGTTAAGTACTAATTATACTCCTGAAAAACAAAATAGAAGTAAATATTTTTATTAAAATGTAATGGTATATGTTTGAGTTGGATTGAAGATTAATAATGAATTGGTAATGTTCTAAATCAAATCAGACGTGGGTTACCAAACATTTTGGTCTCCATACTACATCGACACCTTCATGTAGTCCATCTAGACATAGTGAACAATATTTACAAAAGTTCTTAGTGATAACTTTTACAATAAAATATGTATATTTAAGAATTTTGAGAGCTTTACGTGATGTATCATTCAAAAAAAAACCATTAACTTGATCTTATTAATAAGAAACTCTTGATTTTTAAATATTATAAAGAAAATATATTTTTGTTTATCGAGCTGTTTTATTTTAAAAATCTAAGAAATTATTTTTTATATCATAACCTTTATTTATAATTCCTTAACACCTTACCTAAACAACCCAAGTATTGGGTATTCAATTATCCCTAAATACCAATCTTAAACTTTCTATAGTTAGTTAACTGTTTTTTAATTAAACAAGATGTTCGTACTTACATACAAATTCTAGTACGGAATTGTTATGAGGAGGAGAAAATTAAAATGAAGTATTTACTATAATATTATACTAATAAATACTTATTTTTTAATTTTATTACAGAAGCCTTTCATCCATTGGAGATCTGGGTTCTTGGGATGATGTAAGAGTCCGTTATACGTATTATAAGGAACATGGTTACTTAAGAGACCTTACCCTCCAGGATTACATCAAGTGGGAGCAGTGGTGGTATAAATATCAAGACTGGTTGGACAATGAAAGATATTATGATAGGTAATAGTTATGAATAATACTTTTGTATTATAAGTTTTATATAACTTTAAAGTATTAGCGATTTGTAAAATTATATTTTAGTATTTTTTTTGGTATCAGTTCTGCAGGTAGCCGCTTTGTGTTGAGTTACATTTCTTTTACATACTAAAGCTCATGATAACTTATATTTTTGGAAAATATTAAAAGGGAAACGAAGGATAAGTTAAAACTTGTAGTAACTAAACTCAAAGTGACAACCTGTGGAATAATTACCTTTAACTAATAAAATAATACTCTAAAGCTAAATCATTATTAAAACAAAATGTAAAAAAAATATATATTATTAAAGAAAAAATCTGAGTAAATGATTTTTTAGCACTGTTCCTTTATCAATTTTAACATGCGATAGGTACACCGCCTGCATTGTGATCCTATTTAAAAATAAATCACTATTGATACAAAGCTTTTAAATGCTAAATGCAAGCGATGGTCGGCTAGCTTTATTTCCTGTATGAGTTGAACATTGTAAAATCCTAAACCAAGTTCCTTACATAATATCTTCGATTTTATGTGGGTGGAGACATTATTGCTGAGAATAACGTCAAATTGATTGATTTGAGTCTTCATCAATACTACATTATACACTGACTATCACTAGTTTGTTGTTCGCTGTTCAGCATCGTTCATCTTCTAGGTGTATATTATTATTTAGAGTTTATGTGAAGAGAAATCGATCCATAATCAATTAGCTAATCTGATGGAAGATTATGGCAACTGTCAAACCGATACGGTGCATGATGAGTTTCTAGAACAACCTGTATTTTGATTTAAAAAATTCAGCCTTTTGCAAGTGTTGCCTCTGCCGTGAGTCTATTCATAATAAAATGGTACACCAAATTAACCGCAAAGCTACTGTCAGCTGTCAAATAGGTTGCCAAATAAAACAATGTCGCCAACTCAAAGATTTGAATATTTAAACAAACTACTTGGTAGAAGTATAAAATAGTTGTGATTTAGGGTTGTTTTGTTTTTCCCTAAATCTCATACATAAACTGGCACAACTGTTAATTGTTTCTGCTTGATATCAGTGAGCATTTAATATTTAGAATAAAGTCAGACAACCTGATGAAACTAATGAAATAAAATTAAAATTGTTAACAATATTTTTGTAATTGACTTGTTCAATACGGAGAACATGAAATTTCCTTTGAAATGATTTGAATGTTCATGTCCTCAGCATTGTACATATTAAATGAATCAAAGTTTGTTTATCTTAATTACGTTATTTACATCATTATAACAAAGTTTTTTATTGTAATTTCCTAAACTTATTTTGAAGGTATAATCCCTACAGGAGGCGCCTTTGATCCTTAGCTGCTCCGTAATGAATTTAATTTATTTGTGACTGATGAGACTTCATAAATTGAGAAGCAACGGTAGAATAAGGAAAGATTTATGAATTCTAAAATATTTCATTTTAAGAAATATTTGTAATCTTATGGATATGATTGTACATTTGCCAATAAATGTATATTTAAGAATAATTTTAGAAACAAATTACATCAATTGATTTTTTTTATTACATCTTTTTTTTTTAAGAATATTTTTTCTTAATTATTTATATAGTTTTAATTTATGTTATAATTTTGAAATGTGTATTGTTGGCCATAGTTCATTTGATAGTAAATTGAATATGTTAGTAAATTTAGGAGGTTAATAATAGTGTGTTATCCCATGAGTTGAAATTTATTATTTCAGGTATTTTTATTTTATATAATCGTTGAAGCTTCATTTAATGGATTTGCTGAATACTATATCTATAAATAATTTTGATATTTGAGAATTCATCCTTATTTTTATTTTTTCTACTTATAACACAAAAGCATTACTGTGAAATAAAACAGCTTTTACGGGTTTCGAAATTTAGTGTTTTCGTGACGAATGTGATAAATAAATGGCAAGTTGTCAGTCTTTAACCTCCTTGTGTATAATAAAAAATTTAAATTTCTAGACCATTGAATCACAGTTCCTGTAAATAATAAATTTATGTTTGTGTTATCTGTGCAATAATTTTTTCTCTTAAAATTCAGAAACATTTGTATAACAGATTATTGCTTAAATAAATTTTTGTCAATTATTACCATTCTGAATTTAATTATTTTGTATGTTGACTCTGTTTATATTAAATATGAACACACTACTGGTTTGTCAATGATCGTATAAAGGTCAGTTTTATTTAAATATCCACAAAACAAAATAAGAAGAAAAACGATAGAATCTCTAAATTCTTATTTTGGATGAGTAAACTGCCGGCATTGTGTATGCCATTTTTATATATTTAGCATTCAATATTTTTTTATATCTATACATACATTATATACATACTCCTTACACATATATACATTTTTATATACATACTCCTTATATCTTATTCTTATGTATAAGGCACAAAATTTACGAAAATATTAATTTTATTCTGTAGACAATTTGTTTAGTGTTATTTACATCTGTCATTTGTTATTTAATAAATTCTTTATTTTTAACCACAAAAACCTTTATTATGTTTTTATAGCCTCTTTCTCTTATTTAGTTTGATTTGTTTTGGTTTCTTTATTTAGAAATGCTTTGTTATATCTTAGGGAGTGGAGTGGGTCAGTGGTAGTTTGCCGTGCCAAAGGGTCCTGGGTTCAAATCCTGCTCTTTGGCTGACTTTTATTTAATCTAATAGCAGCCGGAGATGGATCCTATAGGATCTAGAACCCACCTGTGCTCACCCAGCCTCAATAAAGTGGGTACTCAAAATAAGGAGAAAAAATCTGGTAGTTGATTGTTATCTAGGACGAATCATCTCCTGCACCGTTGTCCAAGAAACAGTACAGTCTCTACCATGTACAACCCCAGACCTTTCATGGTTTGTAGTGGTACAGGTTAGTTATATCTAAATTATTTGTAGGATGTTCTTGGTGTTGTTAAAAAGTATTTGTGCCTGAATTGGTTTGTTAGATCAAAGTAACTCTTTTCTTTATCCCCATTTACCACTGACACAGTGTGGGGTCACAATTTGTAGAGTCTAGACCAGATGTCTCGTTCCTGGGCCAACTCTCTTCTCTTACTCCAGACCATATCCCGCCTCTTTAACACTACCCTCCCAAGAAATGCGCGGTCTTCCTCTTGGCCTTCTTCCCTCCACGCGAGTTTCGTTCGTCTTCCTGGTCCATCCTAAGGAGGTGACCGAACCATCTTAGCTTGTGCTCCTCCAGGATGGTCTCAGCTGCCTTAATCTGAACCTTTCATGGTTTGTAGTGGTGCAGGTTAGTTATATCTAAATTGTTTGTAGGATGTTCTTGCTGTTGTTAAAAAGTATCTGCGTCTGAATTGGTTTGTTATATCAAAGTAACTCTGGTTCTTGCTGAATGGTTGATTTGGGAATTATTCTTTGCACTATCTCAAGTCTATAGGGCCTAATTTTAGAAAAGCTTTTTGTGCATTAATGCTTAAGTAGAAAATGTGGATTGGAATCTTTATCTCTCTTGGATCTAGCCTGTTTCCTTTTTCCTTCCTTTATGAGGGCGAGCCATTTTAAAAGTATGTTTGATAACAGTTTGTAAGAACTTCAAAGAAAAACTTGACACACTAAATTTTTTAGCTCATATATTCTTGAGACAAATAACACGTTGTCTCTTATCTCTTTGTTTCATTCTTCATATTTTCACACTGCAAGTATGAGACTGTGAAACTCTATTAAGAAAACCTCAATGACTATTGATTATGTGGGGCCATTTTGAAGACATTTAATCAAACATCCAAACTAGCAATGCCCCCTGCACCTCTCTAGAATATCTTACTTTATTGTACATAGTTTTCGTTATTTTTGCGTAAAGTAACCCTTGATTTGAAGACAAATCTACATCCATTTCGATAAAGATTTGGAAGAAGCGACGACTTTCTCAATATGTCATAAAATTAGAAAATGTATTAGACATATGTAACTGATGCAATGCTGTCTATTAATAATATATTAGTTGCCCTATTGCTGTATATATACTTACTTAAAATGTCGAAAAAGAAAAGTTGTTGACACTTATTATTTTCGCGCTGATAGAAGATTGCAATAAATCAGATGAACATTGCAGTTTACAAATCATTTTTATAGTAGCCCTAATTAAGATTGTGATCATTATCATAATCATAATCCTTTTTTTGTGATCATTATCATAATCATAATCCTTTTTTTTTTATCCCCATTTACCACTGACGCAATGTAGGGTCACAATTTGTAGAGTCTAGACCAGATGTCTCGTTCCTGGGCCAACTCTTCTCTTACTCCAGTCCATATCCCGCCTCTTTAACACAATCCTCCCAAGAAATGCGCGGTCTTCCTCTTGGCCTCATTCCCTCCATGCGAGTTTCGCACTTCTTCCTGGCAGTTCTTTCATGGTCAAGAGTACACTTTGCTGGGTATACTGAGAAGTGTTATTCCACGGTGGTTGCCACACTCTCGATTCTCCCCTTTCTTATAAATAGGAACTATCACTGCAACTTCCCAGTCCTTAGGAATTCTCTTTTCTTTCCAAATGACATTCTGAAGATGGAGAAACATCTCTTGGCCTTCACTACCCATGTACTTAATCATTTCGGGAGTAATTTCGTCAAGACTTGCTGCTTTGCCTAGTTTGACTTTCTTGATAGCTTCTTGCAGTTCTTCTTCACTGACGTAGTCGTCTTCGACCCAAACCTCCTCTGCATCCTTCAGCGTCTCACCGAGCACTATATCTCTTCTATCTAGTAGATCTTTAAAATACTCCCTCCATCTTTCCACGATGAGTTCATCACGCTAGATAATATCTCCATTTCTATCCTTTATTCCCTTCAAAGAAGTCGGTCGTCCCTTTCTCATTCCTTTGAGAACTTTATAGAAGACCTTCAGGTTTTCTTTAGAGTTTTCCTCGAGCTTCCGGCCAAAATCTTCCCATGATTTCTTTTTGGCATCTTTCCTCCGATCCTTGTACATTTGATAAGCAGCGGGAGTTTTAAGGCTCAGATGATTCCTCCAAGCTACCTTCTTTTCTTGGATCGCCTTCTTAACATCTTCTGTTCACCAAGCAGTTCTTCTCGAACCAAATCTTACGCTCTTCTCGCCACAGACCAATTTCGAGGCATAAATGAGGATCCTCCTAAAGGCTGTCCAGCTCGTATCAATTTCATCACTATCCCAAGGTCTATTATGGTCTTAGTAGAGAGAAGAAAACATTTTATTGAAGCATTACAATCTGCCTCTTGTGGGCAATAAGTAATGGTGCTATGTAGCTTACAATCATTCCATGAAAAATCAATGATATAAACAAAATAAATGTATAAATAAATATATACAAGCGAAAAATATATACAAAAATAAAGTAATATATATATATATATATATATATATATATATATATATATATATATATATATATATATATATAATAATAATAAATAAAGCATAAAAGAAATATACTGTACACATTCATACTCTATTTACAATTTGCCTGGGGTCCCCGAACTGAGCTTCTTCCTCATGAATTAGGGCAAAGCAGGAGTCCGGGAGGCCCCAGCCCCCTTTCCCTGCCGCGTCACTGGCATTAAACGCCAATGGAAGCTGGTTAAGGGCGCTTCACATACACACACAGAGGTCGTGAGTGGAGAATCTGGCCAGTGCGAGTACTCCAAATAACATTATTATATCAGGTCTCGAGGCCATTGCCGGTTTAGACGGCGGGGTGGGTTATATGGATGCGTGGAACTAGATAATGACTGAGCCAGGGGGTTGGGATGACAGGCAAGGTTTTGGTGAAAGCTTGAAAATTTAGTAGGGATGAGATCGAGGACGAAAGGAATGTTGAGATCATTATGGAGTGTTTTGTTGGAGACATAATAAGGAGCATTGACAATAGTTCTCAGGGCTTTGGATTGAAAGGATTGAATGCGTCTGATATTCGATTTTTTCGCGGTTCCCCACAGTTCCAGTCCATAGGTCCAAATAGGTTATGGTCTCGTATTTTAGTAGTTTATTGTCTATTGAAAGATGGGAGGTACCTACATAGTACATCTGTATAGTTGGCTGAATCGTCTGTTAAGTTCTTGTCTTTTGAGTCTGGTATGAGGATTCCATGTAAGTCTTTTGTCTAGGAGAAACCAAGGTATCGTACTGTTCGGAAATAGGTAGGACGGTTTCATTGAATTGGACAGAAGGACATATTCCCCGGCGAAGTGTAAAAGTCACGTGTTTGCATTTTTTCTCGTTGACTTTGATCCGCCATTGGTTACACCAAATTTCAATGAGTGAAAGGTGCCTTTGGGGGTCGAGGAAGCCATTTCGGGATCTGGATGAGATGATAGGATGGCTGTGTCGTCTGCGAACGTTGCAAGGAAGGTTTCAGGAGTAGTTGGGATATCGGCGGTGTACAATATGTATTGGATAGGACCCAAGACGCTGCCCTGAGGGACTCCAGCTTGAATTGGGTAAAGATTGGAGTATTCGTTACCACATCGTACTTGGAAGTAGCGATCAGAGAGGTAGGACCGAAGGGCTAGGAATAAGGAATGAGGTATCTGGGTTTTGAGCTTGAACAGCAAACCGGCATGCCATACCCGGTCGAAAGCTTGTGCTACGTCCAGAAATGCGCCTGTGCAGTATTGTTTGTTTTCAAGAGCAGAAGATATGTGATCGACAACTCGGAGACCCTGCTGAACCGTCGAGTGCCTGGGACGGAATCCAAACTGATGTGAAGGAATATTATTGGATTCTATTATGGGTAGGATTCGTTTCAGGAGGATTTTTTCGAAAATTTTGGAAAGAATAGGAAGCAGGCTGATGATCGGTATGATGAAGTGGCATTGGTTGGCTTGCCAGGTTTAGGGAATAGGATGATGACGGAGTGTTTCCACAGCAAAGGGAAGTGAGTTGTACGAAGGATATAGTTATATAGGTAGGTAAGGAAAATAATCCCTTTTTGAAGAAGATGTTGAAGGATCTGGCTGGTTAGAAGGTCATGTCCAGGAGATTTGCGGACTTTTAACTTTTGTAAGAGGAATTTGACCTCAGAGGGATTTACCGCTTTAGAAGATAAGGATAGAGGGGTGGGTGAAGAGAGGAATTCATTAATATTGGAAATGTGCGTAGAGTGGATATCAGGATGTGGGGTAAATGTATTTGAAAGGTGTTTGGCAAATTCTTCTGCTTTGTCCTCATCTGATGCAGCCCAAGAGCCGTCTTCACGTCGGAGGGGATGGGAAATAGAGTGATATTTGAGGATTTTTTTGGTGGCATTCCAAAGGGAATTATCTGAAGCAGATAGTGTGGAAAGGTAGCATGTGTAGGATTCGGATCTATAGGTTGTCAGGTTCTTTTTGACTAATTTGGTGAAATAGTTATACAGTCTCCGATCGTGAGGATGCCTGGTTCTTTGCCAAAAGGATCGGTAACGGCGTTTGATAAGGATAAGATCTCTAAGATCTTGCGGTAATGGATTCTTCTTACGGATTTTGAAGGAAGGACGGGGTGAAGATGCAGTCCAAACTGCTTGCTGGATCAAATTGGTAAAGGAATTGACGGCATCATCCAACTCCTGAGGTGTTTTTAGGGAAACTCTGAGGTCAATGGTGTCGGGTACAAGCTGGTGAAATAGGTTCCAGTCAACTGGTCCCCTAATAAATGATGGCGGAGGAAGTTTGGATATTGGGAGGATCAAAGGACTATGATCTGAGGACAGGTCATCAAGGCGTTCTATGGAGTAGTTTAGGGGACCTAAGCCAGCATGGATGAAAAAGTCAAGGAGATCAGGATTTCGGTTTGGGCCAGTGGGCCAATATGTAGGGGTGCCTGGAGAAATAAAACTGGAATTATGGGAGTTAAGTGCAGAGAGGAGGATGCGACCTCGTGTATTAGTAGTTCTTGAGCCCCATTGCTGGTGTTTCGCATTAAAGTCTGTACCTAAAAGGAAATGAATCCCTAAGGAGTTTAGGAGAGAGCTGAATTGGGAATGGGAAATGGATTTATTTGGAGGGCAGTACACTGATGCTAAGGTGAGAGGAAAGGAAAAGGTTTTGATTGTAACAGCTGTAGCCGGAAGGATATCGTTTGATTGGAGTGGAAATGAGTGTTGGGAGAGGGATTGATGGACAATGACAGCCGTACCACCGTGAGCTTTTCAATCAGGATGGTCGGTCCGGTAGGTTCGGTACTGTGTTTTGTCAAGCTTCCGTTTACTGGTCAGTCGAGATTCTGTAATTAAGGCTACATCAATTTTTTTATCATACAGTAAGGATGTTAGTTCGTCAGTGTTGTTTCGAATACCATTCGCATTCCAAAGGAGAATGGATGAGGTGGATGTCATTTAAGGATTTTGTTGGACAGGAAAGATATGGGAAACAAGATTTGTTAGGAGAGATATTAGTGGTTTGACCATGGATTTGAACTCGGAGAGGAATGATGTGAGATCAGTAGCATTTGAAGGAGGGGGGATATGAGGGATTTGATGCGGAGTATTTGGATTTTGATTCACGGGATATATTAGTTGTTTGGGCTGGTTTATTGGTTGTAGAGGATTAATTTGGGGTTTAGAGATGGGTTTTGGGGGTTCGGGTTGTAGCGTGGCCTCGAGACTGTTTGTTTGTTGACCACCTGACATTTCGGCGTAGGAAACAGCTCCATCTACAATTTTAGAAGGCTGTCTTCTTGAGGTCCTCACTTCGTCGCTGGGCCGACGTGCTGTCAGAACTTGAGATTTTATATTCTTGTAGGTTTGCTAACCTTTATAATTGGCTGGATGCCCTTGAAGACATTGTGTGCAGACAGCTGGTGTTTCTCTCGGCTTGACGCATTCTTCAGTTTTATGCGGTTCTCCGCATTTGACGCATCTTGGAGTATAATGGCAGTAGTGCCTAGTGTGCCCGTATGCCTGGCAGTTATGGCATTGCACGATGTCTTTCTTTGGGTATGGTTTTTCGATTTGAACCTGGGTATAGTATAGTCTACTTACATCATAGATTTTTTCTACTCCGGGTGCTGGTTCTAAATCTATGAAGAAGAGAGGCAATGGAATTTTGTTGCCTTTCTCAGGGTGTACAGGAATTTTCTTGTAGACATTTGTAATTTGTCTAACTTTGAAGCCCATGGCGGGGAGCTCCTCCTCTATGACTTCAGCAGGGGTGGTTGGGTGCTGATTTTCTGACTACCACTCTGATGGATCTCTCCTCCTTTAATTGGCACGTATGGTAATATGCCTTGATCTCCGTTTGGTACTTGACTATATTTCGGCATGTCTCGGGCGTGTCTGACTGGATCTTTGTATCGTTGGTCCTGCTAGTGCAATAGTATTTTCCCGCGTATACTGCCTTATTCAGTTGTGTGCAAACAAGCCTAAAGTTTTTTATGCGCCGTACGAAAATCGGTGGAGGCCCGTGCACTTTAGGGGCCGATGTGGTCTCCATTGCTTCACTAGGTAGATTTGTTAGGGGCTGAAATTTGTTGGGTGAGTAGAAGGGAGAATCTTCAGTGAACTCAGTAGATGACCCTGGTTGGGTATTTTCATTCGACGGTCCTGCCTTGGGTTCCTTATTATCATTCGGAGTATTAGGAGGTGTGTCGACTTTACGCCTTCTATTAGGTTTAGGTTTACTTGGGCTATTTCTCGTAGTTGATTCTAGGGATCGACTTCTCTTTGTATTTCCTTTTTTATCTGATTTTCGCTGGATAATACTTGATGGTAAAACTTCATTTTGGAATATTATATCACTGGAGCAGACAGTAGTAAAGAAAAAAAAAGGTAGGACAGAGAGGTAAGGGAACTAAATAAAAATAAAGAGTTCGTATGAGATCTGATCTGAATACGGCACAGATCAGCCTCATTCGGTGCCAGAGGCAGCACTGATAGCTGATAGGGTGAGTCTTACCTTATACTGTGGTGAGGATGAACCTGCCGCGACCAGCACAAAGATAAGTAACTCCTGTCTCTTAAATCACTTAATTTTATTATTAATATAGTTACGTTATAAGTCCGTAATTAGCTACGAAACTTCACATTTTACTTCACTGGTACAAAGACTAGGACTATGTAAAAAGCCATGAATGTACGATAAAAGTTAATGGGTATAAAAAAAAAGTATCACAGAGACGATGTTGCTCACTCCAGCGCGTGCTGTGAACTGATTACGGTCTAAGGCCATTCTTTCTACCTCTTCTTGGAAATAGGTCTCCATTTCATCCTGCTTTAAGCGGTACGATTTGATGACCCTTTTTTTTGGAGGTGATTGCGTCTTTTCCTTGGCTTCCCATCTTTCCATGTTATGTTTGCTATTAGATTTATAGATTGCTATCATGATCATTTCCGATCTCAAATCCTCTTTTGATTCTGGCATCCTGTATTTCCCGCAATTCCTCTCTTTTAACCAGGATATAATCTATAATGGATTCCTGATTCCTTCCTTGCTCTTCTCTGGTATACTTATGACAATCTTTATGCGGAAAGTTAAAGTTAAAGATCCTTTTCCCGTCGTAGTTGAGGAACTCTTCTCCATATCTTCCTTAGGTTCCGGGCCACCTCCTGTAGCTACTACCTACTCGGCCATTCAGATCCCCTAAAACTATGAGCAAACCTTCATAGTCATCCAAGACCTTTTAATTTTCTAAATTTTCAAATCTTCTTGATTTGATTATTTTTTCTTGTTAAATATCGATAACTAACACAGTACCAGGAACCATGTTCCAATTTCCTTTTTAGCAAAGTACCATTCTTCACTGGACATTATACTATATAACACACCGGAGGAAAATATATATATATATATATATTTATTATAAATATTGGCGCCACAGAGAAAAAAGATGTTTGGCTCCGCGATGCGATTATTTTGCAGACATATACTGCATGCGGAGGTTCAAACAGCATGGAGGGGTCACTCTGCATCACCATGGTTTCCATCGTTCAGTGGCAGCCTACCCTTATAACCAGTTCCTTTGGCGCTAATGCCCTTTCCAACGATGTATACGCTGGTTCAAGGACAGCAACTAATTTGTCTAGATCCAAGGATTGTATCTATTCAGAGTTTGCAGAAGAACGAGGATCTATATTTCTTTCCTTGAATCTTTCTCTGGACCAAACCTCTGGGCGGCTATTTTACATCCTGGAGAACCACAAAGCGATTCTCGATACAAGTAAGCGGGGTTGGTACATCACTCTTACATCCGATCGTTCTAAGTTGCCTTCAGTAGAATGACGGGCATCATATACCCAGAGGTGGAAGAAGCTTGAAGAATCCTGAGACGGGAATTCCAATTCACAATCTTGGAATTTGTAAGCATGCGACTTTAACACACGTATATATAACCGAGCAATTCTTAAAAACCAATAAAGAAAATATAATAAATCGAGCTTTTTTGAGACGAAAAATTGTTTTATCTGCTTGGAACATATACATTTCTGTTAATTTAATAACAATTTAAATTAAAAATTAGAGCATGTATTCAGATTTGAATTGGGGAGGCTGGGTGATGTCATTAAAATTCCATTTTTATCCTGGTCTCTGATTGGTTGGAGTTAGTTTGTATTGGTATTAGTGTAGTTATGCTCTTTGGAAATGCCGATGTTGCCTCTTTGTAAGAATACCTCGCAGAAGCACATGAAGTTGGTTGTTTTCAATGTGATTTCTACATGATTCAAAATGTGTAAAGCTTCTAACGGTAAATCGAAAGAAGAGCTTCTATCCGTTGCTCAAGAAATTGCATTTGCTAAGGCCTTAGCCTCTAATGACAAATCACTGAGAGATAGAGCTCTGAAAAAGTTGAAAAGATGGTTTTCAATGAAGTCTTCTCAAGAATCCCCTGGCATAAGTGAGTTAACTTTTCATTCAGCTAGGAATCAACGGTGTTATTTCATTCTGTTATAAAGTTTTTAATTTAACAATGTCAATGGATGTTTGTCTCAAGGATTTACTGAAGAAGGCTTCATGAGAATTTGGAAGGGGCTGTTTTATTGTGTTTGGATGTCTGACAAGCCCCTTGTTCAGGTAATGTATTATCTGCACTTTTAGTAGTTTACTTATTAATAAACTGCAATAAACATAATATGATATTATTTGTGTAATGTTATTTTAAGTACTTTATATGGTGTGTGATCAAGGAACTGGTTCGGATATATTTAATTAATCTTTTGCCGTTGTCCTCCAGTTAAGTTGCATGGATAATGCTTGTTTCATCCGCAATATTGAAAATCCTCATCTTATGATATGCTTGACTCGCAGCACTCTTCCTGTAATCCGAGGTGCAACGTGTATCGGATATGATCCCTTTATTTAGAATTTAAGTTTAGGAAGAAATTTGATGTTACCGCATGCATTTGATGGGCCACTTTTTCTGTTCCTTACAATATACAACATGGTACATCCTTCTATGGCCAACTCTCAGTTTCTTAGCCACCTTGATTTTTCAGTAGCTATCATATTGGTGGTGTAACTTCATGATTTCATTTACCAACACTTATGCAGCAACAGCTTTGTTGGCATGTGAAGTCCTCTGCGCAAAGCTTGCATCATTACATTTTTTATGACAGATGTTTTTGGAGCTGAGTTTTGGTTTCATAATTTGTATTTTATTTTTTTTCTGGAACCAGGCTATGATTCCTACTGCTGTGATTTTCTATTTGAGTTTTCTTCCTTAGATGAAAATTACTGTAGACTAGCAGATCTCGTCATCCTATCCGTCTGGATCTAAAGAGGTGAGGAAGAAAAAGTAGGGTCATGATGAAGCTTAGCAAATGATTCTTCCATAGAAAGGAAAAATCAAGATCTCATGAGGGCAGGGTTATAGATTTGTTCTTCTCTGAGGTTTTTAAAAAATAACTCGCTCTACCAATCAGTTTTTGAATAAATTAGAACTGTAATTAAGATTGTGAGCAATTTTATAAATGGTACACTTTGAATCACTGTATGATATCATAATTACAGCTAATCTGGTTATATTTATGTTTGAGGCGTTTAGTATCAAAACCAGTTCGATCCCTTTCATAAAATTTTTCAAAAGAGCAAAAAACGTTTTAAAATTACATTTTATACAAATTTTTGCTTCAGACATTTCAAAAGTAGGTTGTTCTTAGATCAGCAGAACTATTTTAGTCGATTCGCGGGGTTCATAATGTATTAAAATTTTTAATTAATTAATTACCAAATTGTATGCTTAGTCAACTAATGAGACAAATTTGCAGTATTTTTGACGACATTATTTTGTAAGATGAAAAAGAAATATTGGGGATTCTCCAATATGCAATATTTTAAACCGTTTTTAAAAATAATAATTAATTTAATTATTATAGATTGAAATAACAGACTTTTTTTTTAAACTGCGAATTTAAATCAGTTTCCCTAAGTAAGGTGACTGTGAAAATAATAACACATGCTTTAGTGAAAAAAAACATCTTTTTAAATATTATTAATAAAGTAATTATTATTATTAAAAAAAAATCTTATAAGACAAGGATAAAAAAGTAGTAAGTATTTATTATTAAAATAAAAATCAATTGAATTGCTATTCTATAAAATTATATAATAGCAAGAAAAATAAAATTATTTTCAGTTAAAATGTCTTCATTTTTGCTTACATCAGAATCTTCAACAGTGGGTTGTAGTCCGTTTTTGATTAACGCTCGCAGCGGCAAACTGAGTGAGCTTGGATCGAACTGATTTTGTGTCACAACACCTACTTTGTGGCCAATTTTGTATGGGATGGGACCGCTTTAGATCCATATGGTTATACACACTTATAGAATACCTTTTAAACTTTCTAAACACATTAACAAAATTTTTTTGATAAAAATGGGATCGAACTGGTTTTGATACTAAACGCCTCATTTATAAGCATAAATAAAAATTTTGTTTGATTTTATTGTTTACCTACTTATTTTTGTTGAAGTTTTTTTTTTTTTATTATAGGAAGAATGTGTTGAAAATATAAGTAACCTGATCCACTGTTTCGTAGAGCTTGAAGATGTTCAAAAATTTATCAGGTGTTTTTTTCAAAGTATATCCCAGGCATGGTTTGGTCTTGACAGCCATCGTTTGGATAAATACTTGATGGTGAACTAAATTTTATTTTTATTATTTTTTACAATTAATGGGAATGCGCTTTCTCTGAATATCATATTTTCTTTAATTTGCAACTAAACTATGTACCTCATAGTTCAGGATCCCTGGTACATTTTTGCACTTGATTACTATCAAGCTGAAACTTTGTGAATAGCTATGATGAGACGCCCAACAATTTCCTTTGCGAAAATTCTTGATTGTGGTAGCTAACAGAGGTAGCAAGGATAAAATATGTCAATTTGATGATTCTCCAAAATTTAAGGATAACGTACCACACAATTTGTAGGACAATATGACTGTTAAATTATATAAATATTAACTAAGTAAAAAAAAAAAAAAATCAGCAGGTTAGTAATCATTTTTTTTTTTACTTAGTTAATATTTATATAATTTAACAGTCATATTGTCCTACAAATTGGGTGGTACGTTATGCTTAAATTTTGGAGAATCATCTAATCGACATATTTTATCCTTGCTATCTCTCTTAGCTACCAAAATCAAGAATTTTTGCAAAGGAAATTGTTGGGCGTCTCATCAAAACGAAGCTGTTCACGAAGTTTCAGCTTGATAGTGATCAAGTGCAAAAATGTACCAGGGATCCTGTACTATCAATCACATATATTAAGACTAAAGTGTCTATCAAAACTAAAATATCAAGATTTATATTTTACATTTGATCTAGCTTGTTAGGCGTTTCTTGAGGCAAGTGTTAGAATATCTTTATAAGGAGAATTGGGAACCCGGAAAAGTAGAGGCCATCGCTAAAGATCTTTATAAGTCTCTTGTTTTGGCACCTATTGGCTTAAATCTTCATTTATCTGAAATTTATTTAGAAGAGTTGGCAAAGGTAATCATTAGTTCTTCATATATTTAAAACTGTATTTTAACTTTTTTTAAACTATTAAATTTAGAATTAATTTAGACTATCGGTGTTTGCTTGTTAGATTTAGATAATTAATGGTCCATATCAAGTTAAAAGTTATTAATTTGCTTTTATAGGTTGGCAGAGGAGAATTAAATCCATCCATTGTACTTGAAATGATAAAACCTTTTGCGGATTTTATGCAACTTTCTAATGATTCAAGACTCATGAAATGTTTAACAAATTGTTTATTCCTTCAATTATTGAGACAGTCTGATGAAGGTATCAAACATCAAGCCAAGTTTGAAGTATGGAGGCAGGTAATTTTATTATTTCATCTTTATTTTATGTAACCTTATAGCTGATTTTTTTCTTTATTTAAATTATTAAATTACTCAGTAATTAATTCCGTTTTATGTTTATTTTCATAATTTTATTCTTTTTTTTTATTATCCGCGTGTATATATTTTTATTTTATTTATTTATTTATTTTTTTTGTTGAATGATTGTATAGCTATTTAGCGCTATTACTTATTGCCTAAAAGTGGCAGATTGTAATATTTTAATAAAAATCTTTTCTCCAGAATTTAATTCATTAAAGTTTACTTGCCTATTATTCATAAAATAAAAAAGTTAACATAGTGTTCAATAATTCTATTAGTATTTATTTACTTATGTCAAATCTATTCTGTTTTAGATGGGTTTCCCTGAAGGAGACATAGATGTTATACAAGAAGCCAGCGATGAAGAATTGTCTGTCGATGATGATGGGAGTGAAGATGAAGGGGTTAACCATCTAGATCCAAGAGCTGGAAAAGTTGACGTATATCTTCCACCTGTGTACTTTGATGCGGACAGCATAAGAGGCTACCTTTTAGAAGTTGCCAAGCGTAAAGATTGCACTACCAAAGCAAGGAAAACGATTAATCAGTTGTCCAAGAAGTAAGTTTTTTAATATATTTTTATACTTTTATCAACATTATTAATGTTAATGACGAACTACAACATTCTTTCAGCTCAACTTTTTTGTACTCTATGCTCATTTTTATCTGTACTAGAAAAATATTTCCATGGGTTTTAATATAGATGATTTGTAATAAATGGAATCAAACTGCTCGCTGGGGTTTATCTACAGTGCCCCCGAGGAGGTCTCATGCGTCCCACCTGTGATGAGTTAATGTGGCTCTCCCTCTCCATTTGTAGACAATATTTCCTAGGTTCATATTAAACCATCAATTCACACCCCTCAGACACCTACAGCCTCTTACAATTCAAATCCTCTATTCAATCCCAAGGTGCAAGATTTTATCTTTCCGAACTTTGCACTTGTTCCCGCAGAACCAACATTCAAGCGTTCCTTTCTCGCCCGTTCCACCACATTTTCCACTCACTTCCACCTAATATCTGATATACTTCTTCCCTATTCGCATTAAAATCCATGCTTTTTTTGAATTACATTATTCCCAAAATGATGCTCTTTAATCTGACATAATTATTAGCTCATATCTATCAGGATTAACTAATAACTTACTGTTGATTACCTCCACTTGTTATTTTCTATAAGCTTTTATGTGCGTTTATTTTTAGGACATACTTCTAGTTTATATCTATTTCAAGTAGTTATGTAAACACTGTTTGATTCTTATTAAGTAGCCTCTTGGCCAGATACATATTCTATGATTATTGTACATATATGTTATTAAGGGACTTGGTCCCAGATTAAAATTATTTTTTTTATTCTATTCTATTATAAATGCATTCCTAAAGGTGCGTTTACATGGGCAATAGAAATTGCTGATTGCCGAACATATTGCCAGCAATTCTATCCGGCAATATTTCCAGGAACTCAAAATGCAGCCACACTTTGGTCAATGTATCTGGATATTATTGCCTAGCAATATATTGTCGGGAAGAAGTGTTGAAACGAGCCACACTCGGCCAGTTGTGAAAATGGACGAGAAGGAACTATGTTTTTTACAACACATATTTCAATATTAAATCCTACCGTAACAGAGTACAAAACCTTGTTATTTAAATGGTCTATGTTAATTAATAGTTTCAATTACTAAGTTGATCATTAAATTGAATAACAAGATGAATATATAATAACCCTTACATGAACAATAATATCACTAGTTTTGTTTAAATCAGTAGTATGGACTATTTGAACCTAGCATTCATATGTATTCTTACTAACATATTTGAATATCATTATTCAACAGTTATATATAGTTATATATATATAGTCATATATATAGTTATATTACTAACATATTTCAATATATTATTCAATAGGAGTATACAGACTTGTTATTGTAATGTTGAATTATAATTAATAGTTCTAATACTAACTATAATAATTAAAAATGGCTAACGAGGGGAATACCTAATAAACCTTACATAAACAATTATACCACTAGTTTTATTAAATTAGTTGTGTAAGGCAGGCTAAACCTAGTGTCCTGCATATTAATACATCTCAATATTATTATTTACTTAAATATGTAAATACGAAAATATTTTACAACATGTACAGCGGGTTCTTTTGAAGTGCCAAGAGGTGGGTGCCACCCTTGTACCTGCTTTATGTCAAAGAGAAAAGGAGAGAGTGGGAGGGAATCAGAGATAGAAACACGTATGACTGGGCAATATGAAATATTCTCCAACCCCTCTGGACAACATCGGCAACCCCTCCTTAATACTCTCTGACGAGCTAATATCCCGGCAATATTGCCGGTCAATGTCTAAATATGTCGACAACATTGCTGTGTATTGCTGCAACATTACCGGCATTACTATTGCCGTAAAATATGGCCCATGTAGACGCACCCTAAGGAATTATAAATAATTGAATGTTATATTTTCTAAGACAAAGGTTCCGATCAAAAAGTATGAATTCAAGCTGAACATTTTTCTTCACATAGAGGGGGTAATTGGTGTCAGTTAATTCACTCGTATGAAATGTACTTTAAAAACCTTTTTAATATCACTTCCCTAATTTTTCTTTAGAATATAAATATAAAAATGTCATGAAACTTGTTGGCATAGTGTTATAATTATCTGGTCCTCCAGAGCTCTGAGCTGATGTATGATACTTTAGCCATGGAAGCAGTAAACTGGTTTATCAGCATTGTACCTAGAGCCATATAATCTTTTTATGCATTATTACATTTTATATCTACATACTACATTCTATATCATTTTATAGGATAAAAGTTGATTTTGATGTTTCCACATTTATATACTTCATTTTGTAAAACATAGCAATCTGAAAATTTTGTTTGTTGATAAGTTAGAACTTGTGCCAAAAACATCCAAAGTCAAATCCATCCACAAGTACTCGTAACCTTGCCAGGGAGTGTAGTATGTCGAAAGATACTGCTAGTCACAATCTGTGCTCCATTGGGAAGGTGAAAAAGTGCTGTAGACTGGTCCCTCACGAACTTACTCCTCAGGTTAGAAATTTGTGAAAATTTATTGAAAAACCCTTCTGATAAGAGATTTTACCGGAAGAGTGTCACCTGTGATAAAGAGTGGCTTTACTGGCGAAATCCGAATACCTGTGAGCAATGGCTAGATCACGATCAAACTGCTTTTCTGGTTGCTGCAAGGGGGCAATTTGAAAGAAATCCATGCTTTGCGTTTTGGAAATTCGGGTGGTGTTATTCTTCACGAATTTGTTCCTGATGGATACTCTATGAATTCTGAATTCTACTGAGAACAACTGGAAAGATTGTAAGCGAAGTTTTCACAGCGTTATCCTGCATTGATCAACTGAAAAGTAGTTTTATTCCAATAAGATAATTCTCGTTCTCACAGTTGCAGTCGATCCAAAGAAAATTAAAAAAATTCATGGGTTCCAACTCCTGCCTCATCCACCACATAGTTCACACCATCGGATTACTACTTGTTTCGATCCATGGAATTTTCTTCAAGGGAAAAATATTTATAATTTTGTGGAAGTTGATATTGTGGTCCCAGAGTTCTTTGATAGCCATCCCAAATAGGAGTATTTCAGATAAAAAAACGGACAAAATAGGAAATCGCAAAAGTAATGTAATGTTGCCCAAACTGCATTTTCTTTACCTACGATAGCGGGTTTATTAAAAGGTAGATACCCTACCTGAGTCAACCTGCCTGTCCTCAGTGACATTCGGAATCCAGCCATTGTATTAACTACACGTCTCTGTTCTCGGCGATCTCGTTTTTGTTACTCAGTTTATAAGTCAAAACGTGCTTTTGTGGCAAACAACTGAAGGAAAACAACTTGAACAAGGAAATGGAAGGTTAGTACTACATATTAAAGCTTGTTTCAGTTATTTTACTCTGTATTTTCATCTTTTTTTGGTCATTAGTAGAAGACTCTTTTTACAACCCAATTTTTTATAAAGTTTGAGATACATTAGTGTTTTTGTTAATGTGTCGCGCATAGTACTTTCAAGAGTGTTGATCTGTGCATTAAATTTAGAGTCTCAGTAAGTGGATCCAAAAAAAAAATCGATCCCCAATGCACCCTATAATATTTTACTGTGCATCAAAGGAAACAAGTAAAAATTCTCAAAATGAGTTAAGTATCATTATTTGTTTCTTTTGTTACAGATATTTTGGGAAGAGTGAAAAAAATCACCAGGATGGAATTATATACCATTCTTAAAGAATTTAAAGGTAGAAAAATGGAAGAAAATTTTTTGATGTTAGAAGAAAAACTTATGACTGGCTTCATGTCCACACAAAGAAAGGAATTCTTAATCCGGTTCCATAATCGGTAAGGTTTTTTCATTAAACAAAGGGCATAACTAAGAAAGAAATCGCACATATTGAAGAGCAAGTAAAAAATGTCAAAGAAACTGAAATTGCTGAAGAAAGAGCTAAAATAAATCACACGGTTTTGTTTCACTCCCAATGGTCGATGCAAAAGTTTGCAATGCCGCGACAGATACAGCATCAACCATGAGATATTGTACATGTGGCCAAACGTCAAAAGACTTTAATAAATTAAAGAAAAATTATGTTTCTCAAGAAACATTAAATTTCGGACTCTCTGTTCTGCATGCGAGAATTTGTTTCTTCAAGCAATTATTGCACTTGGCATATAAAGCACCTTTAAAAAAAGGGCAAGCCCGAACAGTTGAAGATAAAAAGATTATAAAAGAAACCAAAGAAGCACTTTAAAAAAGTTATAGTGAAGAGATGGGTCTTCTTGTCAACATTCCTAAAGCTGGATATGGTAATAGTAACAACGGGAATTCATCAAGAGGGTTTTTTAATATCGAATCACTGGCATCAACATAGACCTGATTATGAGATTTGAAGTTATATCAAGCAGACATGATACTGACACAGTCAAATTCGACAACTATGCACAGGCAACTGCACAACTTTATGTTGAACTGTATGGTTGGTACCCCTTGTCACCTACAGTTCACAAGATTCTGATGCATGGCGCACAAGTCATATTGGATGCTGTATTACCTATCAGGCAGCTCTCAGAGGAAGCTGCTGAATCACGAAATAAACATTTTCGTAAATATCGTTTAGATTTTGCGAGTAAATTTTGCAGACCAGACTGCAACAGAGACATATTAAATAGATTACTATTAACATCTGAACCTTTTATCAGCTGTAATAGGACGCAGTTAAAGAAGAAAAGAAACCCGAAAATTCATAATTTTTGGAGGAAGCTATGAATATTTTAGTGCCAACAACACCTAATTATGAGTGCACTGACATCGAAGATGGTGAAGATTACGTCACTGACCTAGAAAGTAGCGATTCGACACCAATTAACTAATGTCGTATCAACATTAATTAATTTTGTAGATATGCATACCTTAATATGTGATAATAATATATTTTATTTTTTTTAATACATACCTAATTTTGATAAATTATTGTCTTTTATTACAAAAAAAAGGAATGTAATACAATAAATAATTTTTTAAATATTTTATTTGAAAAGAAAAGATATGGCCAAGACCGGGACTCTAACCCAGGACCTTCACCTCTCCGTGGTGACGCCTTATCCATCTCGGCTATCCTGGCTTCGCTTCACAGCCAGCCATATCTCCTCTTTTCAATTGATCCTACATCTCCGTGCTCTCGCACTTTGCGATGTATACACGGGGAGAATGTTAATTTAACATTATTTTATTTTGTATCTAGTTGACTTTAAGTCGTTAATGTTATTATAATTTATTTTATCTTTATATTATATAATTTTTTAAATATTTTATTTGAAATGAAAAGATATGGCCAGGACCGGGACTCGGGCTAAAGATAAAATAAGTTATAATAATATTAACGACTTAAAGTCAACTAGATCCAAAATAAAATAATGTTAAATTAACATTCTCCCCGTGTACCATCGTAAGAGAACACGGAGATGTAGGATCAATAGAAAAGAGGGGATATGGCTGGCCGTGAAGCGAAGCCAGGATAGCCGAGATGGATAAGGCGTCACCACAGAGAGATGAAGGTCCCGGGTTTGAGTCCCAGTCCTGGGCCATATCTTTTCTTTTCAAATTAAATATTTAAAAATTATATAATATAAAGATAGAATAAATTATAATAAATAATTTTGTCTGAGTTTTTACTTGGATTACTCCTATGTGCATCCCAAGTAGGGTTGCCAGGTCATCAAACCTAATAGTGGAACAGACCAGCCAGTTTGGCTGGACACCTTACATTATTGAGGATTTTTTTCTCAGTATTAATAGGTAGGACAACTTATGTTGATGAATTTTTGATGTAAATTCAAGCTCTTTTGAGCATTATCATAAATCTTGTTAAATTCTAAGGAAAAAAAAAATAAAACGCAAAATCCGGATGACTGGACACCCAATCAAAAGCCTAACTATGTCCTGCTTTATTCCGACGCCTGGCAACCCTAATACCAAGGTATAGTATCACTGGGGGGTCGAGCAATCGGCCATGGGATGGCTGATGATGTTAGATAACAATGGGCTCTACTTTCAGTATTAATTGTATTTTATACCAAAGAAATAAGAATACAAATATTTGGTTGAAAACGGTAAGTTTCTTTATAAACCCTGTTATTATACCATAAAATCTTATAGTTGCGTTAGAAATAGCGGGATACATTGTCAAGAACGTGTGAAGATGACGTCATGTGACTTCAGCCTCCCCTCTTTTTTATCACCTAGGGCTTAACCTTTCAAATCATAACAGGGAATAGGGAAATGGATGACATAGTTCACAGGGTATCTGGACAGGACCTAATCTTATTAGCTCAAAAAGAAGTTTCTCTCTAGGCTTTAATGATGAAATTCAGATATATTCTGGATATGTAATATCGTGTTTATCAAAGAGAACGCAATGAAAAGCACTCATTTTGAACATTTATTGCTTATGCATTTATTGGTCTTGTAAATCTTACAGTCGAAAATAGCTTAAAACATACTATCAATATTTTTTAGTTTGCATCGTTTATTGCATTTTTGATCCCTCAAATCGCGTCTTCGGTAAAAAAATGTTTTAATATGAAAGTTGTTAATTATTAAGCTGCAATCGCTTATGTTTTCTCAGATTTATGCTAAAACCTACCGTTGAAGGAAAACTATAGTTTGAATGAATGATTTTTTAAATAAAAATTGTTATGAACCACATTTGGTAAGTGTCGTGGTTTTAAAACGAGGTGAAGTAAATCTCCCAGAAACCTCAACAAAATTTCAACTATCTGCAGTTAACTATATAAATAACTCAAAAGTTGAGCTTAGACGAACGAACTTTCAATAATAAGTATGGTAAGTCCAAGTTACAGGAGGTGGTAGTGGATATTTCCGTTATAACCTGAGGATCGAAAATTTTCGTTATTGCAATATCTTCCTACGATTTCACGAAATATCCTATTTACTTCGTGTAAGGAACATTTTTTTTTCATTTGGTATTGAAAAAAAAAACATCATTTATCTTTTTGTACATATTTACTGTCTTTTAAATGAAGATTAATAATATCGATAGTTTTCGATATATTGAATTACTTTTTCGATTAAGCATCCTTAAGATACTCCACAGTTGTAAATATGGTACACTGTAGTGAAGTACGTTTCATTTATATGGTATCGATTATAGAAGAATTATACATTCTTCAATGTATTTACTTTAAATTAGTATTCATTTATATGGTGTATTTGATTTCAGGTATGAAATTTATTCTCAAGGCAAATATCCATTGGGGATCCACAAAATAGAATTACCTGAACCAGAAGATGAAGATGAAATCATAGAAAAGACAGCAGAAACTTTATTAGCTGAAGAAAAAGCAGCTTATTCTGAAGGTAAAACGGGTAAAAAATCTACTTTGAACATAGGCTGGAGGGTAAGTCCGCTTCAAAATCTAAATACTTCTAACAAAAATAGAATGAAAAAAATACCTCCAGCTAGCGTTGGCAAGTGGGAAGTGGAGAATATATCAAAGAAAAGAAAAGTGCAATGTGATAATCTTGTTGCGACTATGAAAAGGATTAAGGTAACCTTGGATGACACCTTGGTAATATCAACAAATGATGTAGAAAACATGGAAACAGTTGAAGTTGCTTCTTGTGATGTTGAAAAAGAAAAGAACATTGAGCCTAAAAGTGAGAGAAGTTCAATGAAAAGAAAGAAGAAGAAACAACTAGATGTTAAAAACATTAATAGTATCGAGTTTAGTAATTTAAATATAAATGACAGTGATAATAATGAAGGAGAATTGCAAACCTCTCCTGAGCAAGCTAGAACAAAACAAAAATTAGACGGAAATAATGATTGGGGTTTTGAAAATGATTGGGACATGACCACAGAAAATGAAGTACGATAAATTAAAATGTATTTCATTGTATCTTTTATCTATAGTTTCTAATTTTATTTAATTTTCAGGGAAATATTTTACCTGCCACTAGTAGTCTTGTGCAGCTGAATGTTGATGATAATCCAACAGGAAAAAAAGAATCTAATTTTGGATCAAAAAGTTCCCCGTCTAAAAATGTAATTCTATTAGTTCTTATTGAGTAATATTTTAACAGTAAAAGACGTACTTTTAGTGGATATAGCAATAAATAGTTATTGTTATTGCATAGATAGTTTCAGATCACAAACTAAGTAGAAAATATAATTAACACGTGTGTGTGTGCGTGTAATATAAACATTGACACACACAAGGTAAGTAAATGGAGTAAGGAGATTAATTTTTTTCGAAATGTTTTATTGAAACAAAATTACAAGTTGACATTATCTTCTTCAAAGTAACTAACTACCTTGGAAAGCCACCCATTCCTGATTTTTCCATTCCTCATAGCAGTGCCAGAACTCTAATACTGGAACAGTCTTCAACTGGTAGGCTATGCCTGATTAAATATTCTCCAATGTCTAAAAATGTCATCCCTTGGACTCAAGTAGGAGCCATAGAAATGTTTTTATTGGACAAAGACTCATTGATAGAAATGGCGGTGGAGCATTGTAATGGTGCAACACCCACATGTTTTTGATTGTTGGTCTCACATGCATGACACTTTTTGGAAGTCTTTAATAGCTTCTCAGTTCTCGCAAGATCGCGGATTCTGCCAACGTTTCTTGAAGATGAAGGCCTTCAGCTTCGAGGATCGTCTTCAATCCATTCTCTTCCTCTATAACCCCCTCATGCCTATAACCGCCTAAAAACCTGGGCTTTCGGCAAAACTCCTATATCCATATTGCTGATGCAATTTTTTGAATATTTCATCATACTGTGTCCAAGTCTAAAGCAGAACCTGATAGCAACTTTGTTCAAAAATTATATCACTCATTTTCAGAACGCATTAAAAAAAATTTTCTCATAAAAAATTCCCCTCGGACAGCAAAAAACAGCTCTAGTGTGTTCGAACTTTTACTGAATGCATATCGGATGTTTACCTGCCTACCCCTCCATGAGCCGCATTCCCAATATTCAGTCTCATTACTTAATTTACACATCTCGTATATTTATATATATATTCAAATCTAGATAATTATACAAAATTGAAATTGACAATTACATAAATTCTATTGACAAATTGATGACTCAGTAGAACTATACATTTTGAATGCTTACTCTTAAGAAAAATATAAATCCCTATTTAAAATGTATTATTATGTTTTTATTTTTAAGATTTAATTTATTCATAGGCTATTCTGCTTAAAGTTGGTATATGATTCATTTTAGATTAATATTAAAATCCTAGTTGACAGCGTTTTATTTGAGTTCTTTCATTTAATTTACAATATAGTTTAGGAAGCATGACGTAGTGTTTGCTGCTTTGTTTCTTACGCTTCACTTAGCTATAGTTTTTATGGAAATAGAGAAACCCATTTGGTATCGTTGTGCCACACCAGGTGACAGTAATGTAAGTCGATTATTTCATGGCTTACTTAATTTATCAAACCAGATAATCACTGTTGGCTTTTTAGTTGTAAGGTTCTTACTTTGCATTAATAGTTTTTAATCATAATATTTGATAAGTCTAATGAAATTATTTTGAATTAAACTCAATGTTCAGCATAAGGAACCATTATAGGAAAAAGTAACTTTTAATGGAACTGTATGTATTTAATTATGAAGCAAAAAATCCATTCTCCAGTCCAAATTTTTTATTTACTATAAAGACATTTCGACCCCTATTATTATTAAATTATATTCATCGGTTTTATTGAAATTAAAAAATAAATAAATAAAGAACAGCCTACAGAGATATCCTATTAGAGATAACCTTAGTATAACCTATCACACTCAGGTTATCTTTAAGTGTAGGCTGTTCTTTATTTATTTCTTTTTTAATTTCAATAAAACCAATGAATATAATTTAATATAATCTTAATTTATTTAAGATAACCATAATATAACCTATCACACAAAACTTCATATACATTAATTCTAATACTCCCATATAATAAAATTCAGATATAAAATATTAAAAACCAATTAATGTATATTATAATTTAAATAAACAAATAAATCAAAACAATTTAATATTAAACTCTTATATATGTACATTTTAATTTTCAAACAATATCAAGGTATTTAAGAATAAGTGCAGTCCAAAGTATAATGCAGAACAATAATGACCCTGGAGAAGAATGTACATATCTCCTAATAATTTTTAAATTATAGACGTCCATATGAGGTATCTATACTTGAATTTTTCAGTTTTTTGGGGAAAATTTTAATATAATTATTTATAGTTTAGTTGTTGTTGATTTTGATAAATTTATATGGTGGAATTACAGGCATATCATATGAATCCTGATAGACATTTAAGAAATTGAGAATGACCCAAGGGGT
Source organism: Arma custos (assembly GCA_037127475.1). NCBI lineage: Eukaryota > Metazoa > Arthropoda > Insecta > Hemiptera > Pentatomidae > Arma > Arma custos. Next base: position 66,479,420 of record CM073764.1, on the reverse strand, counting down.
CGAAACGTCTTTATAGTAAATAAAAAATAAAAAATTTGGACTGGAGAACGGTTTTTTTGCTTCATAATTAAATATCATCAATTATAGTCCAATAGAACCCATATTATAATGGAACAGTTTGTTTAAGTGAGCCCTGTGAAATTTAGCTCTCTTTGATTCTTTCCTTTGTCAGTTCTTGTACCTCTAAAGTAGCATGTTCAAGTCACCAATATGTAAGCCTTCAAGAAATATACTTGATATTTCATGTGAAAATTGTTATCGTAATCTCCAATTCAAATTCCAAAGATTTTAGAGAACCTCAAGTTTTGCAAATTACATATTTCTCCTGAAATATAAAGTTATATAAACATGTAAATACACAAAACCCAGCATAAGTTTGGATGAGAGATGTTTTTCTTTTTTCTTTAAAATAGGCTGTTTCGATATCAGTAGAGTAAGGCAAGAATTTTAAAAATGGTTACTGTTCATGGCACAAAGTGAATTGTGTATCTACTTAATAGTGACGGTAATTTGGATGTATCAAAAATTTAGTTGTGGTTTTTCTTGTCCAAAGCTCTGGTGGTTTTATCTATAACCAAAGAAATATTATATATATTATTTAGTTGTAATAATTAAGCTTATTAGTTCATTCCCTAAGTTAGATTGTTTATATTTCTTTATCTATTAAATTAAAATGACAGAATACTATTTATTTCTCTTTTTATGTGCATTGATATTTTTTTAAAAAGGAATATAATTTTTTTTTTCACTGTTTCTCGAACTATATGCAGTTTTATGTTTTTTATAGGTTGCCATTAATACAATGTTAAATAGGTCAAAAAAAGTATCATTTCATCTCAATCGAAATATGGAACAAGGTGAGGTTTTTCAAGTACTAAAAACAAAATTAAAAATTTAGTTATATGTATAATTAGTCAGGGCATGTTAATGCTTTATATATTATTTATTAAAGACTAACAATTATTTAATTCCCTTCAAATAACAAGTATATTTTAGCACTGTTGGATCCCTTTCCTTTTTAATTTTTTTTTTCAGTTATATTTTTACTTTAAAAATATTTCTATACATCCGACAAAATTATTACATTTAATTAGTATTTATTTACATTTGCGTTTTAAGTTAAGTTGTATAATAATGATGGTAAAAAAGTAAAAAAATTGCTTTGTATTCATTTTTTTGTACTTGCATACTACCAGTCTACATCATTTTTTCATATATTAGTGGCAAATAGCAAAGTTGAGCACCTTACTTTTGTATAAACCTATAGCTTGGCTTTTCCTTTAGGATATTTAACACAATCTTCCCATCTATCTTTTGGTCTTCCTCTTAAACTTTTTACTTTTAAGTGCTTACCAATTTTTTAGAGATTGTTGCTAAACTCAAAAACTTACAACAAACAAGGTACAACATGCTCTGCCCCTCCTCTTACCAAATATTTTACACCATATCTTAATCATCAAGAAATAAAAATATTGTTCTACCTTCAAAGTTTATTTTAATTTCGCTATCAAGTCACTATGGACTAAAATAAATAATCCTTTCTCAATTTATATAGATGTGAACTACAACATTGTATTTTAGATTGCCATAAGAAAAGTATTTGATCAATAATTAAATAATAAGGTCTGAAATCACATTCGTAGGCTCTGAAAAATGTTCAATGTATTCCCTGTTTGAAATAATTAGGATTAATGGGAATGCTTCATAACATACCAGAGAGAAGGAACGAGATTCCACAATAGTTATTAATATCTGTCCTTGGTCTCTTTATTGGAATTTGTCTTTATCCAATCCATTCTTTAAGCATTTTCTCTTCCCCAGATATTTCTAATCTGAAAATGTTTTGAAGACCGAGCTTTTCTTGTTGTTGGTTCTCACTACTTTTTATTTTCCTTCATTTATCACTTATGATTACTTCAATTTCTTCATTGCTTTATTTCTCTTTTGACGGTTTGGTAATGAGAACGGGAAGGCTTACCATTTGCAAAATTCTGTCCAAGTGTATTTTTTAGACTTGATATTTCTACCGGATAGGTCAGACTTTTGTCAGTCTCATCCCTCAATCCAGTTGTTGAGGACTTAAATTGTTAATGTGATCTGTTTTTAACCTTATGTTATTTTCAATTCTAATTTTATTGTTTTTGCATTTATTGTTGATCATTCGTTATTGCTCAATTTATAGGAAACTACTAGTTTCATATAATAGATTTTAAAGTATTCATAAAATTTTCTTTTAATTTTGAAAAGAGAACTAAATTGGTATTCTTTCATAAATATAGAAGTAACTAGAAAATAAACCTTGGTTAGTGCTCTTAAGTTTATATTAATTCATAATGCAAATAAGTTTATTACATGTTTTGTTTGAGTATGATGTAAAGTTATGGTTTCATATGCTTTCTGTGATGTAATAATATTTATGATATTTAATATAAATGAAAATAATTATTTGGTCACTTACCTATTTTCTATTGATTTTAAAAATATTATCTGTTGAAAAAAAAATAAAAAAAACTTTATCTGTTGATTCTATATTTAATATTTACTCTTTCTCTTTATACATATACGCACACACATGCGCGTTCACACATACACACGCACACATGGAAGGGAGAGTAGAGCCATGGTCCAGGTATCTCACAGCTATGCACATGGCATGGACTATGACGATGCAGGCTGGTTCTAAGGGCTGTGCAGCCAAATTCAAACACCTACGCCCGTAGAGCCTTACACGTTACAGACTAGATTCCTATCCTTATCCCTCTTTAACTTCTTGTTCTCTGGTGACCTTCCTAGTCAAGTTAAATTCTGCATGCTCACGGTTTCTTTCCACCTTAAAAGTATAATAGATAAGTATTTCCAGTACTTGTGATAAATATTTCACTATCTACCACTCCTACTTCTAAGTTTATTTTATATTCCCTCATAATGCGATGGTTCTACTGTATTTAAATGAAGTTGACTGTCTGTTTAAAAAAAAATTAAATTATATTAATTATTTTCAACTTGATATTTCATTGTATAAAGTTTTATAGATGAATTTTATATAATAGATGAAAATATTAAAATTATCAAGGAGACTTGGTACTTCTAACATCAATGTTGTCTCTACAATATTTATAAGATTTATAGTAAATATACTTTTAATTTGATGTAATTTTACCTCAATTTCGTTTTTTGTTTTAGAAGAAAAAGAGTATAAAATGTCGCTGAAAAACAGCCCTAGTGTTCCATTTGATGCTGAAAAAAAACCAAGACACAGTGTTCTCAAATCGCCGTCTGTTTTCAGCCCAATAAATCCATTTTTACGATGACTACATTCATTATACATTTGGAACACATCTTTTTTTTTTTTTTAATACATTATTCAGTTTCCCAATTATTAATATTTCATTTCGTTCAATTGTCGATAAAAGGCTGAACAAAATATAACAAGTTATCGTGGCATATAAAATGGCCAGGGGATGCAGTCAATAAATTACACCAAATAAAATAGACTTATTTTATTGTGCCTATGTTTTGACTAACTTTTTTATATGAGGACATCTTTAGGATTGAGAATAAAAGAAACTGAAAAACTATATAAAGCATTGCAGTGCTAAGGAAAAATAACAGTTTATATAAACAGAAATGACAAGAATGTAAGGAAATACATGGAGTAAAAGATAAATTATGAAATAGCTGGTAGAAACAATAAAAATGGAAAGAAATCTATAAGGTGCCAAAATATAGTAAAATAATCATCCTCTTGTTATTTATTATCTTTATATTGTATGTTTTATTATCTTCTAGATTTCTTTCCATTCTTATTATTTCTCATCAGTTATTTCATAATTTATCTTTTACTCTGTATTTCTTATCATTTCTGTTTATATAAACTGTTATTCTTGTTTGGTGCTGCAATGTTTTATATAGTTTTTTCTGTTCCATTTATTCTTAGTCCTGAAGACGGCCTAAATCAAAACTTCAGTACAATAAAATAAGTCTCTCTTATTTTGTATAAATCATTGTCTGCACTCCCTGACCATTTTACATTATCATTAGCATTATCCATTCAACCATTTTCATTTGAATAACAACTTATCATATGAAAAAAGTTGGTAGGAAACAGCCAATTGTTCATACAAAACATGTTTCTTTGATCTTATCATTACATGTTTAAAAAAAAATCTTTTACTTATAATTTTCTAAGAGAATTTCAATTTTTGTCATTTTTATAAAATTTAAGTACAGTCAGTTCTCTGGATACAATAGGGTTCCCTTAATCATCCTCAGTCATAAATGAAATAGCCATTACTTGGACAAACATTTTTTCACTATAGTATTTATATGAAAAAAATTAAACAAGTTTTGCCGAAGTTATTCTGAAATATTTACATTATAGGATATTTTCATCCTAGTTATTAATACCCATTGCTGGCTCATAATTTTAATTTAATTTGGAGTGTTGGTGGTTGTTTTTGTTTTTATTATAAATATCTAATCAGTATAACAATCAAATGCCTGCTTGTTGAAGTAGCTTAAAAATTTTCTATTGCTCTCACTCGATTTTTTTTCATTATATTGTGGTTTCATTTATGTCAAAAGTTTGCTCTGGCCTATAATGGAGAGTGCTTCCAAATTTGTCTTTGAACATCTCAGCAGGTTTCAAATCTGCACTGGTAGACTTTCAGTAAATCTTCACTCAAAGCTATTTTTCATGTTTTTATATCTCAAACCAGCCAGAACTTGCTTTGAAAATTGGATTAGATATTACCCTCTTACTGTGGATAGTTGTTTATTTGTCTTACATCTGAAGTGTTGTTAGTCGAGAACTGACTGTATCTAAAAAAATTAGAATTTGATTTTTCATAAAATAGTGTGTTTATTAAGATCATGATTATTTCTTTGTTATTTTTATAAGAAGATGGCATGATTTGCAATTGTCGTTTTGTTTATTTTTTCTAAATAAATTGTAAATATCTGCTTGGCATTGTTTTGTGATATTTTTGTCATTTTAAAAAGATATCAGTATATTATCAAAACATTGTATCCAATGTATCTGTGAATATAATTTTAAGTAAACAATTTTGAACCATATTTTTTTTTTAAGTTGATTCTTTATTATCCAAAACCATATTTATAATTATATTTATATGTCACCTGTGGTCTAGTAGTTAGTGTTACCATATTTATAATAACCTCACAGTTGTTAGGCACTTTCAACTACGGTCACCTGTGGTCTAGTGGTTAGCTTAACAAACTACTTAACCCAAAATCGCGAGTTCGCAGCCCGGCAGGTGGCCCTAGGATTTTTTTAAGGGAGGAAAAAATCCTTAGTTACGCCGTCCTTCGGAAGGGGCGTTAAACGGGGGTCCCGAGCCTATACGATGTCAGGTACCCGTTAAAAATCCCTATCCTAATTAAACCTGGATAGGCAAAATTTAGAGCTCCCACTGTAGCATCATCCGATTAGCCATAGCAGCATAAAGTGACGTTAAATGAACGAACGAAAGGCACTTTCAACCGTTGCTTATTTTAATGTTTTTGCACATTAAGATAATTCAATCTTTATTATTTGCTAATTCTATTTTGATTTTTTTCATCTAATTTACCACACCTACTAATTATGGTTTCTATGTAGGGAAAGTGGTCCATTGCTTCAAGAGTCTCCCCATTGCAAAACTAAAGCACATTTTTATGGTCATATCTGGACAAAATGAGCACTTTACTTTTAGGGTTGTTTTTTGTCATTCCCTTACGTTGTAGCTCCTCTTACCATTCTAAAAGTGCTTGCCTTGCCTAAAAGACTCAGAACTAGGACAGGACACATACTCCATCTTCCAATTAATGTGGTGGTGTTCTCCTCTTGCATATTTTATGGATCTCATCCATGAAACATATAAACAGTAAAGGGCTAAGGCTGTCACTCTGCCTGACTCCTTTATCCATCTAAATTTATTAATCTCTTGGGATGTTTTTATTTTCTAAAGCATTCCCTATCTCCTGGTGTTAAATGAAGTCAAAAGCAGCCTTCAAGTCTAGAAAGGCTAGGAAAATATCATTGTCCAGGACCCATGCTCCCTCCAATACTTTTCTAAGGGCTAATATGTGGCCATGCATCTGCCTACCAGGTCTCAATCCCGCTTGCTTTGGTTCAAGCTGTTTCTTCATGATTCATCTTAGTCTGCTTTCCAAAATGCGTGTATATTTCTTGTATACCACAGAAAGTAGACTGATTTTCTTAAAATTTTTAAACTCGGTAGTGTTATCCTTATTATGGATTGGAATAATAATACTGAATTTCCAATCCCCTGGTACAATCCTGGAATCCCATATTTTTGGAATAACCCTTGAAGGGCCTTCACTAACTCTTGGCCACCATATTTGGTAAGCTCTGGGCCAATTTCATCTCTTCCTGGAGCTTTTCCAATCTGATAGATTTTCTCAATGTTTATTTCCTCTTCAACTGCTTCTTGACCAGAATTGACATTTGTAACAATTTGAGGAAATTTTGATTCCTATTTCTCAAAGTTGGTTTTCCACCTCTTCAGAATTTCTTCTGTCTCTTAGAGTATGTTACCATTCTAGTCCTTGATGTTCCTTATGCTTTCTTTTTAGGAGCTTAACTGTTACCCAGAACCTTTTGATATTGAAATCGATGATAACCAGATCTACAACCGTTGTAAAAGTATAGATGGACACCGAATTGTTGGGGAAGAGAGGAAGTTCCATATATGGGAGTAAAAGCTGGATTATGCTTGACACACCCATAAACCGCATTACAAGTGCAGAAATGAAATATCTTTGCATAGTGATCTGTAAAACAAGGGTTGACCGTGTTCGGAATGCGACTATAAGAGAAAAACATAAGTGCTTGAACTAAAGACTTCCATTAAAAATAGACAGTTGAAGTGGTCACATGGATGAAGAATGACAACCAACGAAGGTAATGGAAGCCCAACCACTTAGCAGAAGGGCACGAGGTTGCCCAAGGAATTTGCATCTAGAACACATTCAAAGAATGGGAGCAAGAAGGGGTAAAACCCTGGCACAAATGAAAAGGATGGCATTGATGAATAGGGGCTCCTTTAAGCTGTAAGGCAGAAAATGAAGAAGAATATTGGTATGTTGTAATTTATTTTCTTTGAGATGTTTAGACATATAACTGATCTGTTGCAATAGATGCATTCCCATGTTTAGAAATATGAAGTGTCCTATGTTCAAAACTTTGGACTGAACTAGTGTGAGGCTATGCATAACTATAATAAATTATCTCTAAGAAGCGACTAGTTATACCTCTCGCCCAGATAATTACCAAAAAATTAGCTCAGTCTGAAAGTAAATCAAGTAACCTCATATAGGCTCTCGGGACTTCAATAGATAAAACTATACCATAAGTCCATTGCCAATATTGTATAAACATTTTAAGTGGTTTAATATATATATATTTTATTTTATTTTTTTATTTATGGTTCTTTTTAATTATTTAAATATATTTTTTTTTAATTTTGAAGAGAAAAGTTTATGTCTTGGCCGGGTTTCGAACCCAGGTCGCCCGCGTCTGAGCTTGGTAGCTCAGTGGTTAGAGCACTGCGCTAGAGACGCGGGCGACCCGGGTTCGAATCCCGGCCAAGACATAATCTTTTCTCTTCAAAATTAAAAAAAAATATTAGAGAAGAGTTGGTCGACTGTATCTTCTAATTTAAGGAAGAAATAGTTGGGGGTGCAGTCAATGAAAACATCAAAATAAGTATAACTTATTTATTATGTGCCGACGTTTCGGCCTACAATGTAGGCCATCTTCAGGGCGAATAAAACAAGTTGCAGGTTAGGGAGCTCAGAGGCTTGTCTCTGAGCTCCCTAACCTGCAACTTGTTTTATTCGCCCTGAAGATGGCCTACATTGTAGGCCGAAACGTCGGCACATAATAAATAAGTTATACTTATTTTGATGTTTTCATTGACTGCACCCCCAACTATTTCTTCCTTAAATTAAAAAAAAATATATTTAAATAATTAAAAAGAACCATAAATAAAAAAATAAAATAGTGGTTCTTAAAAATAAAATAGTCTGAATTATTTACATTTCAAATTTGTAAATTTAATATATTAACATTAGTCTGGTTTTCACATTTGCTGGGCTGTCAAACTAAATAAAATAATTTAACAGAAGTAATAATTAGTATATAGTTATTTTATTTATTCCTTGTATTTGTATTTATATAGATGTTAATGAACTTTATTTTCAATTTTAGCATTAATATCCGTTAAATTCAACAATACTTTGATCATTTGTCCTTCAATTATTTAATAAACAAGACATTTAACTGTGGCAAATAAAATCTTTTAGAGGAAACGAAAAGTTCAACTATTAATGTTTCAAGTTATTGTTAGTATCAACTTAACTATTAAACAACTTTTTAGATAAATATAATTGTTCTTGTATCAATGGAATTCTAACATTTAAACTAAAGTTGATTAAAAGATATTGTGTAACTCAGTCTGAAGCATGTTGCTGATGCGAACTCACAAGTTTACCCTCTACCAAACATCGCTAAAAGTGGTTAAAGTAGTTTTCACTCAAAAAAACCTACAGTGACACATTGATACACAGATGATTCATTTGAGAAGATTTTATATATTTAAAGTCTTTATGAGATAAATGATGCATTTTGATTCATAATTATGTTTTCTTTAGGATCACATTTAATCTGATGTATATAATTTTCTTTATAAATGTTGGTGTCTTATGCATCATGCACAGCTTTTTTTATGTAATAAAAGTTTCTTTCATCCTGTATAATTAGCAGATAACAATTATTTTTAATTGTTTATGTGAATTTTTTTGTGGATTGGAGATTATAAAAACTTCATTTAAGTAAAAATGTTGAGTTCTGAGATGAAAATTGGTTAAGATAAAATATTATAATTTTTCGTATATTAGAACATTAAACTGTAATAAAGTTTACCAAAATTTGTGAAAATAGATGTTAGACTCAGCATTTCTGAACAATTTGAAGTGGAATGATTGAGTTGTGAGGTAGGACAACTTTTCAAATTTCGGATATTAATATTTTTTCATAATACACCTAGCTATGTCAGTGCAGAGAACCTAAATAAATTTTATGTGGCGCTCCTAAGAAAAAAGTCATGAGATTAGATAAATAGTTTGGGGGAGCATTAGAATGGCAGGTAAAGTTTTGTAATATTTTAAAAATGGATTATATTAGAATATCTGTAATTATCCCCCTAGAATTTAATGTTTTTAAATATATGCTATCTATAGTGTTTCACTTTAATTTATAAAAAGTTCAATTTGAGCTAAAAAAAAATATGACTTCATTATGGAAGGTCAGCATCCTAACCCAAATAATCGGAAGTATTTTTGTCATTAAAAATACACGAATGTAATTTTTATTTGAAATAATTGGTAGCTTGCTTAATATTATTATATAACTGAAATAGTTTATTTATTTAACGTCACATTGTGCATCTACGGCTAATCGGAGGGTGTCGGCAGTGGATGAATGTATAACATTTTGGGGGATATGTGGTGATAAATGATTAGTTACAAATAATTACGAGAAATAACTAATTTTAAAAGGCTAATTAAAAGAAACGATCAATTGAGTTGACTGGCTGTTGAAAACCATGTACGTCAATATTCAGAAAAATTCATTCAGTGACCTCTACCCGGACCAATATCTTCCACATTAAAATTAAGTATTCGAATATAGACACTCGATACTTGTTAGTAATCTATTCATTTAATTGCGTAAGTAATCGGAAGGAAAAACAATACTAGAAAGATAGTAACTCTTTCATATTTTTTTAATAAAACGTTTTTATTACTCGTGTTTGTTGTTCTCGGTACAAGCCACTTTGAAATAGAGAAACGCCACAAACTTGCATGGGGCATCCACACGCAAATTATGCTCGAATATTCACTCACACTTATCATATAAAAGGAAACTACTCTGTACTTCAGGCATTTCTTCCAGCCTCATCTATAATTATGGAATTTATCATTCCGCAGAGGAATGAATTATATCATTTTTTTAGATAGTAAAAATTTAAAAAGATTACAATCGTTCATCACTGAACTGCCTAAATTCATATGCGTTAGAACGAAAATCAGGTGTAAAAATATTATCAAACTGTTTGGATACAGAGTTGAAAATAAAATGTGTCAAATATAATTGTAGGTACTCACTGAGAGATGAATGTCTGAATATGACTCTATTTTTTAACTTTTTCTCTCAAAATATGATTTAAAATTGTCGATTAAAACAGATTTGGGGAAATGGAAAATAAACCAGAAACAGTATCGCCTGATGGTATTGACATAGCAACCTTTAATCTTGACACTCCTCCATCTGCTTTAAAGGTTAGTGATATTTATATTTTTAGTTTAATTTCTTAGGAATATAGCAATTCGGTATCAGTTCCGCAAGAAGTCACTTCGATTTGAGCCACACAAGTTTTAATTTTTCATTCGTTTCCTTTTTAATATTTTCCAAAAAGGCAAATAATCGTGAGCTTTAGTGTGCATAAAAAGAGTGTAACTATGCGAAATGATTATATTTCATTAATAATTTCTTCAAGAAATGAACGTTTCACAAACATTTCGAAGTATAGATGATGATATAACTTAAAAAGTTTTGATGATATATTATCATTCCATCATACCACCAAGAGTTGCAACAGTTAAGTAAAAACTGTGAGTTTGCGGACGTTGATGCAGAAACATACGTCCGTGACTCGTTTATTCGACTATTGGAATTTAACAAGCCAACTCTCGATGAGGCTGTTGAAAAAGCTCTTGCTTTAGAATCAGCCAAAAATCAATCTGCTTCATACTCCTCTGAGGTAACACTTAACGCTTCTTCGTCTATCCCACTGGAAAGTCATAATTCGTCTGAAGATATAGCAAATTTGGCAGCAGCTAGGCCCAGTGACTCGAATTCCAAAAAAAAAATTTTGTGGTCGGCAGCGACATAATACTCGTCAGCAGTGCCACGCTTGAAATGATACATGTGAAAGATGCCAGAAGACTGGTCATTGGAAATCTGTCTGCAGATCAACCAAAAAACTCCCTCATCAGCCGCACTCGTTTCAGCCTCTACTGTCCTCGACAAAGCTACAGAATCAATCCTTTGGGGGAATCAAGCCTCGATTGACTATCAGTTACCTGGCTCCAGCAAAGATAGAGCCTCCTCCCCTTTTGGAATTCCTAACGTCTAACGACGTCGAATCCAGAAATGACCAAATCTCGGAACCACTCTTTAAAAGACGCCGATTTCATGAAGAAAGAAATTGAAAAACTGCTTGCTTATGGGATTATTAAAGAAAGTAGGTCTCCCTGGAGGGCACAAGCGTTCGTTGTAAAAAACGAGGGTACTTGTGTCTTAACGGAGCCCTGGTTACTTTTGCCTACTTGTTCGCATGCGCGAGCAGTTACATTTCTGACAGTTACCTTCTATTTATTGGGGTAAAAAATTATCAACAATTAGAAATCAAAAGAATTTATTGAAAAATGGAATATAATAATAATGAATAATTAATTAAACAACAATCATTTCTATATAATTATTATTATTTATGGTTGACCCTTGATTACCATGCACTTCGGCCTAAAAAGGCCCATTGTGCTCGAGTCCTAAAGATCCCTAACATAGGTCTAGACCTCTGAGAAATTTTAGATAGTCTTTAAATCTCAGTTCTTGGAGTTCCTTGTGTCCTCCAGGACAAAGGTCAAATGTCCTCTTTCGACTTAGTTTAGATTAGATTAGATTTTTTTGGGCGATCAACATCTAGGTTACTTTCGACTTAGTGCTATACATTCAAAGAGAACGTGCCAGGGAGTTTCGTCCTCCTCTGTGCACCATCTGCACCGAGATTTTTGTTCAATACCCAAGCGATGCATGTGTTTCCTGAGTTTACAGTGCCCAGTGATCGTTTCAACCATACTTTTGAGGTCGGTTCTCGACATGTGAGCGGCTTCTTTCTTGATTTTATCAGAAAGATTATCATAGGGATCCTTTATAAAAAGTTTAGTATTCCTTATCTTGGCTCTATCTCAACGTGTTTTTATCTTCCGCTAGATTGTTAATTGTATCCTTAGCCAGGGGAAGGGGAACCCCACACTATGGTTCTGGTCCAATTGGAGCGATAAGTGCTACTTTCTTCGTCAATTTGCCGGCACTTTCATTTCCTGGAATATTACTATGCCCAGGGATCCAAAATATGTTAACTCTGTTATGTACAGCTAGTTCATCAAGTCTTAGACTTCTATATAATTAAATAATAATAATTTCTGAGTCCCACTTTCTCACGACATTGATTTAAATTCCATTTCCAAAAGAAACGTTCACCACAATACAATTTCATTTCATGGGAATTGCTACATTTTCTTTGTTTTGGTAAAATATTACGCTCCTGCAAAAAAATAATAGCTTGTTCTTCTGTTGTTGGCAAATCCCAAATACGCATCATTTTACAGTAATTAAATAAATAACTAAAATAATAACACCGAAAAATCTATAACAAACTAGCAAACAAGTAACGAACAAGAAACAACAAATAACAAACAATAAGAAACAATAAATCAGCAATAATCAAAACTCAGTAAGCAAGAAGAAACATAGAACAAATCAGCTGTTAGAAAAGTAGCTGTTACAAAATGTAACTGATCGCGCGAAGAAGTAGGCAAAAATAACCAGGGCTGCGTTAAGACACAAGTACCAAAACGAGAGTCATAAAAAGCGAATGGTCGTTGATTATTCCCAAACCATTAATCGGTTCGTGCACCTTGACGGATATCCCCTCCCAAGTCTCGAGGATATTATTTCAAAGGTTTCAAAAAATTCTATGTTTAGCACAATCCACTTCAAAAGCGCTTATCACTAGGTACCTTTACGAGAAAAAGATCGATCTTCACCGCGTTCGAGGCATGCGGCCGTTTGTATCAATTTCGACGCCTAGCTTTTGGATTGACAGATGGAGTACCCATCCACCAGCGGGTGATGGATGACGTTATTACTCATGAAAATCTTGAGAAAACGTATGCTTACCTGAATGATGTAACGGTGTGTGGTCGGAATCAGGAGGAACACGATAAAAATCTCAAGCGCTTCACTGATGCAGTCGAAAAATATGGTTTCACAATCAATCAAAAAAAAGCAAGTACTCGCTAACTTCAATAAATTTGCTTGGTTATAAAATCGGAAGTGGGACCATATCTCCCGACCTTGAACGTCTAAAGCCGCTGCTCAATCTTCCACCTCCAGACAGTCGGAAGGCCCTTGAGCGGACAATCGGAATGCTCGCGCACTATTCTAGATGGATCCCTAACTATTCGGGCAAAGTCAAACGGCTTCCTAACTCAAAAACCTTCCCCTTGACTCCTGAAGCTATATCTGACTTCGATCAACTCAAAACTGAGATCTCTAAGGCAGCAGTGAGTACGATTGATGACTTGGAGCCATTCTTAGTTGAAACAGATGCTTCTGATTTCTCGATTTCAGCTGTTCTATCGCAGTGTGGACAGCCAGTTGCATTCTTTTCTCAAAAGCTGAGCAACAGCGAGCGTAAACATTCAGCCGTTGAGAAGGAGGCTTATGATGTTGTCAGTGCACTTAAAAAATGGAGACATTTTTTACTCAGAAGGTTTATCAAAATTATTACGGACCAGCGCTCTGTATCGTTCATGTTTGATATGAAACATCAGACTAAAATAAAAAATGAGAAGATACAGAGGTGGCGGTTGGAGATGTTATGTTAAAATTATGAAATAATTGACAGGCCGGGAAAATGTAATCAAGTGGCAGATACATTCTCCATGGTAGGTAACGCAACCCAAATTGACTAATTATATTCCCAAAATGTTGAGGCGGGGTCAATCCATATGAAGTGGTCCAATGATAGTTGCTTGAATGTTTTAAAAAAGATTGATATTTGAAATATGTTTTTACCAAACATAACAGAAGTTCAAAACAGTAAAAAAAAAAAATTTTATCTCACATCGTTTATGTCTGGCGGCCATTTTTGTTCTGGAGCGCGCGACGTTTTTTGGCTTTGAAAGCATTAGCGATAAATTGATTATCTCAGGCTGGGTTAGTGTTACAACATTGTACCATTTTTTTCAGAATTTTCTGCTCTACAACATTGGTCCCTACACATTAAACCATATATTCATTATTTACACCTCAAAATATTCTTTAAAGTATAGTGATTAGAATTCAGAAATTCCAATTTTTAAGACTACAAAAAACCATGAAGGATTGATTTATCAGAGTTACAATTTTTTGTGTAGCTAGATATCATAAAGTACTTACTGAGAATTGAGTTTGAGCTTCAGCAATGTTGTCTTTATTTTTTTATGAATTTTTAAATTTTCATTTTTTTGAAATTTTTGGAATTTTGAGGTTCAATATCTTTGGTGGGACTGGATGAAAAGTCCCCATTTTTGCACATAATGTAGACCTATGTGGTGCCAAAGTGGGGTAAAAATTTTAACTTTGATATCTTACTATTAAGTAAGTTATGAATTTTTATATTTAAGGAAAAATGACGCGAATTATACTGAAATGTTTGGTACAATAGGTGATCTAGAATGTGTTTTTACCCATTAAAATGTTGGGTTTTTTTTATTAAGGGCATATTGGCAATTTTACAAATCACCCACACTATTGACATGTCCTATATAAAAATAAAATTTTTTTGAAAATTAAAAAATGTTCACTTTTGCTACAAATTGATTTAATTTATGCGTTAAACTTAATCAAATGTGTCATTGTTAAAGTTTAATAGGCTTTGAGTTATTAAGGCATTTGAAACATTTTTAAACATACTATATTGTAAACTTTGCAGGTTTTTTATTTAATATTTGTTTTGTAAAATCTACAATTGTCACATATACAAGTGTATTTACAGGACATTTTGCTTCACGTTTTTTATTTCTTAATCCAAGTGATTAGTAAGAAGCACACTTATTTCTTCAGAAAGATTTTGGGGAATGGAATAAGATCTTCCTGTTGCAGTAGTAAGCTCTAGAACAGAGAGTTTTCTGAGCACATTCTTCAAAGATATCCAAACTCGGTCATTGTTCGATTTCTTGAATGATGTTCTCGGTCCAGCAGGGTGATAAAAGTGCACAAATACATCTGCATTTTCTAAACTTATACTTTCAAACTTCTGCAAGCCACCATTGATTATCGTACACACAAGCTACTATGTCCCTCACATTCAATGTCAAAGATGTAATTTTATTAACACAGTGATCTTCAAAAATGTTGGTTTCTGATGTTGTGTAGCACCGAATTAAGTTTTCTGTGATCCCATGGAACTTGTGAAACTGCCTTGTTCCTTTTACTGGTACAGAGTTTTCAAATCTACTTTTGAGTGTTTCAATATGTTCAATAATTTCTTCTTTCTTAATGAGAAAATAGGTAATACCTTTAATGTTCTCTTTGCAAAAAGTGTACATATCCTCTACTGTAAGAATTTGGTTTGTAATTGTTCTTTGTAGACTAGCTTTGCTTACTTCACGCTTTGTAGTGCCACCTACTCCATCACATGCATTTTTGCCATGACAAGAGGCAAAAAAATGCCATTCAGCTTCTAAATCAAAATCTGTTTTGTGGTTACAAAGGTTTGAGAAATTTTTTCTATTCTTGTATTGACTTCCACTTCCATCTGAAAAGTACATGATCTTCTCAACTTTTGGCATTGTTTCTTTAATATATCCTGTTACAAGTTTTTGGAATGCATGAACAACTGCTGTTACTGTATACATATAGAGCTTGTGAAATAGGCCAAGAATATGTTATAAAAATAATGTTTTAGTTAATTAAAACTAATTGATTATTGAATGATAAAATTTTAGTACTGAATCTACATGTACTTTTAATTATTGTTTTTATTTCTCAGGTTTACATATATATATATATATAGGGCATGTTAATAGTGGAGGTGTTTTTAAAATGTACATTATACATTTTAAAACTAAAGAAACCAACATTTTAATGGGTAAAAACACATTCTAGATCACCTATTGTACCAAACATTTCAGTATAATTCGCGTCATTTTTCCTTAAATATAAAAATTCATAACTTGCTTAATAGTAAGATATCAAAGTTAAAATTTTTACCCCACTTTGGCATCACATAGGTCTACATTATGTGCAAAAATGGGGACTTTTCATCCAGTCCCACCAAAGATATTGAACCTCAAAATTCCAAAAATTTCAAAAAAATGAAAATTTAAAAATTCATAAAAAAATAAGGACAACATTGCTGAAGCTCAAACTCAATTCTCAGTAAGTACTTTATGATATCTAGCTACAAAAAAAATTGTAACTCTGATAAATCAATCCTTCATGGTTTTTTGTAGTCTTAAAAATTGGAATTTCTGAATTCTAATCACTATACTTTAAAGAATATTTTGAGGTGTAAATAATGAATATATGGTTTAATGTGTAGGGACCAATGTTGTAGAGCAGAAAATTCTGAAAAAAATGGTACAATGTTGTAACACTAACCCAGCCTGAGATAATCAATTTATCGCTAATGCTTTCAAAGCCAAAAAACGTCGCGCGCTCCAGAACAAAAATGGCCGCCAGACATAAACGATGTGAGATAAAAATTTTTTTTTTACTGTTTTGAACTTCTGTTATGTTTGGTAAAAACATATTTCAAATATCAATCTTTTTTAAAACATTCAAGCAACCAACTTATTTTTTTTTTGGATCACTTCATATGGATTGACCCGGCGTGATTAGCCTGAATAAAAAAAAAAAATGAAATGAAATAATAAAATATTTTTAATTTGAATATGTTCGATGAATTTAATAAATTAGATCAAATACTGAAACATGTGGGTTTATTACTTTGAAACATAATTACAAAATTATATATTAAGGAAACTATATATACAAAATTAGCGTAACAATTCTACCTGAACAAGAAAATGGCACAATTTGGCGCACTGTATTTTTTGCTCTTGAACACAGGAAGTTGGATCCATCGAATTGGGAATTGGTGCTCCCTGATGCTCTTCACTCAATTCAATCCCTGTTGTGCACAGCAACCAACGAGACACCCCATGAGAGAATGTTTCGACACACCAGACGATCTCCTAACGGTATTTCACTCTCAACTTGGCTTTCACCTTCACAGAAAGCTTTGATGAAAAAACAGATACGAAGAAGTAAATTCGATTCATTGGTAGAGGAAGTTGACATTCTTGACGTCAATCGACAGTATGCAAGGGTACGCCTCGGAGACGGGAGAGAGACAACAGTGTCGTTGAAACACTCAGCACCTCAAGGTGGGACGATCACTAAGACAGAACCAGAGGAAATTGAACCGGAGCTCCAGCCAACTGAGCAACAGGAGCCGGAACCTGCAAGAACCCTTCAACATTAAGATATCCAGGATACAGGACACAGGTTAAACACAGAAGCTCAACCTCTCTTCCCGCTTGAAGGACTATGAACTAAAATTTTAATAGGACAGAAGAATGTCATGATTTATTATCATTCTTGCAGTGTTATAACCTATTGTAACCTTTAAAGTATTCATATGATCATTGTAATGAGTGATTTATTTATTTATTGTGAATAATAAAGCCTAGTCTTGTAAAAGTTTTATTTCATTACAAGAGTGTTTGTAAGTCGGTTCTTTAAATATATGCACTCAGCAATAGTTACTATATACAGCCACCAATACAATTTTTAATAGATAAATATTTTTATTTTCGAGAATATTAAAAAGGAATAAAAACTTTATAAAGGACTAATTAAGTCTTCAAAATTATGATTAATGATCGAATTTGGTATTTCATCATTCCGGTCTTATTTCGCTTAAACAAATGAGATGTTGGGGCTATTTTGTTTATGAGATTTGATATTTCAAGATTACAGAAGAAGAAATGGATAACTACATTTTTCCCTAAAGATTGGTAAGAGCGGTTTCTGACAGATTTTACAATGAAGAATACTTTTGTGTGGTTAAAATGAAGCTCAAACTGCACAAAACGGGTGAAATATAGTTCATCCGAACGGTATTACAGTAGAAACACGTAACGTGGCTTCACCGTGATGGACTTCGAGCATCTCAAACATCCTACTCGTTGTCAGATTGACAGTGCCAGCAATCTGTAGGGACTGTAACTACTAAGAAAATAATGATGATAACTTATACATTTTTTAGGTTAATTTAGCTTTGCTAAACATTTAGGAAAAAGTAGGTACCTCGTTTCCCCCCTGTACTCTTTATTTATTCTATTGAGCTTTGTTAAAAAAAAAAAAAAAAAAGATGTTTATGTTTTTTTTGTTTATCTGCTACATAAGAAATATATGTGGTGGTGAAAAGTTCCCCTTTTTCAATTTATTCATTCAAATCCAGAAAACGATACTTCAAAATTAAAAAGAAAATCTGAACAAAATTAAAGTTAACAAAATACCCAATAAGAGTACACATATTCGAAGAGAGGATGTTAAAATGAGCCTATTTTAGCCCAGATGTTTGCTATCATGGGCAGCATGTAACTTGTGCTCAGCGGTTCTCCCCAATTCGGGATTCATGGATGGTCAATTTTTCTATGTATATAGAGCATACGCAATTTAGTTGCAAAGCTTCCATTTTCTGATTTCTTCTGCTTATTTTAATTCCTATCTTCACTCAAATATTATCCGAAATAGTTGCTATTTTTTATATCTTTAGGTTTAACTGTGCTAAGTCTCATGTTGGGCACAGATCGAATTCAATCATGCCTAAAAAAACAAGTAAAAGACGCCGATTCTTGAGAGATCTCCATCTGTTGTCCTTTTTTTAAACTAAATAGAATGGACGGACCTCTGGTTTGATTAGTATTAAGGAAATAACTGGACTTACCTATTTTTTCGTACTTTAGATGTCTTGATTTATCCTGGAATCAGAAGCCTGATGATTTTATTCAGTATCAAAATTGCAATTTAGCATGGGTTTGAGCCACGATCTGACTAGGAATATATTTTATTGTTATGTACACCATCGTGATATCGTTCTAATTCACCTCGATCAAAGTGGTGTTTTCAATCATTATCATGACGGTCGTAAAAAAGGGATAATAATACAAAACAATTGAAAGTGCTGAACATTTGGATATGATGAGGCTTTTGGAATCAACCAAATTTGTTATTTTTTTAAAATTGCTGTTCAAATTTTAACGATAATCGAAAATATTAATTATGTTTCTATTAATTTTTCTTGAATTTTAATAATACCAGAATATAATTTAAAATAAGTTTCTTTAATCAGAAAAATATTTATTTTACAATTAATGATAATTTATTTGAAAATTCATTGTAACATAACTTTTACAAATAATGATAATTTATGGCTACTTTGAAATATTTTAGGGACTAGCGGATTATAAATTTACATTACTGGTTTTATTTCCTAGAGTGATGAGCAACTTAAAAGGCATTCCATAGACGTTAGTCTTGAATCAAAACCTGTGGAGAAGGCATTGCACTTATTCACGTAAGACAATTAATTCCTCATTCTTACATATAGCTTTTTCCCCTTCCTTTTATCTTTTGATTAAAATTAGCCTGTTAAAACATCCGATCGAGCGGGATTGCACCTTATTTTTTTCTATATTACCTTATAGAAAATACCTAATCATGATCCTCCCGTTAGTCTGAAGTCTCAGAGATTTAGGCAATATTTTTAGGCAAGAGACCACTTTCAATATTTAAATATGTGTGATCCCTCCAGTTATTGTTCATGAAAAGCCGTCATCTATCAGTCTCGATAGAATATCGTTATTCCTCCCTTGTTCAATCTCGTAATTCTCCGCACTCTTTCCCTTATGTCACGCTGAGGAAGATTGCCAGTAACTAGAGTTAAAATGACCACCAAATACTGCTGAAAGCAAAATAAATTCTCCTCAGTGTCCATCCGAGCTTGCATTTGTAGTCCCCTCACAACATGTCGAACCGAACTATACTTGACTGCCGCTTGGAGGATTGGTCGCAAGCTTGTAACGGTTTTACAGACAACAATAAGGAATCGGCAAGATCTAAGTCATATATATATATATATATATATATATATATATATATATATGTTGGGGCCAGGGTGCACTGAAAATAAATGAAAGTGAATTCCCCGAGCGCCCGATAATAATGCCGATAATATTGCCCGTTTCCTGTTAGTAAAATAAAGCAACAAACAAAAAAAAAACATACAAAATATACAATAAGCAAATAACAGAAAATAGTTTATTTTGAAAAGAATTTTAACTGAAATAATTCCATTATCACTATAAGCTTAACAAAATAAATTTAAAATTACAAATTATTTAGACTATATTGATAGTAAAAATACAAAAAAAAAATCTTCTTATGAAAATAATTATAGTAAAAAAAATTATCTTGTGACAATGCAAAAAAAATGTTCTTTAATTCTAATCGAGGGAGAGAGAGAGAAAAATGAAAGGTCTGACCTGATATGCTATTTTAATTTCACTGACTAAGTTAAAGTTCGGCACTGCCGTCTTCTGAGGCGAAGTAATTCTCGTCACGACGCAGGCAAATTGGCAGAGTCTTGTTCCGCACAGGCCGTAGAGGCATCGATTTCAAGTGCTGGATACAGCAAGACTGGCTAAAGTACGCTAATTCTTACAAGATGCACTAATAGCAACAATAAATACCCCCTCTCTCTCCCTCGCTTACTCTATTCTCTCCCGATCTAAATCAATAAAATAAATATTCTATAAACTAATTTACATATTTTTTAATGTACAATAATTTACAAGAAAGGAAATTTACAAGAAGGAGGTTCAGGAAATGTTCTTTCACTTTTTAAATCAGTCGAACAGGTTGATGGCCTTATAAAGAGCGCGGGTTTCTCCACCACATGTGTCTATAAGGCCGTATTTTATAATGCATGTTATAAACACTTCGACTGTTCCTACGTACAATACAACATGTTAAAAACTGAGGTTTACAGGAGAGTGTAATGAAAGTTCAAATCACTCTTCATTACGCTCTCTTGTAAACCTCAGTTTTTGACATGTGTCTTTGTACGTAGGTACCGTCGACTTCTTTCTAGGTATTTATCCATTCATCCATCTAAAGGCATTTGTTATACCATTGTTCTTTCATAAGCCGTTGTTTTACTGCACATTTTATTCTTTATTATAGTTTCAATCCTTTTCGCTTTCAAACCTGTGCATCAATGCTTTTCTGTAGGGTTTTCATATCATAACAGGGATATCCTCTCTTTTTCTTCTTCACTTGGTAGGGCTTTATATATTCCACATGAAAAAATCAATCAAGAAAGGTAAACTGTATATACTTTTCAGCAGGGAAATTGCCAATACGTTCCATACCTCAGAATCGAAGTTAAAGCCGGACTTCGAAATATGAAAATTAAAATTATATGCAAACATTAATTATAATAACGACTATTTCGATAATTTTGAAATATAAAATATGCTATGAAGTAATTAAGAGAATGCAAGTAATGTAAATGTGTTAAAATTTCTTAATCAATAATATGTATAAATAACTAATGAAGGTAATTATTCTACAGGCAATCGCTTCGAGTTGAGTCACAAGTTTTAACTTTTCATTCGTTTCCGTTTTAATATTTTCCAAAAATACAAGTCATCATGAGCTTTCTTTAGTATGAAAAAGAGAATGCAATTATCGGAAATGTGTATACTTGGGTAATCATTTCATCTAGAAATGAACGTTTCAACAAACACATATCTTTAATTCGAAATGCTAGTTGAAACTTTTATTTCATGATGAAATGATTACCTAAATCTATTTATTATCCATAATTAATTCTCTTTTCCATACTAAAGCTGACGTTTACTTGTATTTTTGGAAGATATTAAAAATGAAACGAATAAACACTTAAAACTTGTATTTCAACTAGAAGCGACAATATGCGGAATACGTACCTTAATGGAAATTATAATAATGCTAAAATTAAAATTAACTAATGAGAAAGGGGAAACTATAATGTTGAACTATAATAACTTAGATGATAAATGAAATCCCGCGTATTAGCTCTTTGCTTTTGAGAATTGAGTGGGATCTTTGAACGAGTCACTTCAGATTAGTTATGAATTTATTGTCATAGATGAATTAATTTACAATTTTGAGGCTTACCTATGTCCATATTAATGCCATGATAAGTGCTCCAATTGAACCAGCAACCTATTAACCTACTTAAGCCCAATCCCTAGATTCCTTTCAAAATTCCTACTTCTTTCTAAATTTAGAAGTAGTTACATCAAACAATGAAACCCTTTGTTATGAATTCTGTTGTTGAACTAATGAATTTGGAGACAATGCCCTAAAATAGTTAGTACTTACATTTTTATTTTATTTTATTGTTTGTATCGATAAATTAGGATAGTTAATTTTTGGTATATCCTTAATTGTGTGATATCATTTTCAAAAAATATATTTTTAAGCCACTATTGACTTTTCATTGTTTACAGGGCTGGAGAGGAAGTTCAGAAACTTAGTGTTATTTATTCTATAACTGATTTATTCAAAGAGGATCCGACGGGATGCTTACAAAAACTTTTTCCCAAAATGCAACAGGTAAGTTGAATATTACATATTGGAAATGCTATATACATTTTTGTTAGAATTTTTGAGATAGTTAAAATATTTTTATTAATGTAGTAGATATTGCATTAGTAAGTCTAATGTGACATTAAATAAGTTAACGATGAACTACAATGATGTGAAGAATTTGGTTTTTACTTATATTTTAAAATTACAAATGATTTTCAGTCATTTTGAATATTGAAAAAGGATGGCAGAAGTGTTCTTGTTTTTTTTTTTTTATTACTTGATCTCAATAAAAAATAGTTTGAAATTTTGAAAGTTTTAAATAGGAAAAAAATTCTGGAAGCTTAATGGATTATAATTGTAATTTTCATGCAAATTCGAGATAGTGGTTTGCCTATGCGCATGCGTTTATTACTACTAGTTGAGGGCACTAAAAAAATTAGGAGCTATACTAGCATTAGGTTGCATTAAGGGTGCATAGTGTTCATACGAATAATTTTAGAGAAGCAGCAAGGCTATGATATTAAATTTTTTAAATGTTTATTTTTTAGTAATTTTGAAGTTTATCAAATTAATTTATGTAGTTAAATTTTATGAGAATCAATCGCCACTTGTCTTTTAAAAATATCGCATTGACTCCAAATATTCCAGCCGTTTTACTTCAGTGTTCCATATTCTTTTGAGAGTGATCATCAGTGGCCACCTTAATAGGAGTAATTTAATTATGTATTATTAAGAATCAGTAACTATAGTTTTCTAGCACTTAAGAAAGCGAGGTGTTATATAAAGTCCACAGATTTAGGGATCATTGCACTCCAAATTGATAAATCATTCTATACGCCTCAGGAGTTACCAAACTTAGTATTGATATATATATATATAAGTGCTTAGGCATCAGGGATCATCTCACTTAAATTAGTCCACAGTCCTCATGGACATTTGGGCTTCAACTGATTTATCAACTACTTTACAGTTCTAAAGGGTTGATATCAAATAGTTTTTATTTATTAAATATTTTATTTGAAAAGAAAAGATATGGCAAATAAATAAAATATTAAAAAAATTATATAATATAAAGATAAAATAAATTATAATAGTTTTTATTTATATTTCTACCATGTAGTTTATTTATATTTAACAAGATGAAAGCAAAAGTATAAGTTGATGTAATTAGATAGGAAAATGCTCAGAAGCTAGGATTTTTAATTGTATAATATTATTTCAGAGTTTGCCAAATGCAAGCACGGAATTTCATATTGCTACCAGTCAGACAGTGAAAACGATAATAGAAAAGAAGATAATCCCTACAGATATGTTTGTTCAAACCTTTCTACATACGATCTTGATAGGTTTGGAGCACCGAGATGCAAGTATGTCGTTTAGTTCAATTAAATACTTTAATGTTACTTTTTATTTGAAACAATATTCTTTTTATCTGTAGTTACATAATGATTTCAATTGAACATGTTTGATCGGATTATATAAAATAATTTTATTGTAATATTTCTGATCAGTGTATATTGTTATTTGTTCACACGTTGTTTATTAGATTTTTTAAATTTTATTTTAGCGGTAGCTGACGCCTGGTTAAATTGCTTGCTTGAAGTTATTCCTTTTCTTCCTTACAGTATACTATCAAAAGAGGTAAGGTTTGTTTATTTTATTTTACTGTTTTGAAATTTTTAAATAATTGAAGGTTAAACCTCTAAACATTTTTTTAGTAATTGAAGGGTAGATTGTTGAAACCAATTTATAACACAAAATTTTGTTTTGAGAAAAACAAATTTGTTAGTTGTCTTAACATATTTTATTCCATTTTTTAAAACTTCATCATTATGTTTAGTGCCTGACTCCAGGATTCAATATTGGCTGTGGCAGACAGATTATTTATTCTGTTAATAGGTATGGATTTTAATTCCTTCTGGGTTTCACCCTGCCTGGTTTTTCTTAATTGGACAGAAACCTTCTGTTATCTAGAATCTACAGGCATATCTTAGGTCCACACCATGTATAAAATGAGTAACCTTAATTGGGAGAAAACCTGGCGATTGAGAGCGATTTCTACCCTTCTACTTTTTCAGCAAGTTAACAATTTGGGCTTACGTTAGAAATGGATTATCACATTGAATATTTGTCTTAAGACTCTGATATGAGTTCATTTTACTTCCTTGCAGTAATTTTCAGAGTTTTGATTAGTTTCGACGTGGCTTCTAAATGTGCAATCGTTTGTCCCTCATATAATTCAAAAACTCTTAGCCCTTGTAATTTTAAATTTTGTATTTGGGATTGGTATACTATCTAATTGTGCATCTTCCTTTTTGGTCTCTATATCATCCCTGAAAATGGTACTTCACTTGATGGTCTTAATAAATTTTTGTTAAAAATTACCTGTTCTCGAAAATTATTAATTTTTTTAATTCAATTTTTAACAGTTTTATTTTAATGGATATAGTTTTTAAATCTTAGATAAAACCATGCAGGATAGCTCAGTTGTAGTCAGTTGGGAGCAGGGTGGCTTTCATTTGTTGATTGGTCTGTTTTCAATGCAGAGGCGAGCAAGTAGTTTAGAATGGAATATGCCTATTACATGGACAACTAAATTCTTCATGAGGTAAGGCCTAGTTTTCTTTT
Source organism: Arma custos (assembly GCA_037127475.1). Classification (NCBI taxonomy): domain Eukaryota; kingdom Metazoa; phylum Arthropoda; class Insecta; order Hemiptera; family Pentatomidae; genus Arma; species Arma custos. The sequence continues at coordinate 66,454,225 of CM073764.1, read as the reverse complement.
TCCTTCAAATAGCCTCTTAACAAGTAAAGATCTGAATCGATTCAGAAGCAGAAGAACTATTCTGCCATAACCATTCATGGTTATCATTATATTTGTGTCGCTATTGGTTTGTTGTAAATTTTGTTTTTGTATTTTTTCCCAGCCATTAAAACTTATCTTTGAAGGTGACACATTCCTTAATTTTTCAGATGTTTGTTCATTATTTAATATTTATTTAGTATGACTTTTTTCTCTTCATTAATTTTTTTTCAAATTTCAAACTAATACCATTAATGTATTCCACAGGTTCAACCTGTTGCTGTTCAAAGAGCTGCCTTACAAAGGCCTGTGAATGTTCGAATTTCAGCCTGTAAAATCATCGGAGCTCTGAGTAAGAAGTACTCTGGCCCCGAGTAAGTTTTATGTTATCTTTTGATAGAGAAAAATACTTTTGATGTATTAACCAATTTATTTATTCAAGTTTTCATGCATGCTATTTCAAATTTTGTTTGTTTGTTTTAAAATGCAAGTTGGATTTATATAATTATGTGTCCGATGGTTATTTTTGAAAAAGTATGCTTATGTTTGATAATTATATTTTTTGTTTAATAATATTTGGTCTTCTAAATAATTATCAAATTATTGATGACTAACTTTTGCCCACAGCTTCGCTCGCTAGGAATTTGGTCTGCCACATAAAGTTTTAAGACAGACCATTTTAAATAAATAATTTAATTTTTTTTAACTATAAGTAACTATAAGTTACTTATCCGAATTTCAGATGTCGGAACTTCAAAACTGACCTTACAATCTTTGAACCCCTATTATATTAAGGGGGAAATCCTTGGAGGTGAAATTGTCCAAATTACTTTCTTAGTGCTCATTTAAGCTTTACAAAGAACCTATTTGCAAATTTCAGTATGCTAAGTTCAGTGGTTTATGCTGTGTGTTGACCCACTGGCTGAATGTGTTAGTCAATCAAGTTACAGTTTTATATAATCTTCACCTGTGTGGGGTGTTGATAAAATAGGATATTGCTATTGCCTATGTCCTTCCCCAGGCTTGAGAGTATCCATATCAAATTTCATCATAGACGGATCAGCACAGCTGTGAAACATACATTGACACTATTAACAAACGGGACGGACAGAAGTTTACTGTTGTTCATGTCAGTTTTAAAATATATAAACTGTAATCATAAACAATAAACAATGTCCTTCTCCAGGCTTGAGATTATCCATATCAAATTTCATCACAGACGGATCAGCACAGCCGTGAAACATGCATTGACACTGATTAACAAACAAGATGGACAGAAGTTTACTGTTGTTGACACTGATTAACAAACGGGATGGACAGAAGTTTACTGCTGTTGACTCTGATTAACAAACTTGATGGACAGAAGTTTACTGCTGTTCGTGTCAGTAAAGGGCTAATGTTATTGAATTTATTGAAAAGGATTACTTAGTATAACGGTTTGACTTGTCGTACGGTAGCAGGGAGAATTGAACTATTGTTACTTGATTTGTTTTGTTCAGCAAAAATATGTAGATTTTGTGAGTAAGAAACACATGAGCAAGCATTCAAACTTTGCCCCCTTTTTCACCCCCTTAGGGGTAGAATTTCGGAAAATCCTTTCTTATCGGATGCCTATGTCATACAAAGAACGCACCCTCTAAGTTTCAGGTCTCTACGATCAGCGGTTTAGGCAGTGTGTTGATCCCTCAGTCATTCAGGACAAAGCATTTTATATGTATAGATTTTGCTTACACAACCAAAAAATTAGTGCAAATGTCTTCTTTTGTCAATTTTAATAATGACAAAGTACTGAAGCACACTCTGCACTTTCTAAGACTCACTTTCATGGATTTAGGCTCAGAAGCTCTATGTAAAAAAGAGAAGTTTTAGATTAAAAATAATTGAGCAGTCGGGTTTTTTAATTTGGAAGTAAGGTTGGCATATAACCATTAAGAAGAGAAACGGAGAATAGGAACATGACAAGGTTTTATTTCTTTAACACTCTTCTAATAACTAATTAAGAGTAAAGATGATTGAAAATTTAGCTTAAAATGGTAGAGTATACATCATTTTTAACATTTTTAGTTTTCTTTCATCTAGATGATTTTACTGACATGAAATGCTCTATTTTATTTACATCCACACTATATGCATTTAACAGGTTTAAAAAAAAACAACATTATCTGATAAAGTCATTTTGTTGTTAATGAGTTTCTTAATGTATGCTAAATTGATTTGTTTTTATTTTTTGGTTTAGATTGAAACGAGAACTTCTTCCTATTATGCTGTCATTATGCCAGGATGTGAGCGCCGATGTAAGAGCTACAGTATGCCCACAGTTATCAGTCGCTATACTGCCTATTGGAACCGAAGCAGCACGCACAATACTTTTACCCGTGATTGTTGATTTAGCATCTGACGAATCACCCAAAGTCAAGGAAATAGCTTATAGCACAATAGTAGATGCCGTTCCATATTTTTCGATTGGTATGACATTTATCTACAACTCAATATCCCTTATTTGAAAAGTCTTGAGTTTTTTATTTGAGCTTTATAGCTTATTTCTCTCTGTTAGTTTTATCCTGTATAATGGACTATTAATAATAATAATAATAAGCTTTATTTTTCCTCTTTCTTCTATGTACAATTTTTACATGGTTTTTATTTACAAGTTTTTTGTTTTGTTTTTTTAAAAAGAAAAAAAGGCCCTTCTTTGGGCATAAGCCTCTCCCAATTTACCCCAGCTACGTCTGTTCCAAGCCGAACGGTGCCATAATACTCCTATGAAGTTTTGTATGTCGTCCCGCCATCTCGTAGCTGGTCTCCCTCTTCTCCTAGTGCGGTGTATTGGATACCAATCCGTTGTTGCCTTAGCCCAATGTGTTGGTGCCATTCTTGCAATGTGTCCAGCCCACTGCCATTTAAGATCAGATACTGTCCTGAGAATATCGCGCGTACCAGTCAGCTTCCGTAGTTCTGTCTTCTTTATTTTTTCCCTTCTACTTTTCCTTAACATACTTCGCTCCATTGCACGCTGAGTGATTGCTAGGGATTTAGATGTATCATTATTTAGGCTCCAAGTTTGGCATCCATAAGTTAAAGAGGGAATGATGCAAGCATCAAAAACTTTTCTCTTGTGATGTATGGCCATGTTGCTTTTAAAAATATTTTTGTGTGACCAAAATTTGGACCATCCTATTTTAATTCTTCTATTCACCTCTTTCTTGGATTTATCTGCAAATGATATGAGTTGCCCTAGGTATATTGTTTCTTTAACCCATTGGAGTTTGCTGGTACCGAGAAATATTTCTTCTTCTTCGGCATTTTTCATTAAGACTGATTTGTTAAAATTTATCTCCAGCCCAGCCTCATTTCCTACTAGGACTAGCTCTTCTAGCATTTTCTTCAGTTCAGATGGTGAGTGTGAAATGAGAAGTACATCATCGGCGAATCTCAGATTTGACAGTTTGTTACCATTAATGTCTATCCCAAAATTCTCCCAGTGAAGGTTTCTGAAAACATCTTCCAAGACCGCGTTGAATAGATCTGGTGATAAAGGATCGCCCTGACGAATCCCTCTTTCGATTGGAAAATCCTCTCCATTTAAGTCCAGAACTACTCTCGCTTGGCTGTTGGTATACCAACATTGAAGAATATCCAAAATCTGTTTATTAATGCCTTGGCGTTTTAGACTGTTGATAAGAAATGAGTGCTTGACTGTATCAAAAGCTTTACTGAAGTCAATAAATGCAAAATATATTGAGATTTGGTATTCATTCGATTTCTCAATGATTTGGTTAACGGCATGGAGATTATCTATTGTAGAAAGGCCCTTTCGAAAGCCAGCTTGTTCTATTGGTTGGTTCTCATCGAAGAATCTTTTTAAGCGGGTTTTGAGAGCTTTTGAGAAAACCTTGGGGAAGATAGGGATCAGACTTATGGGACGGTAATTATCTAATTTCGATGGGCTACCTTTCTTAAAAATCAAAACAATGTCTGATTTTAACCACTGGTCGGGTATTTCCCTAGTTTTCATAATTACATTGAACAGTTTGGTTAATATAGGAGCAATTAGTTGTGAAGCTGTGATAATTAATTCTGCAGTTATGATATCGCGTCCAGGCATTTTGTCTCTTTTGAGCTCCTTTATTATTTTTGTTATTTCCTCTTCCAGAAAATCTTCAAACACCTCGTTATTATCTTCATTTCCGCTGGTTGGTCTAATTTTGTTTGGATACTTTTCAGAATATAACTGTTTATAGAATTTTGTAGCAGTATGGATTATTGCAGTTCTACTAGTTTGAATTTCTCCTTTTTCGTTATTAAGTTTTAAAAGCCAGTTTTTTCCGGGAGTTATCAACTTCCTGCCTTTTTTAAGGGATGTATTTTTTTGAATCAAGTTTTCGACAATGGCCTGGTTATGTCTTTCGAGGTCAGAACGAAGTTTATATTTCACAAGTTTGCATATAAGATTGTATTCTATTTTTTCTTCTTTTGACTTATTTTTTCTTCTTTTGACTTATTTCTTTTCTGTTTGAGATTTTCTCGTTTATTGATTAATGTCAGGGTTTCTTCGGGAGGTTTAAAGCCAACGTTGGTTTTTGTCGTTTTAGAATTTAGTGCTGCAATTTTAATTGCCTTTTCGAGATTACTATAAGCTGTCTGAATGTTTTCAGAAAAATTTAGTTCTTCGGAAGTTCATAATTTTGATAGTTCTGCAATGAATACATCTTCGGTAACATTCCTTGGTATTTCGTTAGTTATTTTTTTGGTGAAGGGAAGCCTGGGTAGATAAATAGTGGCTTTTAGGATTCTGTGGTCAGACTGGAATGAAAATCGATGGGATGCTTCGATGTTTCTAAAAATAGTATGATTTGGAGATAGGAAGTAGTCTATTTCATTACGATATAATCCATTTGGAGACAACCAGGTCCATTTCTTTCCCTTTCGCTTCTTAAAAAAGGTATTAACGATTTTTAATTGTTTTTCTTTACTGAAATTTACCAGTCTTTCTCCTCGTTTATTCCTCGATTTCGGGTACCCATATGGACCAACGCAGTTCTCTTCTGGACAGGCTTTTCTTCCTACTTGACTCTTGAAATCTCCCATAATAATCAGATAATTCTGGTGATTGGATTTTATAGTTGAGGTTGTTTCATTAAGGATTTGATAAAAATCTTCCACTTCTTCTTCCGAAGATGCACTCGTTGGCGCATATACTTGTATTAAAACTAGTTTCTTATCGTCCATCTTCATTTTTAATACAGCAATTCTATCGGAGACGCCTTTTGTTTCCGTGATATTATCTTTAACATCTTTTCGAATCATGAATCCCACACCTCGATGTCCACTGACCTGACCATATTGAAAAAATAAATTACCACTTTTCCTTAGTTGTTTATTTTCTCCCTTTCTTCTTACTTCAGATAATCCAAGGATTGTTATATCTGAGTTAAACATCGCGTTTTCTAGTTCTTCTATTCTCCAGTCGGCTAATAGACTTCTGACATTAAGTGTGGCTATTTCTAATTTTTGGAATTTTTTAGAATGTTGTTTTGGGAGGTTTAGGTCATATTCCCCCTTGCTGACCAAACATTCTGGGGGAAGTGAGTCCGGTTTGTTGTCCTTGTCGATGCCTTTTCTCATTAACTTTGGTTGCTCTCTCCAATTTATATGCTATTTGCGAATCTTTGGGTCTTTGGAATTCGTTTTTGAAGCCAAGTTTTTATTACCACTCTCCTCCGATATTTTTTCTTCATGATATTTCAAAAATGTGTCTAGGCTATTTGTCCTTTGATGATAAGGTTTCGCTTCCTTTGGCTTTTTGTCCTTTGGTTTTTGCTCTTTTCCTTTTCCGACAGTTTCTTCTTTTTCTTCACTTCTTTTTTTCCTTTTTCTTATGGCTTCTTGGGCCTGCAGCTCTTCTAGGGTAAACAATTTATCATTTATTAATAGTTTGTCGTATCTCAGGGTAGCCTTGTTTCCTTTCTCCCAGTGGGATTTCATAAACGTAAATAATTCTTTTCTAATTTCCCTGACAGCCTTTGGCATATCATCTTTGATTTTAATCATTTTAAATTCTTCCAGTTTCATTAATTTAGATTTGTTTTTCATAATATCTATTTTTAAAAATGGACTATTATCACTTATAAAGTCTTTAGCAATGATAGACCTCCGTCTTATAGCTGATCTATATTATTATTGTTTTGGCACTACGGTCCTGCAAGAACCCGGGCCTCCACCACCAAATCCAACCAATTTCTGGGATCATGCGTCATCCTCCTCCAGTTTTGTACACTCAACAGTTTCAAGTCCTCCTCGACATCATCCAGCCATCTGATTTGAGGGTGTCCTCTGTTTCGTTTGTCATCTGGTTTCTCATGGAGCATTATTTTTGGTTTCATGTGGTCTGACATTATATGTCTCATCCATCTAATTCTGGCTTTCTTTATCAAAACCATCATGTCTGGCTCCCCACATAGCTTTAATAACCATCAGCTCCTCATTCTGTCTTCTTCTCTTTCATACCCCACTTTCATGGGCCACCCTGCCCCAGATTCTTCTTAATATTTTCCTTTCCCATGAGTTGACCATAAGTTCTATTTTTTTTATCAGGTGCCATGTCTCGCACCCATACATGACTACCAGTCTTACTATGGTGTTGTATTGTTGGAATTGCATTCTTTTGGAGAATAATTTTAACATAAGCACTCTTTTTAGTAAGAAATAACATCTATTTCCTGCTGCTATTCTGGCTTTTATTTCACTCTCTATTTTGCTATCAACTGTAACCACTCTTCCCACGTACTTGAATTGGGTTACAGCTTTAATGCTCTCTGAAACTCACTTTTCCATTCACCACCTTTTCTTATTTTGAGTTGTTCAAGTATAGCTGATCTATAACTACTTATTAATTGCTCTCTTTATATAAGTAATTTGATATAATTACAAATTCCTAGGTTTTATAAAATAAAAAAAATGATATCTGTTCCACAGGTTGTATGAGTTGAGTTACAATAAGTTTTTACTGTTTATTGGTTTCATTTTTAATATTTTCCTAAATACATATTATCATGAGTTTTAGTTTAGTATAGAAAAGAGAATGTAATTATGGGTAATGAGTAGATTTTGGTTATCATTTCATAAAAAAATAAACGTTTCAACTAACATTTTGAATTATAGATGGTGTATGTTTGTTGAAACATTCATTTCTAGATGAAATGGCTACCGAAGTATACACATTTCAAATAATTACATTCTCTTTTCAATATTAAAGCTCATGATAACTTGTATTTTTGGAAAATATTATAAGGAAAATGAATGAAAAATTAAAACTTGTGACTCAACTTAAAGCGACAACCTGTGAAATAACTACAAAAAAAAATTAATGGTACATACTACATTTCTTGTCTCTTCCAACATTTTCAATCTTTGAATTTGATCTCTCAAAGAGGTTAATTAATCTGAAAACCAGAAAAATATAAATGCAGTATATCTTTAAAAAAATTTAACCATTACCACTCATACAAGACTTAAAAGACAAGAAATGGCTTGACATTTTCGTCTACTTCAACATTTACTGGACAAACGTTCTAAGCTCCCAATTAATTACAAAATACTCATTTACATGACAGTTATCAGACCTATTGAGCTTTGGGGCTCTACTAAACATCCAATTCATCTCGTATCCAATCCTTACAATCCAAAATCCTTCGTGAAATCCTCAATGCTCCTTATTATGTCACAAACAAACTCATCCATCATGATCTTAATATCCCATATGCTGCTGATTTGGCCCAAACTAGATACCTATCCTTCCATGACAAGCTCCATACATACTTGAATCTGCTAGTCTCTCAACTGGCTTCCCATACTATTCCTGATAACCCTTCGAGGCATCTGAAAAGAAGATGGCCACAAGACCTTCTACTATAGAACTTTATTGGAGTGCTACCGATGGGTAGTTTCTCCACAAGTGTTTTTTGTTTTCATGTCATTTGTTCATATCAGCAAATTTACTTGATGTAATATTATTACAGTTATAAATATCAATAAATTAATCTAAAAAAACCCAAAAGATTACCACTAACCGTTTGTCTATTAAATAAAATATAATTCAAAGTCTCTCAAGTTCTGTCTTAATTTGTGGATTTAATTATTAGAATTTATCTTGTTGAAATTATAATCCCTCTATAACATGACTTTTAAAAACTTTAATCAATAAAATAATGCTACATAATAAAAGTTAATGGAAACTTAGTTAAAAATATTTGCTGTTATTAGTTCAATTAACATCACTTTATGCTGCTATGGCTAATCGGACGATGCTACAGTGGGAGCTCTAAATTTTGCCTATCCAGGTTTAATTAAGATAAGGATTTTTAACGAGTACCTGACATTGTACAGGCTCGGGACCTTCTTTTAACGTCCCTTCCGAAGAACGGCATATCCAAGGATTTTTTACTCCCTTTAAAATATGCTAGGGCCACCTGCCGGGCTATGAATCAGCGATTTTGGGCTTATTAGTTTTTTATGCTAACTGCTAGACCACAAGTCGCCCCAAAACTATTTGTTCTTAAATAGTTGAACATTCAATACCATACCATACGTTGAGAAACTTAAATTTGTTCTCAGCAATTTGATGCCAGTACTTTTTATATGCTTAATTATCATTAAATATGTTTTATTTCTCTATTTAGTATTCAGTATCTTCTTAAAACCAATCATTAATAGTGCCATGCTGGTTGACTAATTAAAATATTTGGTTGAACGGTTTTTCTTTATTTTATGAATTTCATATTATAATTATTGGTTTTAATATTTTAACTTTTTTTTATTTATTTTAGAAACTATTAAGAATGTTATCCTGCCCCTTTTAAAACAGTTATGTAATTATGCTTTTAAGTTTGACGAAAACGTTCTGGTGGCGGTTGCGGCATCTTATGGAAAGATGGTCATCGGTTTAGAGAGTAAGTGAAATAGAGAACATTATTAATCCTTTTTTTTTACTTACCATTACCATCATATCGTTTTTAAACTTTGGTTTAACATGGTTGTGTTCTTTTATACTTCTTTCTGTTTCAGGAGTTATTGCCCAATCTGATAAAGAGGGCTATTTGAAATCATATATTTCTTTAGCTGAGAAAGGTATTTTACCTGTAAGAAAAGGAGGTGCCCCGACAAAAGCTCCTTTAAAATCTGATTACCAGGTACGTACTATCTATATTGTAAATATGTTATTGTTTAAAATTTTATCATGAGATTCTTTTATTATTATTTAAACTGGTGCTTTTGTGAAACAACAATTTCCTCTTCAGTATTCCTTACTAATGTACTACATATTATTTGGAATATCTCTGTCAGAAGCTTTATTTTATACTCATGGAATCCTTATTAAAAGGTAAAGCTATAAGAAACTACTTGTCAGTTGTGGTTTTGTTATATTTAAGACAAAAGCTCTACTATTGGTTTATTTTTTTCACTAGTAAATCATTGTAATCAACCAAGAAAATAATTAGTTTTAACACCTCAAAATCTGAGGCTTTGTGTTTCGAGGAACATAAAATCCAAATATTGATTAAAAAAAATAAAAACCTATCCTCTATAGCTTATCTCTATGAATATAAAATAACTGTATTGTAATTTGGTGTTATTTTTATTATTATTTTGTTTTTGGTGTTTATTTTCAATATACTATTATTTGTTTTCAGGAAACAAAGATAGCTGATTTAAGAAATAAAACAAACCATTTATTCATTTGCTTAGTTATTTTTTATAAATTACCTGAATGATAGATAGTATTTTGTTATTACAATTTTTTTTAATTCTCTATTTTTAGGGAAATACATTTTCTAATGAGAAATTGGTAGCATGCAGGCAACATTGCGCCTATAATTATCCAGCTTTAGCTAAATTTGTTTATTCTGATAACAACAGATATCTATTGGATATGTTGCACAGGGTATTTACAAATTTTGTAGTTGATCCTTACTACTTAGTTCGAAGGACTGTTGCCTGTGCTTTTCATGAAGTGAGTTGCATTGATACTAATTATGGTTTATTAATAAATTAAAATAATTATAGAATGTGGTTATTTATAAACTGATATTTTGGATTGCAGATTATTAAAATATATGGGAAATATGGTATTCTTATGAAATCGGAAATCATTACTTTACTGAAGGATGAAGCAGAAGAAGTGATTGAGGGATTTGTCCCAAATCTGGGCCAGTCTCTTGTTGCACTAGTTAGAGTTGGGGCTTTTGAATCAGAACAGCAGGTATTGTTATTTAAAAGAATAATATTTTAATTTAATAATTTGAATAATATTAGTTGACTTTGTATATATGAGGAAGAAAATGTCCAGTTAGAGGTAAAGAAAATTCTCTCATATAGAGAGAACTTTTTATTGGTAAGCCAACGTTTCGACCCACATTTAGGTATTCTTCAGGGCTAGTTTGATGGGCGGGGGTTGACACTAGACTAGATAGGGCTTAGGGCTTACAAACCTTCTCCCTATATAAGAGAATTTTCTTGACCTCTACCTTGACAATTTTCTCCCTCTTTTATTGAAAATAGTTTATCATTAGCTTAAACATTAAATTTATTTTATCTATGTATCAGATAAACAATAATTAAATTTCACTCGCGCATGCGGGTCTTCTTCATGAAGTTATTGTGCATTATTAAATTCTTAATTAAAAAAATATTATGTCTTTAACTGTTTGGAAACCGTCCTGTTAAAACAATAATAGCTTTGTTTTTTTTCGTTCCAGGATACATCTATGTCTGAAATAGTACGATCTCTTATAAAGTGTGAAGCTCAGCTTTCTAGTAGTCATAATTGGAGGCTGTACTGCAACTTCATTCATCAATTGGAAGTACTTTGGTTTTTATTCCCCTCGGAAGTAGTTTTTAATAATTTTGTTTCCCTTCTGTTCAGAAGAATAAATACTTGTGTAAGTATCACTGAATATATATTTATCCCCCCCGACTACACCCAATTAAACCCAGATACACACAAATATATATACAGGGTGTTTCAGGGATAAATGGCCAAATTGACAATTTGATCTAAGGACCTCAAAACAAGAAAAAAATTTCCTATGAAGGTATGTTCGCAAACGCTTAGTTTAGGAGATATTCACATCTAAAGATTTTATTTTTACGAATTATTTAGGCATAGTAAATAAATAAAACTTATTTTATTTGTTCCAACTACTTTATTTATTAAATGTAAACCATTAACATTCCTATTAAATGTTCAAAGTTATTTCCTTGAGCATTCAGACAGGCTTGGCATCTTTCTTCAACAGCAGCAGTGACCAAACTGAAAATATGAACTAAGGACCTTAAAACAAGAAAAAATTATTTTGTACGAAGGTATGTTTGCAAACGCTTTGTTTAGGAAATAAATTTAGATAGAATACTAATCTGGCCTTGTCTCCCTAACTGTACATAAACTAGGGACTTTAGGATTAATACTGTTTGGAATAGAACATCAATAAAACATAATAAGAATAGAACTATCAATAACGTTTATCAGTTTGTTTGAGGCTTTCGCAGAGTACTCCTTCCATTCATACTAATGCTGAATATGCCGATATGGTGTTTGTGTACGGTTTTTGCAATGGTAATGACAATGCTGCCCATCGTGAATATTCCACGTGATTTCCAAATAGAAGTAAGTACTAGTAAGTCTACCTTTAACTCTACGTTTCAACATCTTAGAGAAACTGGTGCATTTGCTGTTGTACTACATGCTGATGGTATTTTAGCCCCTTTGCGAAATGAAGAAAGGAGTGCGACCGTATTACAATATTTTGATGATAATCCATCTGCCAGTGTACGAAGAGCTGGAGCAGAATTAAATGTTACGCCAACTACAGTATGGGGAACTCTCATTGCAGATGGACGTCACCCATATTGTTATCAGCGGGTACAAAAGTTATTACCACAAGATTTATGGCAAAGAAGAAATTTTTCAGATTGGTATTTAAATCAAGCTGATCACAATCCACACTTTTCAGGAGAAATTTTGTGGACAGATGAACCTACCATCACTAGTAGAGGTATCTTTAATCAGAAAAATAATCATCTCTGGTTGCATGAAAATCCCCATGCGATTCGTCAGCCTCATTTTCAGCACGAGTTTCAGTGCAATGTGTGGTTCGGAATAATAGACAATATTAATAGGCCCGCATTTCTTATCACCTCGACTCAATGCGGACACATTTTTGGAATTTCTTAATAATGATTACCACGATTTAGTTGAAGATATTCCACTACAACTTAGAAGGAACATGTGGTTTCAATTAGATGGTTGTCCTGCACATTATGGATGAGTTATACGACAATGGCTAAATGCTAATTATCTTAATCAATGGATTGGCCGTGCAGGACCAGTGGCTTGGCCTGCTCGCTCTCCAGATCTGACATCACTGGATGTTTTGTTGGAGATGACATTAAACAAAAAGTCTATGCAAGGCCAGTAAATGACCTTAATTCTTTACGAAGAAGGATAATTGAGTCTTCTGAAACAATAACACATATCCAGTGCCGTTCTGCTACTGCTACTGTTGGAGAAAGATGTCGAGCCTGTCTGAATGCTCAAGGAAATCACTTTGAACATTTAATATGAATGTTAATGGTTTACATTTAATAAATAAAGTAGTTGGAGCAAATAAAATAAGTTTTATTTATTTGCTATGCCTAAATAATTTGTAACAATGAAATCTTTAGATGTGAATATCTTCTAAACAAAGCGTTTGCGGACATACCTTCATAGGAAATTTTTTTCTTGTTTTGAGGTCTTTAGTTCAAATTTTCAGTTTGGCCATTTAACCCTGAAACACCCTGTGCATATTTATATATTTATTATGTAAGAAGTAAGAATACCTTTTTAAAAGTTTTGAGCTCTGGGTTAAATTTTTAAAAATGATTTAGCATCAGTTCATGATTAAACTTTTTTATTTATGTACATGTTCTTTTTCTATTTATTAATTTATTTTTATTTCTTCATGTTACAGTTGTACACTCAATTATAGTTGTATCTACTTAATACATACAATAGTATGCAAGGAAGAAATAGTTGGGGGTGCAGTCAATGAAAACATCAAAATAAGGATAACTTATTTATTATGTGCCGACGTTTCGGCCTACAATGTAGGCCATCTTCAGGGCGAATAAAACAACTTGCAGGTTAGGCCGCTCAGAGACAAGTCCTTACGACAAGTCCTTAAGACTTGTCTCTGAGCGGCCTAACCTGCAAGTTGTTTTATTCGCCCTGAAGATGGCCTACATTGTAGGCCGAAACGTCGGCACATAATAAATAAGTTATCCTTATTTTGATGTTTTCATTGACTGCACCCCCAACTATTTCTTCCTTGAATTAGAAGATACAGTCGACCAACTCTTCTCTAATACAATAGTATGATTATCTCTGCTATTATTTTTATCAGTGATTAGTTAAATAATTTTGGTTGTAGAACAAATATTTTTAAAATTAATTTATTAAGTAAAAAATTATCCATTTCACTTATAAAGTTCATTAAAAATGTTAAATAAAAATAGTTGAAAAAAAAGTTATTTATATGGCCACAAGAACTACTTTAGTTTTTGTAGGACTTTGTATTCAACAGATTCCTTGCAGTTTAAGGCATTCAAAGGAATGTGGTATTATTCTTTCTGGCTGTTGGTTACCAATCTATTTTATTCAGAAATAGACGACCACGGTTAATTTTGATTGTACACTCCACTATATTTCGGAACTTCAAATTCTGACTTTAAATGACTGAAAGTAATGAAATCACATTAAGTGTTTACTTGAGTCTAAAACTGAAGTAATATGAAAGAACTGCCTCTCCCTTTGTTTTAAATGTTGTTAAACTTTTTTTACTTTATTTGTCAATGCAACCAATTCCATAAATAATTTATTTGGTGAAAACAAAAAAAATGATTTCTCCAATGAAGATATTGTTCAGTTTGTTTTTTATTGGTTGATACCTAAATTTCTTCTTTAGTTGCTTATTATAATCTATCTATCATACATGCTCATGCTAAACACAAACAATTTTTAAAATAATTATTAAATTTTGAATATAATCATTTCTAATATTTTATGTTTTTTTATCAATATTCAGCGAATCCTTCCAGTTCGATTAGCCTGTATGCAAACGATCCTGGTCAACTTAAGGTATATTCAGAAACCAGTGCATCGAAATGAAATAAGAAGTAGAATTTTGAATGGTAGGTTATTTAGTTGAATATTTGTCATCTATAATCATTACTGAATTAGGTATTATTATGGAGGTATTACTATCTTTAAACCAAATTATTTTACATAAAATGAAATAAACTACTTAAAATGTGTCAGTTTTAAATTTTCTTATCGAAAAAGAAATATTTTTTTTTTCATTTCATTTGTTAAATTTCAGTTTTTTTTCCTGTAGTCTTCTTACTACTTTTTCCTATCAAAATAATTTTTATGGTAGTATTTTTTTTTTTATTAAAAGTTTATTTTTCTGAAGGTTACCAATTTAATTTTGATTCAAAATTAATTTCAAAGTAAGTCTTCCTATTGTTTTAATGCATTATTATATTTTGATTACAGAAATAGCTTCTAGTAATAACTTTTATGACAGGATGATGTACGTTCAAGTGTGTGAAATAATATTAAATGTGTTTTCCTCAACCTACTTCAAAGAGCATTTCTTCATCAAAACAGTTCAAATGTCAGGTTCGTAAATTTTCACAGTATTCAATAGTTGAATTGTTATTTATATTAGTATATATCAGTGGGCATGATTTTTTTATAATATGTGAAAATCCTATTAAAAGAAAAAAAAATGTAAACTGTATTAGCTTATGTAAGGCTTTTTGGACTTTTTATTCATTCTTATTTTTAAACATTTATATTTTCTATGGTATTCTATTTTATTTACTTAACATTACTATTCAATAAGACAAAGATAGTCATCTGAGTTAATATGGCTTAATAAATTCCTATACTTTAAAGGTAATCCCAGAAAAAGTCTATCAATATAACAAAATTAATAAGTACATACTTGTTTTTGAAATATTTTGTTCCTGTTCCTGTGTAAACATGTTTACTTTTTTTTTGTCTCCATAAATGAATCTCCTGGAGCATTCAGATGCTCTTATTGGAAAGTTTATTAAATTGGCTACAAAGTAGAACATGAAAAAAATCAGGCTAATTATAGTGGAAAATATAGCGAATTGAAAAATTAATTTATGGTAATGTATTATGTTATGAAAAAGTTAGTAGATATAATGTCTGGATACAAATAATATTTTTCTTGTATTTTAAAGATAAAATAAGAGAAAGATGGATTTTTCAATAAAATTTTCATTATTCTGTTATTTATATTTATTCACATTCCCAATTTGTGATAGATTTGTAATTAAAAGTCTATTCTATCCTATGTCTTCATGTTGTGTGCATAACTTTTCACTATTATTTATACACTTATAGTTTGTCAATTTAGAAAAAGGCCTTTTTAGGTACCAAAGGAGGGGCTGAAAATGGCAGTTCATTATAGTATATTTTAATTATAAATTAATTTTTGGCATAAATGAAAACAAAGATTCATAACTAAATGTATTAATTTGTTGTTACAAAGCACAGAGCACTGTAAACACTGAACAATTTGTTTATAAGAGATAAGGTATATAAGGTGGGGAAGGCTTTATAAGAGATAAGAAAACAAAACATATGGCCAAATGCCGTTTTGAGGATACTACAACTTCTCTCCCCTTAAAGATGTCTTGGTCGGAGCTGATCGAAGCGCATTCTCTTCCGATGGCCATCCACCAGGACAATGTAAGGGGGCGGTCCAGTCTGTTCCACTATCTGCTCTTCCCCTTTTTCTTTTCCTTCCTTGAGACTCAACCAGACCTCCTCTCCCGCTATGAAAAATTTCGGCCGGCTCTTTGTGTCATGTAGAATTTTTTGTTTTACAAGAGCATTGTCAATCTCGTTAGAAAGACATGGCTTGAGAAGATGTAGAGAGGTACTTAGTCCTCTTCCAAAAAGGATCTCGGCGGGCGTTCTACCGATTTTTCGTTGGGGCAAAGTTCGATATGAGAACAAAACCTTCTGCAGTCAAGTTCGAAGATTTTTTATATTTGTTGATGCCTTCATTCTTCTTTTGAAGGTTTTGACCTCGCATTCAGCCAGTCTATTTGTCCGAGGGTGGTACGGTTAGGAGGTGATGCCCACTATTGCTGCTTTTAGAAAATTCTTGAATTCTAGGGAGGTAAACTGAGTTCCATTATCGGAGACTACAGTACAAGCCAGACCGAACCTAGAGAATAAGTCTTCTAATACCCGGATAGTTGATGATGTAATGATCTTGTCTGTTGGATAGACCTCAAACCATTTGCTAGTTGCGTCATTCACTACTAACCAAAATTTTCCTTGAAATGGGCCGCAGCAATCTATGTGTATGCGTGTCCATGGAATGTCCGATACTGTCCATGAATACATAGGTGTTTGTGGGTCATTTTGTCGTTTAGTCTGGCAAGGTTTGCATGTGTTGACATGTTTTTCCACATCTTTGTCGAGTCCAGGCCACCAGATGTGATTACGAGCAACAGTTTTCATGCATGTGATACCAGGATGTCCTTCATGTAGAAATTTCAGAACAGCATTTCGGAGTGTCTTAGGAATGACTAGTCATCCTTGCCAGAGTAAGAATTTGTTCTCGAGGATAATTCGTCACGTTTCTCGAAGTAATTATATCAATTTTTTGGGACTTCGTCTTTCTCAGACGGCCATCCGCTTGTCACGGAAGATATAACCTTCGAGATATCTTCATCTTGGAACAATTCTTGGCGTAGTGTTTGTCTTGAGAGTTGTAGATCTTCTATCCTTAGTGAGAACATGTGATTCCTGAACCTCTCACCTGACTTTTCGTCCGGTGAGGACTTTTGTAATGTTAGAGGCAATCTTGATAAAGCATCAGCAGGTTCGTTGACTTTTCCTGGCTGGTGTTCTATTTCGTAGTCCTAGGATGACAAAATGATGACCCAACAAACAAGCCTATTCGAGATCATTTTAGGAATTTCGCCGGTATTTCCTAATAAGTAAATAAGGGGCTTATGATCGCTTTGAATGATGAAATGCTGCCCAAAAATATACTGTCGAAATTTGGAAACTGCAAATATCACAGCCAAAGCTTCTTTATCTACAGGGTGTCCCGAATTTAAATGGCAAAACTTCAGGAACTTATAGGGGACCGAAAAACTAAGACAAAAAGTCCTTTAGAGATTAGCTTAGTTTTAGAGAAAATCGCAAAAAAAGAAACAAAACAAAAATGTTACTGGTAGCGATTATCACCTTTCAAAGTTCGTCAGGCTAGGCAGTGAGATATGCAAACACTTAATGTTATCCTTTACATTCTTTTATTTGTTTACATTTTGGCTTCCTTCTAGGATTATAATTCCTAAATCAGTCTTCAGTCAGTTACTCAGATATTTTTGTCTGAAGAGCACCAGCCACAATGTTGCATACATATTCTAATGTTGAATACACTGATATGATTTTTGTGTATGGTTTCTGTATCGGTAATGCTTTAGAAGCGGTGCGGGAGTATGCGCCGATTTCCAAATAGAAGAGTGCCTAATCGACGAGTCTTTTCGTTAACTTTTAATAGACTACGAGAGACTGGGTCATTCTTAATACGTAATGAAGGCGACCAATTCCAGGAAGCAGCAAGAGCAGATTATCGGAGAAGAAATTGTGTCTAACGCCACTTCGATAACAATCCTGAGACTAGCATCCAAAGATCATCTGCTGCATTAGCAATATCGTGGCATGCAATATGGCTTTGAAAGGTGATAATCGCTACCCATACCATCTTCAAAAAGTTCAGAATTTATTACCTCAAGATTATGTCAAGAGATTGAATTTTAGTAATTGGTTTCTTGAAAAAATTCGCGATGATAATTTAATTCTATTAAAAATTATATGGACCGATGAAGCTACCTTTACAAGAGGAGGTATTGTTAATCAAAGAAATTATCATGTATGGGCTCTTGAAAATCCCAGTGCTATTAGAGAGAGTAGGTTTCAGCATGAATAATTTGCTATTAACGTTTGGCTTGGAATTTGGAACGGACTACTGGTGGGACCATATTTTTTACCTGGAAGATTGAATGGTATCACATTTACACATTTTTTGGAGAACAGCTTTTCTAATTATTTAGATGACGTTCCCTTACAACAGCGGATTGAAATGTGGTTCCAACTCGATGGATGTCCTGCTCATTATAGTAGAGTTGCTCGAGCTTTGCTGGATATAAATTATCCACAACGATGGATTGGACTTGGAGGAGTAGTACCTTGTCCACCCAGATCACCTGATATGACACCCATAGATTTCTTCGTATGGGAAACCTTGAAGTAGAAAGTTTATTCGGTGTCAATAAACTCTAGATAGCAATTAAAAGACCGAATCATAGATGCAGTGCACCAAATATCATTAGAACAATGTTTAGCTGCAATTTATCAAGTGAGTGCTAGATGTAATGCTTGCATTGGTGCAAGAGGACAACATTTTGAGCAATATTTACATTAAAAAAGAACATAACATAAATATAAATGTAAATAAATAAGTATAAAAATGAAAACTTGTTTTGTTTCTTTTTTTTTGCGATTTTCTCTAAAACTAAGCAAAAATAAGCAATTCTCTAAAGGACTTTTTGTCTTAGTTTTTCGGTCCCCTATAAGTTCCTGAAGTTTTGCCATTTAAATTTGGGACACCCTGTATAAAGGAATACTTAGCTTCGGCTGCAGAAAGAGTTTTCAAAGCGTAGGCGATTGGGCGTTCTCTGCGATCTTTGCTTCTCTGAAAAAGCACTGCTCCAAAGCCTTTATCACTAGCGTCGGTTGTGACAATAAGTTCACAAGAGGGGTCATAATGAGCCAATGATTCAGCACTAGAGAGAATTTCTTTTAGATTGTTAACTACTGCAGTGTCATCGTTGGTCCATAACCACCTGACATTTTTCTTCAAAAGGTGATGTAAGGTAGAGCAGAGGGATTGCAGTTATAGTAATTTATTGCCCCCAAGAAAGAACTTAATTCTTTTGGATTGGATGGTAACGGCATGTTTGTGATAGGGTCAGTGTGCTCTTTTGTTGTACTGATTCCGAAGCGGTCGATTCAATGTCCAAGATAAGTGGCACTGTCCTGGAAAAACTTACATTTGTTTATTTTAGTGTTCAAACCTGCATCTTGTATATATTTATGTTTATATATTTCCAGGACTTGTTTGAGGTTGTTAAAATGTTCTTTATGGTCGTGGCTGGTCACAATGATATCGTCTAATAAACAACCAACTCCAGAGAGTCCGTGAAGCAAGCTGTCGAATCTAGGTAGAGGGTGGAATTCAGGATGTATGTATTTATTAAGAGTTACTTTAAAGTCAGCACAGTTCCTGACTTTCTTTCCATCGTCTTTGAAAGCTACTACTATGGGTGAAGCCCAAGTTACAGGAGTTACAGCTGCGTCTACCTTTTCAAGAACGTCCGACGTCACTAACCTTTCTAATTCTGCTTCAACGGCTGCTTGGATGGCGAAAGGTACTCTCTGCGGCTTGAACACTACAGGTTGGCCGTCTTCTTTAAGATTAATCGTGGCTTCTTCTCCTTTCAATGTTCCCATACCATCTGAGAATAACTTTTTTTTTTTTTCTTTCCCCTTCCTACCATTGCTGGCATACGGGGTTTCGGCAGTGGTGGGTTGATACGTTGAGCTTGTGCATGCCCACCACTGCCAAAAATCAACACTTTATTCAACTTTTGGGGGTTTTGTATAATTATGGGGAACAATAAATATAAAAAATATAAAGATCTGTGGTGCTGCCCGATGCACGGATGTGCACCTTACTGATGGGGCAGCACCTTTTAGGCCTCCTGGCCGGTCTGCATCCGTCCGGGTGTCATCCAGCCTCCCTGGTCCTCCGCAACCGTCCGGTCCGCATCCGGCCAGTCTGCATCAGTCCTGTCCTCCTCCAGGTGGCTCGCAGGATGGCCGTATCCTGCTGATGGTGAAATACGCAGGACCGACCACCTCCTTCCACCCGTAGATAATATCCCTGAAATGGGGATAATTGTCTTACTCCATGAGGTGGGGGAAGTCTTCCTCGGCGAGGAGGAAGATCCAGGTTTTTCTCGACAACCTAGCATGGTGTCCTTCCCCATCCCGGTGCAAGAGAGCACCAAGTGCTCTGCCGTCTCAGGGACCCCTCAGGCGGGGCACCGGGGGTCGATATCTCTCCTCAACTTTCCCCGGAACGTGTCCTGTCAGGACCTGCGAGACCCAGTAGTCCGGGAGGACCCATGTCGCCGCCAATCTCAACCAGACGGTGGGGAAGAACTTTCTCAAGGTAGATCCCTTCTAGCTAGACTTTCCACTTTCCACTTTCAATGGAGTCCTCCCTCACTATCTTCTTCCACATATTCGGGGTCTCGCTGATCCCCTGTCTGAGTCCCTCCGGGAGCGCCGTCAGCCCCTTCCTCTTCACCTTGTATTTTAGAGTGTCCTATTTCAGGACGAGGTCCAGGGGCATAGCTACGGCAAGCACCTGCACCGCCTCGCGCGACACCGTTCTGTAAGTCTTCGTGACTCGCAGCAGAGCCAATCTCTGGATGGTCGCCAATCTCCTCTTCTGCAGCTGCGTGAGGTTGCGGCTCCACGCAGGGGATGCGTACCTCAGGATACCCAGGACCACGCCTTTATAAATGGTCATAGTTGCTGGGTACCTGAGGCCCCAGAAAGCACCCCCTATTCTTCCCAGTCCGTTCAGTGACAGGATCACCCTATCCTTCAAGTATCCCAGGTGAGGGGTGGCGTCGAAGTTTCTTCTAAACTTCATGCCAAGGTATGTCACCTCCTCACCCAGTCTTACTCTTTCTCCTTCTACATCCATTATGTTAGGGTGAGCCCTGTCCGTGGAGACTCCGAGGAGTATGGCCTGGGTCTTGGCTATGGCCATACTCAGCTTCCTCCTCACGCACCATTCTGCTACGAGACTGGCGCACCTCTCCGCTTGCGTCTTCAGTCTGGCTCTGCTGTTCTCTGCCACAATGACTGCCAGGTCGTCGATGTAGGCCGTGGCAAGGAACCCTTCCCCTTCTAGTTCCACCAGCAAATGGTCGAACATGAGCTTCCAGAGGGCCGGCCCAAGGACCGACCCTTGTGGACATCCTCTCTCAATCTTCCTCTCGACCTTGTAATAGCTACCTCTAATCCTGACTTCCTGTCACTGAGGTAGCTACTCACGAGGGAGTACAGGTTGCCGTGGATGACTCGTAGCATCCAGGACCGATGAGGCTGGCAACGATGAGGCTCTCCAGGACTTTACTAATCACCGGGAGGAGTCATATCGGCCTGTACGCCTTAGGCTTCTCCTTATCCTTGCCTTCTCCCTTGTAGAGGAGTCTCAAGTCCGCGATCTTCCACCTACTCGGAAACCGCCCCTGGTCCAGACAATTATTGAAGATACCAAGAAGGTCATCCTCAATGAGGGGGATGCTTTTCTTCAAGATCGTGGCATCTATCCCATCGAGTCCTGGAGCTCTGCCAATCCTCTGCCTATCCACAGCAAGACAAAGGTCCCATATATCCCATGGCAGACACAGTTCGGTACCTGGAGGGCACACCGTGGTGCGTCTTACCATTCTGTCATCTTCCGTATCCTGGGACGGATCATCCCTGGGGTATTTATAATCTATATACATGCCAGCTGTCTCCTCCAGGGTGGTTGCCTGGGCATCTCCCACTCTGATTGCCTCCATCATCGTCAGCGGCTTCACCTTGCCCAGTACCACCCTGTACGGGATACCCTAGGGATTCTTCTCTGACTCCTTGACGATGAACTCATCCCAGGATACCTTCTTCTGATGACGCACGCTATTCTGAGAATAACTGAATAACAATTTAAAAGTTCTTTGATTTTTAAATCAATATTTGCCTACGCAAAGTCGGGTTGTTTCACTTGTCTTATTTTAGCCCTTGGTGGAAGAGGTAATTGAAATGCAAGAATCCAGTCCAGGCCGAAGATAGATTCATCGTTCGAATCTAGAACCACAAGAGGAAGGCATAGAGATTTACTGAAAGCATTGACAGTAACTTTGCATGACCCGAGTGTAACTATTTTAAACCCTGAATAAGCCACCAAGGACGCTGTTAGTTTAAGAGGAGGCTGTCCTAATATTTCCCATTGGTGTTTGTTGATGACTGTTTTCGCAGCTCCTGAGTCATACAACATATCTAACTGTTGCCCGTTAATAATGATTTTTACGATTGCTTCAGAGCCGGGTCGAACGCTTCGGACCGGCTGTTGACTACTCCTGTTTGAAAACGAGCTGTATTCTGAGTCACTGCTACTACAAGAAGTACCTTTAACTCTATTAATCCTTCGAGTACCTTTAGAAAAAAAACACTTTAGAAAAATGATTTTTACCACAGCACAAATTACATGATTTTCCTGTCGCCGGACAATCTTCCTGTTGTTTATGTTTAAATTTACCAAATCATAAGCAATGAATTTGCTTATCTAGATAAATTTTATTTTTTCTGGTAATCTTTTATGACGAGTCGGACTTATTTTATTAATATTAGGCTCAGCGTTGTGAGAGGTTAGTAAATGTGACATGTGTGACTGTTTATATTTGGCATTCTCCAGAGTATGTAATAATGTTTCAATTTGATCGAAATTGCTCTTAACTGATGGATATTGTTTGATGATTTCCAGTTGCCAACTTGTGTTATTAATGCCAAATAAGAGTTGATCTCGCAATCTTTCCTTAAATGAATTTCCGAAATCACAATGGTTTGCTTGAGAACGTAATCTAGCGATAAAATCAAGCCGAGACCTGCTGTTCTCTGAAGGCTGTTTTCTGTCTTCATTGAATCGTTTAGTCGGCCCATCTTCATCAATAGCTGGCTCTTCTTGATGTTTTAATGACGTTCGACATAATTTAGGCATAATTATCCTATCCTCATCATTATTATTATTATTTATGTGTGGCTCTTGTTTATTACCACGCACTTCGGCCTAATAAGGCCCATTGTGCTTGAGTCCTAAAGATCCCTAACATAGGTCTAGACTTCTGAGAAATTTTAGATAGTCTTTAAATCTCAGTTCTTGAAGTTCCTTGTGTCCTCCGGGGCCAAGGTCAAATGTCCCCTTTCGACTTAGTGCTGTACATTCAAAGAGAACGTGCCAGGGGGTTTCGTCCTCCTCTGTGCACCATCTGCACTGAGGTTCTTGTTCAATGCCCAAGCGATGCATGTGTTTCCTGAGTTTACAGTGCCCAGTGATGGTTTCAACCATACTTTTGAGGTCGGTTCTCGACATGTGAGCGGCTTCTTTCTTGATTTTATCAGAAAGATTATCATTGCCAGGGGTTTCATCCTCCTTTGTGCACCATCTGCACTGAGATTCTTGTTCAATGCCCAAGCGATGCATGTGTTTCCTCAGTTTACAGTGCCCAGTGATGGTTTCAACCATACTTTTGAGGTCGGTTCTCGACATGTGAGCGGCTTATTTCTTGATTTTATCAGAAAGATTATCATTGAGATCCTTTATAAAAAGTTTAGTATGCCTTATCTTGGCTCTATCCCAACGTGTTTTTATCATCCTCTTGGCTAGTTTGTTAATTGTATCCTTAGCCAGGGGAAGGGGAACTCCGCAATGTGGTTTTGGTCCAATTGGAGCGATAACTGCTCCTTTCATCGCCAATTTGTCGGCCCTTTCATTTCCTGGAATATTACTATGCCCAGGGATCCAAAATATGTGAACTCTGTTTTGTACAGATAGTTCATCAAGTCTTAGACAACATTCCTCCATTAGTCTAGAGTTTGTTACTGCATTTTGTAATGCATTGCATGCTGCCTGACTGTCAGTGAGAAACTTGATTACCTTGTTCTTGTGGTCCTTCATTGCGAAGGCACCTGCAAGTATTGCTCATATTTCCGCTTGGAATACAGTAGGTGTCGTGCCCAGAGCTAGGTAATGACCCATGCCCTGACAACCCCTGAACCAGAATCCCGAGCCGGCACCATACTCCCCTTTGGATCCATCCGTATATACATTATCCTCATCACTAAATTATAGTATATTTTAATTATAAATTAATTTTTGGCATAAATGAAAACACACACAAAGATTCATAACTAAATGTATTCATTTGTTGTTACAAAGCACAGAGCACTGTAATTACTGAACAATGTTTATAAGAGATAAGGTGAGGTAAGGTTTTATAAGAGAGAAGAAACAAAACTTATGGCCAAATGCCGTTTGAGGATACTACATTCATAACAGTTGTTAATCATTTTTTTTAATTCCATTTTTTCAACATTAATTAAATTATAAATTTATTTAAGTTTTAATATTAGGTGATCCAGTGCCGAATATACGGTGGGCAGTTGCCAAATTATTGCCGAAATTCTATGCTTCACTTAAGCTTCCAGGTGATAAAAGATTGTCGACTATGATTGAATCAGTATTGCAACAAATAAGCATTGAAAAAGATCAAGAAACCCTTGCCATGTTAAACAAGGCCAAGAATGAAATTCTAAACATAACACCTGAGGTAATTTGTAATTTGTAATTTGTTTTTTCTTTACTGATTTCTTTCTTTATTAGAAAAAGTGATTAAAATATTTATATGCATTATATGTATGTTTTTATTGTGAAGTACATATATTTTATTATTAGACAAGCAATTTAGAGTGGTGGTTAGCAATCCATTTTTAGAGTGGTGGTAGTGAACAAAAATAAGGCCAACCTATACTGGTATGGACTTATAAAACTTTTGCACTCAAAGCAATTTCCTTTGAGCCTAGCATGAGTAAGAGTAAACTGCTACTCAAGTTGGACAGGGACTCACTGAGGACAATCATTGCGGTATATGAGTGTCACTGCGGACTCAATAGCCACTTTGAATTTAGGCTGGTAAGTCATCCGCTGTGCCGATTCTTTCATATTGAGGACGAAACTCCCTATCACATAATCTGTCTGTGCGATAGTTTTGCCAGACTCATTGTTTCATTGATCATGTTTTGACCTTAATGTTCAATAGTTTATTTATTACTTCCTAAGAAAACAGGAGTGGCTGTGGTAGAGTGCTGAGTTGCCGTACCGAAGGTATGGCATTTTTTATTTTATCTGTTAACAACCGGGGATGGATCCTCTGGGGTCTAGGACACTCCCTAGTCTCACATAGCCTCTATTAAGTGTATACCGAAAATAGAGGGGAAAACCTGGCTGTTGAGAGTGATCTAGGACCATCTCCCTACCGCATACTGGATGAACCCAAGACTTTTTATGAGTTGTAGTGGTACAGGTATTTTTTTTAAATTTATTACCTCCATGACAGTTGCTGGAGAGCTATAGCACCTCTATAACTATTACAGGATTCTTATTTATTCTTAATCTTCCAAGCAATGCTTTATGCCAGTATAATATAGAGAAATAAAGTACCATAGGTGTGATAGTTGTAATATATGACTTATAGGGCCATGATTAGTTTAAGTTCCCGAGGTTTGGCCAGTTTACTCAATTAACATAAATATAGCAATAATAAAGTATAAACATTTTTCATAAAATGATACTAATAAACAATTTATAGGAGAATCTTGATGATATGAATAAATATGAAGAAGAAAAAAAATTGGCGAACATCAATCCGAAGCTTGCTCAAAATTTTCCTGCTTCAATTGTCAAGATGTTTGTTCCGAGTGTAAATGGAGTATTACGTGAGTACCTTTTTTTTTTTTTTACATATTCTCTTAAAATTTGTTAATAATTTTTCCCCTTTTAATTAATTGTTTAGCCCGTTATCTGATTATAAATATTGTTTCAAACTGTCAGAATAATTAATAAAGATTTTATTTTATTTTTTTAGTTGATGAGGCTGGTATTAGTGGTCAGAGTGCCGTCACAGGTAGAAGATCTTTCCAAAAAAATTGTTAGTTCTTTAATCATGATTATATTTATGCTTTATTACCAAATATAATTATTTTGAAATGTAATTGTTAATATCATCTAATTTATAATTTTATAAGGATAAAAACATTACCTAACTTCATTAATCCATTAGCTCCTGAATTTTAATTAATATGTTTTTATTTTTTCTTTAATTCATAATTGTTTTACTTATTATTTGTTTTTTTCAGCAAAAACTATGGCTGTCAACAACACCTTAAACACGTGAGAAACGATAAATATTTTGCATGAAATTAAACATTTGTTAATTTGTTTTATTTGTTACTATGCATTTTTGGATTAAATTATTTTAGGTACCATACTCGTTTTTAATTCAAGAGTACAATTAGAATATTAATTATTTAAATTTGAAATGTTTTAAAAATTAACTAATCATTTTGCTTCAGCTGATCAGTACTAAATTATTGTAATTAATTAAGGACATGATTTGAGAAGATGAATATTTAACAAACCTACAGAGTGAGGCAAAAATTATTTCATCTAACTAACTATTGATGAGCGATTTAGTTACTTTTTCGACTAGTCAGTAATGATTTATTTCTTTGTTCTGTTTTAAATAACACATATATTAAAATATTGTTTATGTATTTTTATGTTGGAACAAATTCAAACACTTTTCCTCTTCTATCTAATGAACGAATAAACGGATTTTTGCTGTTCAAATGATTTTCAGGCTCTTTAGAGTTTATTTGGTTTTTATTATTCCATTAACTACATCTCCCACTTAGCCAACAATGTCTGGGCCCCATAAAAGAGTTCCTAGTAAATACATAAAGATAAAATCACTGACCTTGTTATGTAGTTGGTCATGCAGAGAGCTTTTTTTAACCAGTGTACTTGCTTTCTTTGTACTAAAAACTTATTAGACATTGTCAAAAGTGAAAAGAAATGAGTAAAGGTGGTAGGTAGGCTTTACATATGTCAACCATACGAGTGTTGGTCGGTTGATGATGTAGAATCTGGGCTTAAAGAAATTCTGGTGATGCTTTATTATCTTATGTTATGTATTCCACAACTGACTTTTTTCTTTTATTTATTTCAGGGCTAATGCAGATCAAGTGACATTTACTGACGAAGATTTTCTCGTTGATACTGGTATCAAAATGTCTCTAAGCCACATAGGGAAACTTGATCATGAGAAAGAAAATTCACACAACAAAGATATCTGTGTAGTGGAAAAGATTGGGCCAGCTGCAATCAACAGTACTGCCAAAGAAAACTCAGATAATATTAATTCGAATTACACTTCTGGCCAGGACCATGCGAAAAATTCACTTAAAAAGAAACTTGGCTTTAGGCATAATATACCTGTCAGGAAAAAAGTTGTGAGTGCGACTGAGGAGACTTTGAACCTGAACCGGAAATCGAGTGGCACAATCGAAAAAAGGCATAGCCTTGAAGTTATGGATGCCAATAAAAACATTAACCTTTGCCAGGTTACTGAAGAAGGCGCTGCTAGTTCTACCGTCCAGAGGAGAAAGAAATCACAGCTTCCTAGGCCCCTTTCCTGTGTTGTTCTTCCAGTGAGGAATGGTAGTGTTGAGAAAGTTAACCCACCCAGTAGGCTTCCAATCATGAGGTAAATATATCAGTTTATATGATTAAAATTTTTTTTTTCAAATTTGTGATATTTTAAATGCTAAAAATATTTGGTTGCAGTATAAAATGACAATTTTTTGTGAGTTATATTAATAAAACTTATATGAGGGTCGGCTGATAAGTTCCGGGGCTCTCAATTAAAACACTTTTGAAATTTATTTCTCAACATAATCTCCAGAAAGGCTAATGCATTTTTCATATCGGTGTTCTAATTTAATTAAGCCCTCCCTGTAGTGCGATTTATCAAGGTCCTCAAAATAGCTGTTTACCTCATCAATGACCTCCTGGTTGCTGTGAAATCTTCTTCCTTGAAATCAAGAAAATTTTTGAGGTCAGGGAATAGGTGGTAGTCACAGAGTGCTAGATCTGGCGAATAGGGTAGATGCTCTAGCAATTCCAACTTTAATTTGCAAATTTTTCCCATTGCAACGACTGAACGATAGGCCGGAAAACTCAGAAGTTGTCTTATTAAAATGCTGTTGTTGAAAAACTAACCAAGCTACTGACTTGTAACTATAGATACAATATAATCTAAAGTAAAACTATACTATGCGAGCATCTAACTGACCTAGTTAATTGTTCATTCGATTACCTTCATATGAAAGAAATGTGTGTATACTCTGCAGTGACTATTGTATAACTGAGGAATTCAGGATCGAAAATGGAGAATCTCAAATTTCAAAAATTGGCTTATTCACATTTTTTGATAATATAGTCAAGCAATCCTGCATGCTCCCAAAACTTCAGGTTCAGAACTAGATTATAACTATGAAAAATAAGGCAGTTAAGTATCATGTTAGATGAAATTGATTGACGTTTTACTTGTGAAAAAGGAATTTTTTGAAATTTCAGAGTAATCCGCTTTTGATCCTTGATGCATCAACTACCAATATCCCTATAACATCTCAGCCAGCTTACATAGCTGCATCAAAATTTTGCTTCTTTTACTACAGTTATCACTCAATAACTGCTTGGCATGAAGCTGCTTTCTTATGTTGTACTTGTGTCAAATAGATTTGTTGCTGTCATCAGCAACATTTCAGATTAATTATTCCGTCTGGAATGAAAATACAAATAATTTTACTGAAATATTTTTGGAAAATTCCTATGAATTGATCAAATATGCATGAATAATTTCTGAATTGTAATGGTAGTTCACAATTTTTATATATTGCTATGTTTCTTTGTTCAATCTTAATTGATCATAAATTCATATTCATGTATTATTTTTTAATTTGTAGGAAATAAGGTTAGCGGTACACGATCAAACTAATTCGGCTGTGATAATTCTGTATCTGAATCAGTCTTCAAACCTGGCCTTAATTAATTTAGATTGGCTGGTTGAAACTGTTGACTCCACGTAACGTACCTGTAGTGCATAGATCAATGCAGCAATTTTAGTTCATTTCTAATGTAGTTTTTAACAAGATTTTTGTGGGTTTTTTTTTACACAATTGTTAATACCAAAGTTTTAATATTAAATTGGTTATTATTAACAAAAGAGACAAGAGAACCTTTTTGTTACCTAAGTTTGTATTATGATGTTTTAATCTTAAAACCAAATATAGGAATGGTCTTCCACTTTTGTTTTTAGACTTATATTACAATGTTACAAAATATATAACTATTTAAAAGTGATCAAAATGTAACATAAATATTTAATGTTTACAGTATTATGTTTTTAATTTATTATTCATAAGATTATGAAAAGTTGATGTTTTGCTTATAAATAATTATGACTGTTCATGTTATTCAAATTAGGATGTATTATTTTGATGTATTAGTTTCCGGGAAATTATAGAGAAAATAGAAATGTTGTCGATATTTATTTCACTTACATTACCCTAAATATTAGTTAGGATAATCTATAATGAAAACAATCAAAATCCTTTTCCTACTTGAGTAGTCTTAAAAATGTTTAACTGAGAGTTTAAATTACCTATTATTATCTACTGAATTAAAAAAAAAAATATTTGAATGGATATGGTTGACTGGATAGTTCTAAGGGTGGTGTAAAATGGTTAGGGGATGCAGTCAAATATTACACAAAATAAGAATGATTTATTTATTAGTGCTTACGTTTTGGCCTAAGATTTAGGCCATTTTCAGGGCAGAAGAGCACTCTGTTAAACTCTTTATCTCTACTGATGCCTTAAAAATCTTAAGACTGATTTGTAGGGACAATAAAATAAGTCACTCTTATTTTGTGTAATCATAGACTGCACCCCCTGGCCATTTTACACCTCTTGAAAATAATTAATTTTGTCAAAAGTAGCTACTAGGCATTACATAGCTCTGCTCAATTAAATATTTCTTAAACAAAATGCCTTAAAATTTTTTTTTTTATTTTAGAATAATTAATTGATATTTACAACTGTAATTATATTACATCAAGTACATCTGCTGTATGAACAAAGGACATGAAAAAAAAACACTTCTGGAGAAATTACCTATTGATAGCACTCCTAGTTCTAGTTAAGTAGTAGATACTAGATAGTAAAAGTTCTATAGTAGAAGGTCTCAAGGCCATCTTCTTTTCAGACGCCTTGGAGGGTTATCAGGAATATTATGGGAAACTAGTTGATAGACTAGGAAACAAGTGTGTATGGAGCTTTTAATGGAAGGATAAGTATCTAGTTTGGGCCAAATCAGCGACATATGGGGTATTAAGATCATGATGGATGAGTTTGTTTGTGATATAATAAGGAGCATTGAGGATTTTACGAAGGATTTTGGATTGTAAGGATTGGATACGAGATGAATTGGATGGTATAGTAGAGCCCCAAAGCTCAACTCCGTATGTCCAAATAGGTCTGGTAACTGTCATGTAAATGAGTCTTTTGTAATTAATGGGGAGCTTTGAACGTTTGTCCAGTAAATGTTGAAGTATGAGAAAACGTCGAGCAGTTTCTTGTCTTTTCAGTCTTGTATGAGGAGCCTTATAATTTTTAAAATGCTCTACTTAATTTTTAATATAATTACTAGTGGATCTACATAGGTAAATTCATTATTATGATATTAGTGATTTGATTTTCTAAAGTTGATTAGATTCAGTTATGTCCCACCATAATTAAATTTATCTAAATTCAGCTGATGTTCAATGTCAGGAGCAGAGTGGCTCAGTGGTAGAACGCTGAGTTGCTGTGTTGAAGGTCCTGGGTTCGCTGATAGATTTTTATTTAAACTGTTAGCCGCCAGAGATGAATCCTTTTGGATTTAGGACTCTCCTGGGTCTCACCCAGTCTATAAAGTGGGTACACAAAATAAGCGGAAAAATCAGGCAGTTGAGCTAGGACAAATCACCTTCTTGCAGAATCATTGTCCAATAAACAGGACAGTCTCTACCACGTTCTGAACCCAAGACACTTTATGAGTTGTAGTGGTACAGGATGCTCAATGCGGCAAATTAATTTTACTATTTTGATTATTTTTACCAACATTTAGTTTTTAAAGGAAACTTAATTACTATCAATAATGAAGTAGAAAGGGAACACTAGTCTAATAATAAATACGATTTTTTTTAATATTAAAAATGATTTATTTGTACAAATATAAAAATATATTATATACATACAAAAAATATATACATATAATATATGTAACCTTTTTATCACTTGTTGCACAATGAGTGCTGCTTGGAATATTCCCACAGGAAAATTGCACCGGTTACATGAACATTCAATGATCTTACGAGTCCAAGTTGTGGAATTTCAATGTAATCATCTAGGAGAGGGAGAAGATTGGGCAATATCCCTTCCTTTTCACTTCTAAAGGAATAAAATGAAAAGTTAATAGCGAGATGATAAATGAGAAGCATATGCAAGGAGAGGGTGAGACTCCAAGAGGTATAAGTGACAAATTAAATATTTTTGAGAAAATACTATTTAAAGTTAACAAATAGTTGATAAAATCTAAAACATTGAGTTTGCATAATACTTATGTTGTGGTAAGAGAAGAGAAAAAGAAAACAATTTTTTTAGAAAAATATTTTATAATTATTAATAATCAACTAACTATTAATAATCACGCTTAACTTTATCTCTACTTTAATCCAGTTGTGTTTTCATTAACCATAGAAAGACATCATCTTGAACTCAAAGTTTGCAATTTTATATCAGGCGTTGAGATGCAAAAGGGGATAAATCCAAATTTTAAAAATTTCAGGAATCAAACATATTCATAATTTAGGTTATCATGAAATTATTATTTATTTGAAACAATTATTTTTAGAAAAATTAGATTGGCTTTGACATGATATGAATGGTGAACCATGTACCACCGCATAGAGGGCGCTAAATTTGTGAGACATTTAAAAAATTAAAAAATATGGATTTATCCCTTTTTGCCTCCACGCCTCATACATAATGAGAATGAGGAATCAAGATCACCTGCAAGTTGATATCGCATTTTGATTGAGAATTTGTAATTTCCGTTATGGCCCAGAAACTTTAGCTATTTTTTTCTTTTGAATCGTTTTGACTAAGCATGGGCCTTTTATCGTTAGTTGTCAATAGTGCAAAGGCTTCATCTTTGTAGCCTTGAGTCTGAAGCTTGGGTTTTTTGAAATTTATTTTGTATCGGATACACACAACGAAATACAGCCTTCTTCCTACTCTGGTTAGAAAAGGCTAGAAAACCTGTTGTGTCTGCCTTAATTGGAATTTATAAGGATGTTAAAGCTCAAAAAAAAAATTAAAGAAACAATTTGGCTAAACACACGTTGAGACGTCTACACTAACACTGATGGTGAAGTCTTGAAAAATGTTTGTTTTGAATTATGAATTTAACTCAATAATCAAAATAGTTTCTAAGACAAAACTAAAATGTTATTAACACCAAATTAAAACTTTTTAAAGGCAAAAATAGACTAACCATTTTGTCATCTCAGTTTTCAGTCCTACAAAGCAAGTTACTAATGGAAGGTATTGAATTAAAAGTCATTAACAATTATAAACTTACCCTAATAGTAAAACACACTGATCTGGGAAACGATAACTGGTTAAAGATACACTACCAGTAGTCTGTTCAGCTCCAATCAAGCTGTATCCCATTTTTTTCATCGATTTCAGATATTCAGCAAGATTATAAGCTTTTACCTAAAAAAATCAAAAGATCATACAGAAGATATTATCTTTATATACAGAATGAAAGGAACAATTATAACAGCCGATACCAAGTATTTGGTAAAACACAGTTAACCCATTCTATGCAGAGGGCACATTTACCACACACAGACTCCCTTAGTGACTGAGTGTGTCAATGTACTCTCCCTATTCATGACTCAATAACTGAGAGAAACCCAGTGCACTCTATCACTTAGATATTTATAGTGTCTCCGTGCTCTCAAATAGTTCAGAAAAGCCTTCCTCGCCATCTCAACATTTCAATATCTTTCATACTTGAATAAGTAAAAACATTTAGCTAACCACCACCATTTTTCTGAGAATTTTGTCACCTAACTCAGAAGTTATACCAGATGGTTCATTAGCATCCAAAGTTATGTTCACAAAGTCATTTAAGAATGATTATGGATAATAAAGCCTTTAAGACAATAGAAAAAAAATTAAATGTTTTGGAAGCTATTAAAAAAAAAAAAATGTTTTCATAGCTGCTACTGTGTAAGGTCAGTATTGTAAGCAGAACAAATTCGAAATTTTGATGCACAGTTTTCAAAAACAAGTGAATGACTAGAGGTAGAAAACGTACATACATCCTTCTCCCTTTAAAAACATACTTTATTGTTGCAACATTTTTTCTTCCTAACCTAATAAGGCCTCTGATAACTAATATTTATTGATAGCAATATTTAATCAATATTGTTTATTGATTAACAATATTTAAGCTTGGTACAGCTGTCAAGCATAACTACTTAATAAACCGAACATTTTAAAGCTATTTATGTAAATTAATAGGATGGTAATGAAAAGATCATGGTGTTAAAGATGTGATTATGTTTATGACATTTACCTCACTTATACTCAAATGCTTCTCTGCTGTCATACTCAGGCTTACAAATTCTTTCTCTTTTGTAACGTCGAGATTTGAAACGACTAACTCTTTGGCAGCAAACACTTCACATGTTCTGGCAAGACCTCCTAAATTAGCAGCTTTATCTACAAGTGAAGCAACAAGAATCAGACCACCCTTTTTACTAATAATATTTTCTTCACAGTCTTCAAACATAGCTTTCCAAGGTACAAATTTTTTTTGTATATTGTTTCCATCCATTCTATCATCAGTATTTGCTGGAAAAAAAAGGTGATTTATAAGATCAGGAAGCTATTTAAATTATAGATCCTGGTCTAAAAAGTCGTAATAGAAATTAATTAAAGATTATTGAAAAAGAGGTACCCTTACAAACTAGATAAAATATAATCAAAGAATATAGACAAGATAAGTAATATTTAAGAGTTAAAAAAGAATTTTAATAATAAATCAAGACTTAGTATTCATTTACAATCATGACATTTACCTGAATTTTTTATGACCCAAACAGGAGCCACACATGATGTTAACAATTTATCGAGATTTACAGAAACTTGATGAATGCATATATTAGAATATTTTCTAATGATATCTGGGTGAATCCATTCTTCAACAGCAATGTTCGAAAGACGTGGTAAATCCCAATATATAGTCTAAATGCAAAATAACAGATTTTTATTTTACTTTTTTTGGATACATATATATATACATATCATTGAATGATAAGTAATAATTTAATAATAAAATAAAAAACGTTTTATTTTATAACATTTAATCAGAAAATCAAAATACCTGCAATGTAAAATGATTTAAAGGGTGGAAAACGTTAAAGTAAAAGTCATTTTCCATTTTCTTTGCATTTACTAATATATTACCCTCATGCTCATAAATTTTCCACTGATTTTCTGAAATAAAATGATACTTTGAAGAAATCTCTGGATGTAACTTCCATAGCTTACCAAGAAGAACCTGGAGAAAAATAAAATCATTATTAAACAAAAGGGTAAAATTATGTGATTAGTTTTAAATGTTTATATTGAAAATTTACCTGAGCATATAACCTTATATTAAAGTTTTGGGACATACACCAAGGTATAATATGTTCAATGCACTGTTCAATAAATTTATCCTCTTGTAATACCATCGATAAATGATAAGCAATTGAAATAAAAGAGCACATTGATCCTAACCTCTCGTTACCAGCCTGACAAAAAAAAATATATACACACATATAAATAACATATAATTAAAGTAGTTAATTTACTATTTTTTTTATATTATACCTGCAGCCTCGGTGAATAAATGCTTAAGTTAAATTTTGTCAGAGAGATTTTGTATGGAGAGAAGCGGGATCATGTCATTATTGTAGTTTTTGGCTTAAAATTGACTTAGAATATAAGAAATAACTCTATTTCAAGCCTATGTTTGACTGATGCAATAGAGCTGGAGTTCCTAACCTTTTTGTAACACCCCCCTCCCCTATTCAAATGTCCTCCTTGCACAATAAATTGTATGGACATATAAAAAAAACAACAACTTGTATTGCATTGAAAACCAAACATTTAGTTTTACAGTCACAAGGTACATTATAAGTTTCAATTAAAGAAAAAGAACTGGTAAGAAGAAAATAAATAAAATAAAGTGAGGATATATGTTTATTTTCAACTCTCTCATGCCCCCTTGACTTGTCTTCATGCCTCCTAGGTTGGGAACCACAGTACTAGAGAATAACTTGATTCCACTTCCTTCAGTACAATTAATTCATTTTGGACAAATATCGACTTTATTTATATTTTTTTGACTTTGTAATATTATATTAAATTATTAAGAATTAAGAGACAGTTATAATTTGCAGGAAATATTCATTAAATTCAAAATTGTGTCACATTCTTTTACCAAATCTTTTTGTGTCAGATTCAAGGCTGCAAAATTTAAATAGGTGATTAGAAATCTACAAAAACATGCTGCTTTTTTAAAATCCATAGCACCTATTGGGTTTATTGAGACTTTGTGTACCAAGCCTCTCCTTATAAAACACACTATAGAGCCTGTGATACTATCCATTTTTTTTTTTTTTT
This sequence comes from Arma custos, assembly GCA_037127475.1. Taxonomy (NCBI): domain Eukaryota; kingdom Metazoa; phylum Arthropoda; class Insecta; order Hemiptera; family Pentatomidae; genus Arma; species Arma custos. The sequence goes on along the minus strand of CM073764.1, from coordinate 66,418,527 downwards.
TTTTTTTTTTTTTTTTTTTACAGAAATTTACAAAGCTCTGAAATTACTGCCACTTTGAGCTTAGTTTTTCCTGTTATCTTCCTGACTCTGTTCTTTGTAACAGGTTATTGGTGGATTGTCAAGGAATAGAAAACCACAAACCAATAAACACAACTTGCCTTCGTAAAGTGGTTCCAGAATGAGTTCAAAAATTGAGGATGATGAATCGACAGTCTTATAAACAGCCATTCCAACTGGTACCGGATGCTTGGTTGTTGAGAACAACTGATGAGGCTTTGTAATGTCCAATTATATATTATTTCAGGCAAATCCTGAAAGTGTTCATAAAAAATAAATATAAATAATTTTTTAAAGAGATTCTATTCATTACAATACAGCTGTTAATTATAAATGTAACAAAAAAAAATACAATTTTACAAAATTAAGAAAAAATACTTACTTCGAATTGGTCAAAATAATTATGATAAATGTAGTTTTCTATAACTAAGAGCGCTTGCAACAACTTATTTTTCTTCCTATGAACTAATGAATCGTTAAAATATCTGTTATTATTTTTCGTAAGTTCTTTGTCATACGAAATAAGTTCTTGAACAACTCGTACAATTAACTTAACTCTATGCCCAACATTTGTTAACGTCAACAATAAATGTAAAGCTCTAAGTCTTACTTCACAGTCAGTTTTTAATGTTATCCTAGGTAAAGAAGAAAGCAAAACAAAACATTTATTTACTTTATTACATTAGCATTATTTAATGTAAAGGATAAACAATTGAATACCAATCATAAATAAATAAAATTGGTTTCTGTTAACATATAGAGTAGGTATCATATAAAAAAATACTTACCTTGAACCAAAGCTTTCCATCGACCCAGATTTAACCTGATTCATTATATAATGGCTAACTTCTTGCTCCATTCTGCAAAAAAATTACCCACATAAATACTTAATAATTTAAAAATTTGTTTCACCTTAATGTGAACTAAATGGCAAAACTGCGAGGAATATCAAAATAAACTGAAGACCATTTGTTTTGGTTTTTCACTTAACAACAGAGCGAAGTGTTTATAGTTGTCTAAACTTTTTTTTACTTATAATAAGCAAAATAAATTAGAAAAACAAAACAATTGTTTTGTTAAATTTTAATTACAAATTTATAAAATAATTTGGAATTAAATTAACTTATAATTGCAAAAGATTATTTTGTTAGTGACTGGTGAAAATTAGTCCCCCTGTGCAGGCTGACACACTGGAACAAAAAATAAGGTTTCAAACATATCTTTCTCAATGACTGGAAAAAAATGAGTCAAGCTGATTCTTGAATATCAGTATTATACTTGACTACAACCTATACAGCTAAGGTTAAAATGTTTCTATATTTAATAGTATATACCTTTTATCTTTTCTAAGGATGGTACCAAACACAAGACCTTTGGTTATTATAGTAGAAAATTGCGGGATAAATCTCAATTTTTGACAATGATAAAATAAAATGTCAACCAATCCTGTCAATTCTTCACCCAGATCCATAATCTTTACTGCATACTGAAATAAAATAGCTTAAAATATATTATTTTCTATTCAGAATTAAAAGGTAAATAAGTACTGTCACAAATATAAAATCTTACATCACTAATTAATTGGTGGTAGTCACTATTTAAAGCAATCCCATCCTGGAAAACCATTCTCATCCATTCATTTATAGCTAACCAAAATAATTCTGTTTTTCTTAACTCAAAACAAGAATTCCAAGTAATCATGATAAAGTTTCGTATATCTTCAACATCTGTATGCAACGGTAATAACAATACAAAAGATTCTAAAATTGGAACAAGCGACTCCTTGCCATCCTCATTAACTGCATTAAATGCAGCATCCATAAGGATTGAAACTGGAAATTCTTTCAAAAAAACTTGTAGGTTTGAATTATATTCTAAATAATATCTAAATATACACCAAAGTGTATGCATTATTTCAGAAACAAGTTTTCCTCTTGTGTTGAACAAAGGATTGATAGCAGGAGGGAGATGGCTCAAATTCTTACCAAACAACCGTTTTTCAAAAATATTGTGAATAATATTATTTTCAATAAATGGATTAATGAAATTTGTATCATTGTGCATTGAATATGCAAAATAATGACTTATAATTTTCAGCGAAAGATATTCGTGAAAAGGCGTTAAATTCAATGACAATGAGTGAAGTGCTATTTTAAATAAATTTGAAGTTTTTAGAAAAATTTTACAATGTAGGTATTCATTAATAATTATATTATAAAATGCTTCCTCATATAACTTTGCTGTTTGCATATTTTCAATTGGTCCCTTCTGTAAACGTACTTCAATGTAATTTAACACATCTATTATCCTGTTTTCAATTAGACACATAAGAATGTGTTCATCATCACTATGACCAGGGAAGATGGAACATAAACTAATTAGGTGTTGACAAAATTCTAAACAATTATCTTGTACTTTTAGGCATGAGTAAATTCTTTTATCACATTCATAGAACTGTTCAAATATAGAATTTAAAAACATTTCAAGATCTTTTGTAAAAGGGAATTTATATGAATCAGTCATTAAAACAAGCATCCTACTAAATGATTGAATTGGATTTGATATTTCGACACCATTCGGCTCATTAGTTTTAAAGATCTTATTGGAACAAATTTTGAAAAACGGAGTAAGTTCACTAGGTAGCATTTTTTCAATCCAATCGACACATTTCTGCCAAATACCTGTTCCCCTCTTCAAAGATTCTTTAGAGTTGAACAAACACAGTATATTTGTTATAGTCATAATATCTACCTCACTGTTTGTTAAATTACATATACACTGCAGTAATCTACATTGAATAGCAGATCGAATATAAATATTCTGATTTTTAAGACTTACAAGTAAGATCTTCTTCAAATGGTTTAAACAATTATTATTTAATAATGATTTAGGTGGAACTTTACTAATTGCACTAGTAATGTAAAAAAGAGGTACAGGGCCCCAGGAAATTGAAGCTAAATGATCTAGAATGCATTCAAATAATATTCCAGAAGAATCCTTACTAGCCACGGATGTGAACCATCTTTCTAATATATTTTCATGATTGAAATTTGATTTTGAATTTTTATCAACATTGAACAGAAACATATTATTTAAAGCATTAAAAAAACAAATTAATAATTCTTTACATTTGTCATCATGAAAAAGAATATCTATATCTATATTACAAAATTCTACTAAGCTCCATTTCACAATAACATGTGAAGGATGTTTCAGTAATCTGATAAAAACACAAAACAACCAAGAAAAACACACATTCCTATTTACTGAACATAATGACTTAAAATCTTCAAAACCATTTAATGCTGGGGTTATCAAATGTGTCTGTTTTTCTTCAACTACTTCCAAGAATGTGAACATTTTATTCCAAAACTCAGTCAGCTGAATTTTGTGTTCACTATGCCAATAAAAATTGTCTTGCTCGAGGCTTATGGTGTTATCTTCAAACTTTTCAATGTACAGTTTTAATAAGAATAAAGACTGTTTACGGACAATGCTGTCTTCATTATACAGCCCTTTAAGAATGATTTTCCAAAACTCTGGTTTATCATAAAGGGGAAAACTCAATTTATGATGTGTCACAGATATAAAATTATCACATAATAAGCAAATGTAAAATAATTGTTTGCTAACATCATTTTTACTGATAAGCTGTAGCCAGACCTGTTCCAAAAATGTATTTGAATCTTGAGATCGGATAAATTTTAGCAAAACCGAAACAAATATTTTTCGGGCAACTTCAATGGAAAGATTTGATATCAAACTGATGAGTATAGTGTTGAGCGCAATGGGACATTGTAGGTGATCGTTTGGGCTAGTAGATATAAAACCACACATTCTTTCTAAAATATGAAGAGAATGTGCCAAGTTACTAAAGCTATCAGTCTGATCAATAACTTTTTCTTCATTAAAATGTAAGTTGGTTTCTACAAATGAGAATAGTTTTAAAAAAACATTACTTATATTAGCCTTAGGTATTAATGATAAGCAATTTTCTATTACTGAACACAGCAAAGCAGAGATTGTAGTATCCTTATCCGAAATGTACTTAAACAAATCTAAAGATTCATAGATGACATTTCCGTATGAATAAGATGATATTTCTTTACTGTTACACCTTAAATATAAGAAGAGATTGAGTGCTTTTAGATTAACTACTGATCTGTCACCTTTCAAATCCGACACAGTACTTTGTAATAATTTATCTACAGTTTTTTCTTCATAGTAAGAAATTTTTTGCAGTAGACTGAACACATCACTAATTGGAATTTGAGAATTATAACACCACATTTTCAAATCAAGTAAATTCGAGCTCAAAATACACGTGTTAAAACTAAAATATTTGTATTATCTATTTTAAAATAGTAACAAAATTATTTAAGTTTAAATTGTCAATTGCACCGAGATTCGTATTTATTTTTACATTTAATAATTAGAAAAAATGAGCCAAAGGATTTGAAAAAATGAAATCAAAAGAAAACAGATTTTCAAACGTCAAAATTTTGCCACTGTTTATATAACCTGCATCACGTTACCTCTCACTTGAAGCTTACATTAATTAAAAAAACGTTGAGCAAATTTGTATAATTGAATTTAAGATGGAATTGAAGATGTAGGTCTGAATTACTGGCATAAAAATACTATTTCTGTTTTAGAGATGGATGTGTTTAATGCTAAAAAACTTATTAGATCTAAATCTGGTTTAAGAATTGTAGCAACAAATGAAGAATTCAATAGTCCATTTGTTGTTCAGGAGCCCATTTGGGTTCCTGATAAGGAGGTAATTTAAACTCTTCAATATTAATTTATTATAAATACATTGTATTAATGTAATTAACACTTTCAGATCACTCACTGTACTCATTGTATGGTAAGGTTTGGTTTCACAACAAGAAAAGTAAGTTTGCCTTTTATTAGGAATGTAATATAATAATTGATTGAACTCTATGATCCATCTGTCAATGTCTTGAATTTAGCATCACTGCCGAAGATGTGGAAAAATTTTCTGTAGTTGTTGTTGTGAGACTAAAATGGAGTTACAAAGAATGTGTTTTATCGATCCAGTCCGAGTATGCTTGAAATGCGAGCCCCAAACTCGTGCTGAGAATTTATTTTTTGATAAGCATTTAAAATTACTATTGAATGGTGAACTTTTAAAGTTGATATTAGTCTGATACATTATTGTTTTACATATTTTAACATTATTTTACTTTCATTTCTGTAGGTGCAGTGTTCAAATATGAATCAAATATCGGTGCTTCAAATTACCAACTTCTTCATTGTAAATTGTCTCAGGATCACAGGTATTGTAAATAATTGAAAGTATTCTGTTACTATTTTATGTTGTATTATTATGTGGTTTAAATGTATTTAATTTTAGATATATTTTATTTGATGGTGTGAAAATAGCTCCAGTTGACATTAACCATATCGTATCCATTGTTGTTAAGAAGGACGAAGTAGACGGTAATGTGTTTTTAATTTTTGGATTAATATTAGATAAATTATTTTGAATTATAATTAATAAATATACAGTATTATTATTGTCCATGCCTCAAGGATTTTCACAGGTCGGGAAAAGGTAGTAATAATATGCTACATTTATGCCTTTATGGTTTGATGTTAATATTTTTATTTTTGTAATTTTAATCTTAGATGGAGTAAAGAGCCTACTTATGGATTATCTGGTTGGAGATGAAAAGAAATCGCTGAAACTGGACATTGCTTGTGGGGCACAGGTTGAAAAAACGGGTATTAATTGGTTGATGGCCATTGAAGAGGTATTTTTACATTACTTAAAAAAATAGATTTATCTAAATAATCTAATACGGTAGAGAATGGTTTTTCATTCTATCTATTATACAAAACAAATTATATAGTATTGGTAAACGTATGTGCTGTTACTCATAAAAACTTGTAAACATATGGCTCATTGTTTATAAAGTTTGGCTGTATATTGGATTCAACAACTCAGTATAACATTGTTCCAAAAAAAAAAAACTTTTATTTTAAAATAATAAACTTATTTGGTGAATTTCTAATGTTAAAAAAAAACTTTTATAAAGAAGTTATTTTTCCTATTTATTATAAGTTCAAATAGCTTAAGAAATATTTCTATTCAATCTGGAATATAATAAATTTGGTTTTGATGTGGAATGAATAAAATTTCTTAAATAATAAAAAATCAGTGAGAATTGTTTTTGTACAAAATATTGTCGTTCAGTATAAATTATGTTAGTATGATAAAAGAATTTAAAAAAAAAATTGAGCCTTTGTTAACTATTTAAGTTTTATTGAGTATTTTTATTTTACTAAAGTGATTTTCTAGTTATTTTTTTTTCTCTAAGCGTTTCCTGAGATTGAGGTTTCGTTTTCTTCAACCTAAAATTTCTTTTACTTCATGTTTCCACTTTTTTCTGTCTCGTATATCTTCCTCCCTCAGGCCATGGCTGTGCTTATTTTCCTCAATGCCTTCTAACCATCTTTTTCGAGGTCTTCTGTGCCGTTTCCTCTCTTCGGCACTCCGATTGAGAATTAAGTTGGGCAATCTTCCTTCCTTCATTCTTCTAAGATGACCATACTATTCCAATCTTCTTTTCTCTATATTTTGGAGGACATTTTATTGAATTTGCATCCGTTCTCTAATTTCGGCATTAGTCCTTCTTTCTAGTCTGGATACCCTGGCAGCTCTGCTCCAATAGTCCATCTCAGTAGCAAGTAGCTTTTTTCCTAGAGCAGCGCTCATCGTCCATGTCTCTGCTCCATATAGCAATATACTTTCAATTATGGACTTCTATATGAGCTTCTTGGTATATTTCGTCATATTGTTGCTCTATATTTCTATTTCTATGTTTTCTTGTTATTAATTTTTTTATTTTTATAATCCTTCTTTTCAGAATATTCAGATAATTTATTACATCTGTTTATCATGTTCATATTGCAATACCTTTCATATATTTTTAATTAATTATTGTTCAAAATTTTCAGGCTTTTCGACTGATTAATCATTCTGAAAAACAAGAAAAATCTGGTGATCAATGATGTTTCATTTCAATTGAGGATCAATGTTGCCATGCTAAATGAAATTAATCATGTACCTTATGAATTATCTATTAGAATCTCTTTTTATGGCCACTTCTATATTATTTATTCCTTTATTTTTCCAATGAAGGTTAAAATTAATGAAGAAGATAGCAATAACATCACGGGGCTGTGTACAAATAATTAGTTTTTGATTGTTGATGACATTGGTTGCGTGCTGATATAGATGTGCATTTTTAAAATCTAGTTTATATTTTTATTTTGTATTTTTAGTTACATTTTGTTATTTAAATTAAATATAGGAGTCATAATATTCATTAATCTGTTGTTTCATTATAAGAATAATTGTTAACATACATTGAACCATCAGAAAAGTAGTCACCTGTCTTAATTGACTGTATTTGTTCTGTTTTTTATAATCGATAAATCCAAAGCTTTTTTGAACAAATAACTGCAAATTAAAAAATTCATTTAATTAATTAAAAATAAAAGAGAGTTACTAAAAAGCTGTTTATTAATTTTTGTATTTTTATGCTGTGAATCTGGTATTGTCGTTATTATTTGAGTTCATCTTTTATTTTCAAATTAGGTTATGTATGTATTGGATTAGTTTCTCTCTCATGAACAAAATCCCACTTTAAGAAATTAAATTGTGGAAGTTACCGTTTTTAAACTTACTATTGTTCTAAGTGTGCATATATAACTGAACAATATGTGCCACAACGTTTACTTGTAATGTGTTCTGTAAGCTTATATCAACCTTGTTGTTGATATATATAAGAAAGAGATGATTATTAAATATTATCATTTGTTACTATTTCCATTTAAATTGTAATTAATGTATGTATGGATAATATATTTTTAAATTAGTGGGTAAATTAAGAAAAAATCCAGAATCTTCCAATAAACCCCACTCATTATTTTTTGTTTAGTTTAAATATTATTAGAAGAGCAAAGTTATGTATCCTAGCTGAGCTTTTTCTATTGTAAAAATGAATTGTTATGGTTTATATCATCTTTATGAAATTATAAAATTTATTGATGATTTATTTTTATTAGCCAATTTTTTATTTAAAGAGATATGACTGTATTAATCTGGTATTAATAATAGAAATTAAGATTTTTTCAGTTATTTGAATTTTCTTGTCATTTAACGCTTATTTTTTAATGTTTATGTTTTTATTTATTTTCTTAAAGTTCTGTTTATCTTAATATATAAATATTTTTTATTTTATTTAGCATTTATTTCCCCCCCATTTTAACTAATTGAGCTTACTTTTATTACTTAACATTGTGTTTGTATGTTGTATGAATTGTGTTGGTTTGATTCTCTCCTGAACCCATTTAAACTTATTTGAAATGTAACTTATAAAAACAAATATCATATTTTTTACTACTATCTGGACAGGAAATGGTAGTTATTTACTTTACAGGTTTCTAATTTATGATTCACAAATTTTTATCTAACCCATAGAAAATATTCTACATGTATGAATTGTTCATTTGTATTATTCATTTGTGCATATACTATTATGCATATATTATTCATTTGTGCTGGAAGTTTCTTTTTGCATGGGTCCACCTTGTCTGCAGAAAGATCTAATTCTTTCAGCATTATCGATTGTTAAAATTTTAACTGTCAACTTTGTAAATAGCTCATTTCCTGATAGCTTCACAGATAATCAAAAATGACTAGTCAGAAGATGTGAAAACTCGAGTTGAAATTTATGTTAGTGCTGCTCAAGATGTGGTGGCGTTACAATTCTGGCCCAATTTACAAATGGACCCACTGTGCATTTACCTAGAGCACCTGTTTGGAGGAATGCAAAATATAAATTTTGTTACACATGGTTATGATTTAATTTTTAAAAATCCATTTATTTTTTTCTTTTAAAATTTAGTTTGAGTCTGCTCTTCAAAGTTTTTTAAAGTTTAAAAAACATTCCCCTTTATCAGGAATCATTTCATTATCCTAACAAAATTTGGAGCCATGGTAAAAATTATTAAACTATGCACATTTCGTTTGTGTTATAGAATCAATACACAAAAAAATAATTTCATTGTTAATTTTTTTTATATCTTTGATATTTATTGAAAAAAGAATCTCTCTCCTTTTTAAGGATCCTAAGAAACTTGTATCTAATGCTCTGAAGAGGATTTACTTGGAATTGAAACTTAATTTTCTTGCTTTGAAAGTTGGAATTCTTAGTAGGACTAAACATACTTTTTGTTTTCAATGATAATTTCAAAACAGATTGTTTTGGTGCACTACATTTTTGATGTGAAAAAAAATTATGGTTAGTTTATTAGTTAATTTTTTTTTAAATTTAGTTAATGTATAAACCAAGATATAAAATAAAAGATTTTTTGTTTTTTTTAACTCCTAGGGCGACCCACAATAAATGAGTTTTGTGTTTTTCTTTGTAGGAAATGAAATAGTCTTTCCTATGAGCATGTTTATAATCTGTTACAAATTTATCCTTTTTGATAATTTTATCGCTTATAAAGTATTCTTTCCACCATTTCACTTTTTTCTGTCTTTTATTTGGTGATATAGTATATATCATATCTTATGTATATGGTATAGTATCGGGATAGTTAAAATAGTTTAAACAGAAGAGTTGAGGAAGGTTTAATTTATCTAAATAGGAATAAGTTTTAAATATCAGAAATAAACAATAATCACCAACTGGTACTTTTTGGTGCCGATTGGTAGTTTTGGCCCGATTATATATCTAAATACAAATTGATTCTTTTTAAATCCAGAGTTTAACAGTTTTGAATCAATGAAAATAACCTTGTAATTTAGATACATTTATACAAAGAATGTTATTCTACTTGAAACAATAAACTTGTTTTTACCATCAGTTTTATCTCAAGGAAGTTACAGGAATTCTGCTGAAAACCATCTATTCAGATTTTTTCACCTACACCTATTATTTTCTATAATTAATAAGTGATATCTATATCTATTGTTCTACATTTGTTAACTAGATGATTTATTAAAAGGAGGTTAATAAATTAAAACAGTAGAAATATTTCATTATAAAATTTATTTACCTAGAGCTACTTATAAACATCATTAACTTATAATTTGTACAGTATTTTTACAAAATATTCTGTAATATGTTTTTGGAAACAAGATCCATAAAGAGAGGAAATGAGACCCAACTTAATGGCAATATCCATATGGCAATTATAAATCAATTCTTTGGATGGCACAAATAAAAAAGATCACGCAGGATGACCCTTAAGAGTTAGGCTTCATTACTTTCAGATTATTAAAAAAAAGAAACTTCATACTAAAGGCAATAATAAATACAATCATATCACAGAGAAACTTAAAAAAAAAAAGACCAACTCATGACTTCAAGATGAAACATCATGAATTTTCTTCATTAGCTCAAGTTTCATGTTATTATTACTAATGGTATTTGAAAATAATCTACTTTAATACCATTAAAATGGTCACAATATTTGTTTCCTTCAATCCTTGATACAATTACAATATTCATATTTCCGCTAAGCAATTTTTGATTCATAATTATGATTGTTTTGAAAACTTTTTTTTCTAAAATTAACTAAATGTATTTAAGTATACTTGTAATTATATTTAATGGTAGAAGATCGTAATTTACAGAAACTTTTTTAAGGTCGGGTTGCACATATTTAGCCACTTCATTTACCTTGTATATAAGACGTTTTCTATAATTCATATATTACATCTATGTTATCCTATTTAGTTTTGATTAATCACTTTAAACATATATACATCGAAATTCTATTAACGATACTTATTTTCGATTCGCTTATTTAATAAAACATAATCACAATATACAAAAACAATTGCGTGTTATTTATAAAATATATACATAATAGTTAACATGATTCTAATATCATTTCTCTTGATCATTAATCAAAAAATGTTCATTTCGATCGAAAATGATCAGTCGTGATTGGCACATTAAAGACGGTTTCACTACATGCCTCAGTCCAGAAATAAATAATTCACACTATACACAGAAAACATTTTTATATAAGTCTTTTAAAATACTTCGAATGTTATATCCTGAGTTCAGCGTCTGTCGTCCTCTGCCTAACATGATGAGAGGTAGGGTGCCTTGGGGTAACGATAGGCGACAGGGAAGGAGAGGTCGCCAAAGGTGAAAGGGCAGGGGAAAAACTCGGTGACATAGCTGCAGAAAGGACTCCAGTATTGTCATGGTTAATAGGAGACCTCGGGAGTAAGTGAATTTTCGATCCTTGGTGTGGAGGATGATGAGGTGGCCTGCCAGACAATACTGGAGCAGCTATGGATCGTGGAGCCACAGAAGTCAAAAGTGGGGGTTTACCTTTCCCACTAGATGTTCCTGACGTCCCACTTTTAACAGATGCTGCATCTTCTTTTAACCTAGCTATTTCTGAAAACACATGAGCTAAGGGCTGGTACTGTGGTCCCCAGTCCAACAGGTAGTCCCAGTTGTAACTGCCGGTTAGCTCTTCCTCACTGTGGACGATCGAGCTGAGGGAGCCGGTCATCGAGGGCTGGTGGGTCGGGTAAGCGCTCATCCCGATCACACCTGCTCCTCCTTCCTCGGTGTTACTGCCCCTGTCACTTCCGTCAGTTAATTTGGCATAGATCAGGTTCGTTATATCTGCCTCAGCAGTGCCATCTTCATCAAACATTCTAAGACCATCTATTGGAACTCCTGCCCTCAACATGATATCTTTGCTGCTGCCTCCTCCAACACTTTCCGTTCTCCTTCTCGACCCTGAGTTTCCATCAGTGTTGACTATTCCAAGTCTAGCTAGATATTCTTGTGTATTATGTACACTTACATCAGACATGTTATCGTCGGATGTTCTGTGCAGCCCGCCATCCCTTTGAATACCTTCATTTATCATTCTTATTTCTTCATCTTCTACATCATCACCATCTTCCGCTGAACCTCTTCCAGATGAACCTGACTGATCAGAGCCTGATATCTGTGATGTAGTGGCAGCTCCAGATTGAGAGCTAGTGGATTTGTTATTTCTGTATGTAGGAAGATCTTCATATTTCGGTGGACCAAACTGACTCGCTGGGCCAGGTATACCTCCCCGAACAGGTATTGTATCGAAAGCACTTGGGTCAACAAAGTTATCAGCAGTCTGACCTGGGTCCAAACCAGGCTTGTTTACGTTTTTCTGTCTGCGATTCCGGACATGCAAAAACAAGAACACAGCTCCAAAACAGAGAATTACTATTATAAGAGAGATGAGAAGTCCTATAGCCCAATCTGCTACTTTCCCTGTTGCTGCCGCTAAGGCTGTGTTATTTGTGCCTTCTTCTGGAGTGATCAAATTTGTTTCATGGTGTGCCAGTGGATCAAAGCTTATTTCTACCACTGTCATATTTGTTAGAGATTCCTGCCTTCCTGAACTAGCTCTAATAACAAAGCTGACGTCTTGTTTTGTGTTCAAATTGCTATCAATCTTCTTTTTAATCATAACTGCTCCAGTTGTTCGGTTTACTTTGAAGTATGCATGTTGATTTGTGAGTTGATAGACAACCCTGCCATCTGGTCCTTTATCCCTGTCAGTAGCGACAACTGTTCCAACAACATATCCTACTGGTAAATCATTTCCACTGACTATAAACCGGTATGTTCTCTCAGTAAATTGAGGGTAAAATTCATCTCTGCTTTCTATTTCAATACGAACTTTTACTTTTGAACTCCTTCCTCCAGAATCAGTAGCTATAACAGTGAAAGCATAACGACTCCTCATTTCATAATCGAATACTGTATTGGTCGTAACTAAACCAGTGAGGCTGTCTACCCTAAACAGTTTCCATGACTCGTCAGCACCACCATAATTTGAAATCGAAGTTGTTTCAATAGAATAATTGAGGTGACCAAAAATGCCAGAGTCCATATCGGTAGCTCTGGCAGTGAACACTTTGGTTCCAAGGGCTTCATTTTCTCCCACAAATTCCAGATACTCGACTACTGGGAAATGTGGAGCATTATCATTTACATCTTCAAGAATAATTTTTAAATGTGAAATTGCCAACAGCGAGTATTCTGGTGGTTTGGCACAGTCAGTTGCACTAAGAACAAGTGAGTATTCGGCCAATCCTTTATCATAATCTAATTTATTCTTTACTTTGACGATACCGGAATCGGCTTCAACCTTAAAAATATCTTCATCATTACCAGATAGAATATCAAAAATAATATCAGAATTCGGAGGAAGATCATTGTCATTTCCTTTGAGTTGAGCAATGGAGTGTCCTATGGGTACATCTTCTAGAACAGAAACTGTATCCGTCACCATATGGAATTGAGGTGGATTGTCATTGATGTCTTCAATTGTAATATGGACTGATACGGCCGATGAGTTATCCACACCTTGAACTACCTTCAGTGTATAATGATCGTGCTGTTCTCTATCTAAAGGCTTCACTAGGACAAGGTCGCCATTTGGTCTGTAAATAATAATAAAAAATCTTTATTATGATAAATCAATCAATAATTATTTTAAATATATTTTATTTTACATAAGAAAATTAATAAGAAAGTAGGTAAATGAGTTTTTCAAACAATGTTGTAAAAATGTACCTGATTTCTTGGCTAGTTAATATTGAAAGCGTATCTTTTTAATTAATAAATACTTAATGATATATCCACTATTGACTAAATATGCTCACCCCATGACTTGGAAAGTGTGGTCATTGTTGCCATCAATTATGCTGTATTGTGCCCAAAATAATTCTCCAGTAGACTGACTAGATAGTTTTATTAGAGATGTTCCTATGTTGATGTTTTCTTTGGCTGTTATTCTGAGAAAAAAACACAGTTAATTTAGATTCCCTAAATAGTATTTTAAACATAAAATAGAATAAATAATGTTTTTAAGGAAGGTTTAACTTTATAATGAGTTATCATAATTCAAAATATAATGTATATCTCTGATGTGATCATTTCCATTACAAAATAACTCTATTAAAAATTATAGATGATGAAATTAGAATACGTGCTCAAATGACTTATTGATGCTAGATAATAGATACTGATCTATACGATGGAATAAATAGTCAGAGTATGGTCTATGGAGATATTTATACGTCTCACTCACAGCATCATTTCCATATCAATCATAGCTACACAGATCCATACATACATTGCATTGATATAATGGATATGTTTACTGTTCCAATAAAATTTTAGATTACTGAAATAATTAAAATGCTAGTCCGAAGAAAATCCATCACTTGGCTGATATCTTTTTAGAATATATTCAATTTATATATAAAAGACTTAAATTGACTTAAGACCATGAATTATGTTTTAAAAATTTAAATTTTTATTAAATATAAAAATATTTAACTATTTCTTTAAATATATAAGCACAGTATTGCTCTTACAAATTGAGTTACCCCAGCTCTCTGAGCATCCCCAGATATGTGATTGAATGGCAATAAATCAACTACACAATGATTGCAATTTTTACCATTTTAACTATGACGATATCAAAATATATAAAAATAATCTAATATTTTAATCTAATACAAAACATATCTATATGGTTTTGTACCTGTATTCCCTCTGAGAGAAGGTAGCTTTGACACTTCCACCAGTACCAACACTGATTCTAACTGCAGCAGTCGAAGACAGAGGAGGCTTCCCAGAATCTGTTGCCATAACCGTGAGGTCTATTACTTTGGGCACTGTAGTCGGGACAACCATCGCAGATCGGTTCAACAACAACGCTCCTGTTTTGTCATCTATCATGAATCCCGGAGTGCTACCGACTAGAGAATATGTGATTTTATTGTTCTTATCAGAATCTTCATCCGTTGCACTGACTGTCAATACAGTATAGAGACTGTCACCGGTATCTACGAAAAAAATGAAAAGTAATTAAAAAACCCTATAGAAATTTTCCATTCAGATTATTAATAACATCATCTATTTACTTCATCATATTTTGTGATGTTGGTACACTTAGTATAAAAATTGGTATATTTAATGAAATAAATAAGTACCTGATAGGAGAGTTGCATGATAGTTTGGCTGGCTGAACACTGGAGGGTTATCATTATTGTCTGTTACAAGAACGGTGAGAATCGTGTGTGCAGTGTGGGCTGTATCAGATGCAGTGATTCCTAAGCGGTATTCCTTCACTGATTCGTAATCTAATTGGTGGCATAAAGTTACTCTTCCACTGAAGCGATCGATACTGAATTTCCCGTCTTCTGGATCTGATAAATTATATGTTAATGCTGGATTGGTGTCTACATCGTTGGCAGTGATGGAGGTCAAGACACTGCCCACTTCTTTACCTAAAACATTAAAAAAATAAAAATATTAAAGTTATTAAAATATATTCATAGAATCTGCTAGTTTTGTTATTTGGATTGCTTAAAAGTACAATTTTTCTTATAAATAAGATACTGTAGTACCTTTCTCATTACAAAATAATAACAAAAGCAACTATATGCTAACCAATTATTTATAATTAATTTTTGTTTATCTGAAAACTAAATGCAATCAATAAAAAAATTGTTTATTTAAAAATAATTATCATCAATGATAATATGCATAGCTTACCTTCATTAACTGTGATGACACTATGGGGAGGGAAATTTGGCTGGTTGTCATTTATATCGACAATGTTAATTAGGATAGTGGAAGTTCCAGTTAATTGTGGCACACCTTCATCGGTAGCAATCACAGTCAGGCGGTAGGAATCACGTATTTCTCGATCAAGCACAATGTTCATTTTCACTATACCTGATGAGGGAGGCTCAATAATAAATGCGTTATCATGGTTTCCATCCACAATATGATACAGCAATTGTGAATTCGGTCCTGTATCCAGATCTGTAGCTGACACCTGCAAGAATGAGGGAAGTTTTTAATTATTTAACTATTTATGGAGTAAAGTTTCAATATTTAATATGAAATGAGGTTTCACTATTACAAAAAATTTCAAATTGCATAAACATACCTGCATTACAAAAGTTCCTTTGTTGTTTCCTTCCCATACGGTAGTTGAGTAAATCGATTGTGTGAATGTTGGAGAGTTGTCATTCTGATCTGTCAAGTGAACGAGCACTGTCGTGTAGCCATAGAGAGGTGAACCAAAAGGACTATCGGCTGTCGCTTCGACAGTCAAACTGATCGGAGTACCAGCTTCATAGTCCAATCCTGAACTTGATAAGATGCGGATGAGACCAGTAGTTGGGTTTATCTCGAATTTTCTGCCTTCATTTCCGGACACTAGGCTGTATCTAATTTGCTGCCTTCGACCATCAGAACGAACAGCTGAAACCTGGAAATATATTTTAAAAAAATTGATAGTTTTTATTTAAAAAAAATGTTTTAATTTACTGTTTATTTAAAGTTTATTGTTATTTTCTAAAAGAAACAGAGCTTATGTTTGTTCTCTCATTAGTTAACCATACATTAGTGCAGAGAGTTATTTCTATACCACCCAGACAAATCGCATTTTACTTCCTTTTTTGCAGTTCAATATGCATTCTAATCCCAAATATGTTTGATTTTCAGATTTCAAAAGCTTACATATTATTTTAATGTTGTACTGTGATAGGAATAACGTGACAAACAAATTTAAGTAAAGCCATTTTAATTTTAAGTTTTTAAATAAAACCAACAGCAATTTAGACTAGCATATCAGGATAATGACTAACGATTGTACTTTAAAGAAGATTGGAGAGAAAAATAGTAGTGATTTGATGATATCAGGATGGACAAAAATGAGAAAATAATTTATGTTCTGATGACTGTGCTCAATTCTCTGATTTCAATCATGGCTTGTCATTACAAGAAACTAGCCCGTGAATTGTGTATTATTTTCATGCAAATTGAAAAGGTAATGAGTCTAATTGAGAGGGTATCTCCCTATAATCACTGGACCAACTGTATTCTACTGGTAGTTACTTGGCTAGACGGTACCAAGTTTAACAAAACAATATGGTTAATATCTTTTTTTTTTATATCACCAGGTTTATTTATTATTTTTACTTATATAATTATTTAATATTGAAACCATTTCGAGCATATTAATTTTAGAATAAAAATCTATAATTTATTCAGTAGGAATGCCCAGGGGTCAAAATTCAACCAGAAAAAATATGTTAGTTTTGCAATTGAAATGTATGTAATTAAAGTAAATTTAAATGAATTAATTTCATAAATTTAGAAAATGATGGTTTGCATAAAGTGGGATTAATGTAAACCTGCTTAAAGAAAGAAAGAATACAAAGGCTAGTGATGTGTATTAAAAAAAACTATTGTTAACACCTTAACCGTATCATGAATTTTCGATCACTAACAGTATTATCCGGTCTCTGAGACCCGCAGTATTTTTCATGATTTATTTCAAATTATGGTTTAATATATGCAAGTATTATATACAATTTGGAACTACAGTGCTTAAATTTGATTGTCTTTGTATAGTTTTGTAAATAATTTGTATACATGGGAATAGAAAACAAATCTTTTGTAAATAACTTGTTTATTTTATTTATTATTTTTTTTTTTTCAAAACAATTTTTATTACAGAATAAGGGAAAGTCAAATGTGTTTTAAAATTGGTATCAACTGAATAATGATTTTGTTAGTCCAAAAGTCAAATCTTTGTAGCACAAGAAGTACACACTTTCCTGCTGCATTCCAGGCATATTGGCTGGTCACATTTTATACATTTATAATTTGTCTTCCTCTCCTTTGATGCTGGACACTTGGAGCAGGTTTTCCTTTTTTCTAGCTTGTCACTTGGGATGCAGCCACCTGGGTTTTGAGGATCTTCGTTCCCAACATATGCTTGTATGGTAGCCCTGATGTCACGTGGTAGGTTTGGTATTTCCAACCGTCTGGTCATATGTGGCTTTATGAGCTCCAGTGCCAGGTCTTGTATGAATAGGTATCTAGTCACAAGAGGATTACCTCGAAATGAAAGGTACAAAATGAAGGAGTTGATGCAACTAATATCCAACATTTGATAGAATATTGCGAGGGGCCATCTTCTGGTTCTTCGACTGGACGAATATATCGCACATTTCATGTCTAGCAAGTCCACCCCTGCTTTTGTTTTATTGTAGCAACAAACCATTTCAGGTTTGTTTTTTCTGTTCCCTGTTTCAATACTGTGGTGCATTGATGACACCAATATTACCGAATTATTCTTTTTAGGTACAACAGAAAGCAAAGTTGTATTGCCTGCAAATCCATATAGGGTCGACCCAACTTTTCTGTTTTTAGATGGTAAGAATTCAGGAGGTATTTCCCTTTTATTTTTTTTCATAGTTCCCACATACGTTAGTGATCGATCTCCAAGGGCATCGACACATTCAATAGAGGTAAAATAGTTTGTATTTTCAATCCCCTTGCACAGTCGAATAACAGATTGTGTTGGTTTGCTAAGTTGTTGTTCTTCAGCGCTTAGTCCGATGCTATCACTATTTTTTCCTTTGTATATGTAGGCATTTACTAAATATGATGATGAAGAATCTGTCAAACATATGATTTTTATTCCATACTTTTTGGGCTTTTTGGGCATGTAAACCCGAAACGGACATCGGCCACGAAAAGGAACCAACATTTCGTCTACGGTGACATTGGGTTCAGGTAGAAACAAACTTTTACAATTGTTTATGAATTGCTGAAATATGTCACTTATGGGGGCAGCAGGATCAGTTCTTTTTCTCATTTCCCTAGTTTGCGCATCATCAAACCGTAAGCAAACCAACAACACTTCAAACCTTTTAGATGGCATCGTTGCCCTAAAAACTGGCCTGCTGGTGATGTCCTTGTTGAAAATAGATTTTACATTCTCATTGGAAGATCTCGTTACAGAATTTAGTAAAATTAGCCCTAAAAGTGCCCGCAATTCCAAAATGTCAGTGTCCTTGTATTGACTTTTGTTGGTATCTTCAGACAGATTTGCTCGATTTTATTAGTATTTACTAAAATTTCACTCAATATTTCAGTAGTAAAATAACTTTCCCATACTTGTATTTTACCTGGGGCCTGGCCTAAGTTTCGAGCTGTTCGTGTCGGGCCGGGAAGTGGTCCTCTCAAAATGTTCTGTTGGGGCGTTCGTCTTTGTTTGTTTTCTTCTTTCTTGCGCCACATACTCTCATCTTTACCCCAAAGGTATTCTGACTCCCCCTCTGGAAGAACAAAATTTTCCACTATATAGTGCATTTCATCTTCATCCTCTATTTGGAGTTCGTCATCCAGACTACTCCCGACACTAGTGTCACTGTCAGCAGAAAAAACATAATCCGGATCTTGATCTGAATCGTCCACATCTACGTCACTTTCTTCCTCGACATTGTTGTGAATAAGTTGGAAAATACGATCACCAAAGTCATCGTCATTCACTCTTAGATCCCGCGAATCAGCCATGTCAAACAAAATTTATGTAGAACAAAAAATAAAATCTATTTACAAAAATATTTACAATGATAGTATGTAAAACTTTGAACGTAATCCGTATCATCCGGTACCACAGGCCGGGATTCACCAAACGCTAACCGTATCGTCCGGTACCAGAGACCGTAAACAAAAACAAAAATATGGTATCACGGCACGACGGCACACAACTAACTGAAGGTCACAAATAACCATTGGCGGGAAACTAATGAACAGCTACTGAGTGGGAGAAAGCGGACAAACCATCAGGGATGCCAATTTCGAAGAGCCAAATTTCCCGTCCGGTCTCAGAGACCGGTGATACGGTTAAAGTGTTAATGCTTATGATAGATACCATTAGTGAGAGATGGTTATCAAATTCTTGAAAATTAACACATTAACTATATTGGACAATACCTTCCTAATGATATACCTATTTTCTCCTTACTGTGTGACATTAATATAATGTAAAAGTTAGACCAATAACTCTCCAATAAAGTTCTTGTCTATTAGTTAATAGATGAACTACTGTAAGATTTATCCTACCCTTTGCACTTAACTAATAATGATGAAACATAAGTTATAAAATAAGCAAATACAAGCTAATATTTAGTTATTTTTGTTATTTAGAATCACAGAATCAATACTACCGTTATAAATAAATATAAGTAAGATATTGTTGTAAGATAGTATTAAGTACAGATAAACCAGAACATTTGATTGTTCCACATATCATCTATCATTACTTCTGGTAAATTTGAATTATAGAGTAATAAGATTTCTTTGAAAATATTTTTTTTTAAAGGAAACAAATGAAAGGGAGTTATAATCTCAAGTACCTATCAAAAGGATTAACAGATGAAAAAATTGAAACTCACCTGAAGAACTTCTGTGCCAACTGGTGGATTTTCCTGCATGTATGCTGCATAACTGGAGTTCTGAAATCTAAGAGTAGGAGCTCCTTCTGGTCCTTCGCCTATGCGGATCTCAATAAGCCCTGAAGCACTCTGAGCTGGGTTGCCCCTATCAGTTGCAAGAACTTCCAGATGATACATCTGCCCATTTTCCATAGCAAGGCTCGAAGTCGCAGTGACCACTCCAGTCTTCGGATCCATTCGGAATTTGTTGTTGGGGGGTTCGTTCAAGAAGCTGAATACGATATCGGAATTGGTTCCTTCGTCGGCGTCGGTGGCTGTAACCTTGAGGAGTTCTTTTCCCGACGGCACGTATGACGGAACTTGGGCTGTGAAGGGATACCGGGAAAACTGGGGTTTGTTGTCGTTGACGTCTTCGACACGCACTTCTACAGACACTTTTTCGGATCTAGCATCGTATCGACCATTGTCTGTTGCCACAACTTGAAAGTGATAGATGTTCTGTTTTTCGCGATCGAAGAACCTGAAAAAAAAACATATAAGTGAGATCTGAACTTTTGAGGAATCATGTTTCATTTGGCTTATTGTTGTATTAGGAAGGATCAGGACTTAACTATGCTTGGATTGTAAAGAACTATATACAATTAAATCAATAGTTCAGAACAAATGTAAATAAAACAAAGGTACTGATTTATAGCACTTTGAAGAGAGTTGTTTACATTCCATAAGTTTTTGAAAGAAGGTACGGATAAAAAATTATGAACTAATTTAAAACAATATTTTTTTCAATTTATACGTTTCTTATACGCAACGAAAATGTGCAAGAATCATGTTTCAACTCGACCATTTCACTTTTTATCCGCACATTGCATATTTTTGCGTAATGGTTTAGGTTATAATCCATCTATTTCATTATTTATCTTCATTGCTATAGATGAAAACTTTGGTGATTTTAATGCAACCATTCATAGTGGTGTAGTGAATGTCTTGAAAAATAAGTGCATCACGGACAAGAAGGACGTTGAACTTGAATTAACGGAAACCTATTAGTTTTATTTCTATAAATATTTTTTTTCTTGACATTGAAGCACATTATTCTTAATGACCTAGCCAAGCAATAAACTGTACAGCCTGTAACTATCGAATCAGGTTATTAGAAAATCTTGAATTCTACCTGCCTATAGGTTTTAATTCATTGAGATAGTTTTTTTATCCTCCAAAGAATATTTGGGCCCGTTTATGTTGATAGAAGATGGAAGCGAAGAAAAAATGAGGAGGTGTACGATCTCTTTGGTGAGCCTGACATGGTCAGTTTTATCAAGCGATCCTGATTAAGATGGGCTGGACATGTGGCGAGGAGGAAATTCCAAAGCGCTTGCTGACGGAGTTTATCCACGGACGGAGGAGAGTCGGCCGACCCAGACTGTGGTGGATTGACTGTATGGCTGAGGACGCCAGGAATCTGGGAGTCCGCAACTGGATGGCAGCAGCAATCAACAGGGACTACTGGCGGAAGCTGATTGAGGAGGCCTGGACGCGTCAACATTATTGCCGTACCAATAATAATAATAATATAAATATGCATTGCGTAGGAAAAATAGTTAATTGAGGCGTTCAGGATCAAAAGCTGATGACTCCAACATTCAAAAACTGACTTTTTCATATTTGTAATCGTATTGTTTTGTAAAGCTATGCTTTGTCCCAAAACTTCAGGCTCAGAAACGAACTAAAACCTTGAAAAATAAGGTGGCAGTGCCAGGGTAGACAAAATTACTTGACCAAACTATCGAAAAACACGAAAAAGTTATCTTTTGCAATTTGTATACGTAATTGAACCTATTATGATTTTGGACGCATTCCAAAAGGTTTTTGGAAGGAGTTGAAATTTTACTAGTTAACTCAGCTATGGACCTAATGATTGGAAGATGGTTCTTAATAGGACACACTGCAGGATATGACTGCTTAGTAGTGTAGTGGAAATATAATGAGGTTTTTGGAGTCCGCTCTAGGGAGGGGGAGAAATATAAGGGAATAGGTGCAAACCTCTACTTTAGAAGAAAAGATCGAACTGTAAAACAATTTCAATTAACCGGAAAGGGGGATATAAAATATAGTAAATAGGAAGGTAGGCAGATTATACCTTTCAGTTGTATTAGCTTCTTAAATGACCTTAAGGGAATTAAAAGACTTTAGGAATTCCTTCGGGATTAAAGGTCCGTTATGGTGGAGGGGGAGATAAAGATGCAGCACCATCCCTCGCTAGATTATAGTTATTATAGAAAGGCTTTAACAATATTCCAGCACAGTCCCTGCCAATGATGAGCCTCTGTACAGGCAAAATAAAAACCCGAACTCGGAGAGGTCACTCCGAAGTCACCACATAAGGTGTAATCTCCTCCTCTAACGGTGTAGCTTCCAGGATAACCTGTATAGATATCGCGAATGGAAACCCGGCATGATCCGCACCTAACCTATCTAATTTGTCTAATATATATTTAACAAAAATTAATGCAAAAAGTCCGTACAAAATGTATAACACAAAATAAAAGTAAAATGTATAACTTGAAATACGTCCTATGAGTATCTTCAGTAAGTCTTGTGTACTTCATTTTAACACATGGATAAATAAATGTGTAATTCGCTTTCTTGAATCACACATATTTCTAACTGACTTACTATCTCTTATATCTGTGGCACCTGTGCATAGTGGGCTAAGTCGAATTTTGTGAATTTCAAGCAGTCTACTTAGAATCGTAATTTTTTTCTCTTTCCTTGTGTCTAACACGCTAAGTGTTCCGTCCATTGTAATGAAGGATATTCCTTTGTGAATCGTGGGCTGATACTCCAATCTTGAACTTAAAATAAGTTCAGGAAAATTACGATTCTAAGTAGATAGCTTGAAATTCACAAAATTCAACTTAGCCCACTATGCACAGGTGCCACAGATATATTGTCTATGCCGAGTCGCGTTTTATAATAATCACATCAGCAATTGATTCAGATGAGCTAAACATATTACACAAGTTACAAAAACCAAACTTATGACATGCTATCTATAGTTGATTATATATTATATAGAAAAAAAAATGGAGGTTACTTACCCTGCGGTGTAGATGAGCCCTGAGTTTTGGTCTATTCTGAAGAAGGCCTGAGACTCATTAGCCAAAGAGTACGAGAGCTTAGCATTGTCACCTTGGTCCCTGTCGGTAGCACTGACGTTGAGGACCAAGCTTCCCAAAGGAGCATCCTCCCTGACGCGGCCTCGGTAGCTTGGCTCGCTGAAGACTGGAGGGTTGTCATTCTCGTCCTGGACTCTGATGGAGAAGTTACAAGAGGAAGAGAGTGGAGGAGATCCGCCGTCGGAGGCGGTGACGGTGAGGCGGTAGCTGCTCTTAGCCTCCCGGTCCAAGGGCCGAGCGCTCAGCTCTCCGGTGTGCACGTCCAAACTGAACCTATTACCAGTGTTTCCGCCTGTGGAAAGAAACGGATGAATAAGAAGCTTACACAAAATTCATCAATAATACTAAATAAATGGTCTAAACATAATAAGATACACAAAAATAAGTAATACTACAAAAATCGAACCTGTAATGGTATAAGTGATGTCTGCATTGGCGCCTGTATCCCGATCGTGGGCCTGGAAACGATGGATGACCCCGAACTCGGAGTTTTCTGGAACACCAAGAGGATAACAAGCGGGGAACCTAGGAGCGTGGTCGTTGGCATCGATGACCGTTACGGAGAGGATAGTTGTGTCGTATCGTTCTCCTTCTGCAACGTAGAAGGCTACGTCGTAGTGGGGTACGGTCTCCCGGTCCAAGGCGCCACCCAGGGTTACCACTCCCGTGATGGGGTCAACGATGAACTTGTCGGAGCTAGAGGTGTAGATCAGGCCGTTGCTTCCTGTAAGTGCATATTAAGGTAAGCATAAACAGATACTGTAATACTTGTGATATAACAATTATTTAAATAATGGACGATTTTCAATTTTAATTTATCAGATTATAATGGGACTAGAAAGTGGAAGATATTCTTTTGGGATTAATGGATTAGCAATTAACACCTCGTTGTTGAATAAACCCAACACTATTTTAATAGTCAATTAGTCAATAACGTAAGTATTCAATTCCTGGTCATTCTCCACTGCCAAACGCATTTTAACTAGATTGATAAAAAAAATAAATCTTTAAATTTTAACAAATGTTCTAATGGTACATTGTTATTTACTCAAGTACAAAAGATTAAAAGATACTGAACCAAAATAAAAATTCTTCAATATATAAGTTTGAAACCAAATTATCGTCCTTTCTATCAGGAAACCTAGCAACATAGCTCTCTAACACGGACAAATATCGATAACTTCAATTAGTATGAAGGATATTAAAAGAAACAGTGATGCTTTATACACCAGCAATGAAAAATCCAACCGACATGGAATAATGTAGTAAGAATGTTTCATTACAGCTAAAAATACAGTACCTAAACATGTTTTAACCATCTCAACATAATTCAGGCAAGTTCAGCACCCTGCATTATTATAGAGTATAATTAGTTCTCAGTAATATTTAAATGTATCAGTAATTTCAACCTTCCCTCGCCGATAGCGTTTAAATTCTTTTTCCCTAGACAGAGGAATTATCGAGCTATTATTACCTACCATATGGATTACGAATATATAATCTGAATTTCTAAAAAATAAAATAAAAAAGGTATATGCAGGATGAAGAGGATGCCTGACAGGAAAATTGACGAGGAATTTTTATGCCAGAAAGAAAGGGAGCAGCAGTTTGAAATCTCATTAGAACGTCTGTACTTCCATCCTACACAAATCTCTTGTAAATATGCATTTAATGTCAATATCATTGCTTATTTAAACTATTATTGTTTATCTTTGCATTGTAAGTGCCTGTATAATCGGAAGCGAGTAGGCCATCAATTACTATCAAGGTAGCCAGGCCAAAGCTCGTGCTGAAAAGGTTCACAGCAATTACAGCTACCTCCATCTTTGTAACTAGCACAGCCAGGATCCTAAAGCCGATGTCTAGATATAGTGGTAATAAAATCCAAAGATATTTATTATTTATTACCTCAGAACTGTCAAACAAGAAATGAGCACACCCGTGTTGAACCCAATGGATTAATTTTACTAGCATCTAGTTATTTTAACGACGCGATTTGATTAGAAAGTAATATATGGTTCGAGGGTTTTAAGTTAAGTTTTAGAGTAACCGACAATTAATGCTGTTATTTTGATTTTCCGATGAAACAACGACCAGTTTTTCTCCTGAAAGAAAAACATTGACAAGGAGATCACGGAGTCAGTGACAGAGATGCTCTTCTCGGAACCGATTTTATCTCTTACTGTAGGGGGCGCTGCCTCCGCTCACAAGCATTCATATAATGGCAGCTTTTAAGGCAACTGTAAATATCCTCTAACCGACTAATATTTGTCTTCTTCACAGCCTACAACTCTCGTCCCTGGCATAAATAAAACGGTCCTTGGAGTTGACAGATCTTAAGAGATAGTGTACCCTAAGGATGGCCTGGTTTAGCAGGTTATAAGTTATTTATGGAAATCTAAGAGAGAAATGCGGAGTATAATAGGTAAATATTGTTATAGGGGGATCTAAGTATGAAGTATGAAGGATTTCGTCATTTATCATAAACAAAATACACATCATATGAAATGATTATTAAAACTTCAGAAAGGAATCTTCGAATATGATTTGCATAGCAGTTGAGATCATACTTTAAAAAACGACGACTAACAGTATTAATACAAAAAAGTAATTCACTCGATAATCAAAGGTAGCCTCAGCAGCGTTAAAGTCGCCAATAATCAATATCCAGAAATTCCTGACTAACTCATGATGAGTTTTAATTATTTTAAGATACTTGATCATAATTATATAAATAGCATCAATATAATAAAATTGTTAGTGTTACTTTTATCAACTAGTTTAAACATTGTTTATAAGAAATGCCAGTCTCGTATAAGAGCTGTTTTTACAAGATGTCACCAGCCCATTTAAAGTATACCTATCTATGAGTAGTTTGATTAAAAACTTGTTGAAACACAGAAGGCTAGAGATAAATTATGCAAAACTGTCTTAATGGGGATTTAAATGCGACTATTGATTAAAATAGATGTAGAAAAGGAACCGATTGCAAAAAGAAACAGGATAACGAAGAGATATACCTAAGGTCGACACGTCCTTATGTACGCACACTCCCGATTAAATTACTTCACCACCTGGTTAATTACAATAGCCTGCGATCTGACTTAATAATGATTGTCTGGGACCGGAGGGTAAATAGGGGTAAACCTTAGCACTGCAGCAGCATAACACAATGCGTCCATAATTCATTCTCCAAAGGAAAGGAATTCTGAATTCCTTTTAATAACAAGATTTTTTTTCATTATATGTCGTGATCTTAAATTGCCCTGGACCATATTAGTCGTTAAGCAATGAGATATATCTAACTTCAAATATGACCATAATAATGGTTTCGCAAAATGAAATATATTTCCCCATAGATGTGTCTCGTTTTATAAATCATACATTCGGGATTAAGCGCTATGAGTGACAATTCAGTTACAAAACTGTTTCATAACAGAGAATCAGCGATTACATAATAAGTCAATGTGTTTGCGAACATATCACTGCTACCGAACTTGAAATGTAAATCCTCATTGCGAATAACCGAGTGACATTATCTTGACAACAGAATCAATTATTCAGATATAGTTAGAAAGCATGTGAAAAATGACTATCATAAGCAAATCAAAAATCTACTACTCCATATTGTAATATGTTTAAAGTTAGGATTTTATTGTGAAATGATAATAGTTAAATTAAGTCGTAAAAACATTATAATAAATTGTTACTCACCTCCACTTATCGACGATTTCGCCTGAAGGCGTGTTATGAAAGTACCAATAGACGCATCCTCTGACACGTTAGCACTGTAGTATCGGCTGGAGAACGCTGGAGGTGACTCAGTGGCACCGCGGACAGCTATCACCAGTGACATGGATCCCTGAAGAGGCGGAGATCCCTGATCGCTGGCGGTGATGTTGAGGACGCTTCGGGCTGCGGGGTCTAGGGTACCTGCAACGCTGAGGAGACCAGTCTCGAAGTTGAGATTGAACTTGCCTTCGTCGTTGCCGGAAGTCAATACATAGGTCACACGTCCCAATTCTCCAGAATCTCTGTCGACGGCCATCACCTGACAAAGAGGATCTCCAAGTTCCGCACCTTCTTTTGCGAATATGCTCCTAACCATAGGCGAAATGAACACAGGTCTATTATCGTTTACGTCGCGAACTTTAATCCTCGCCGTAATGGTAGAACTCAGACGTTCGGATTCGTTAAGTGCCTGATCTGTAGCACGAATTACAATCGTATACTCAGAGATCTCTTCGTAATCGAGAGATTTGCTGACGGATAGAGTTCCAGTAAGTGCGTCCACCGAGAATACTTCAACTGGATGGGATTTTACCAATGTGTAATGTATATCGCCGTTGGGGGCCGAGTCGGCATCAGTTGCCACGAAATTGAAGACGGCAGTGCCGACGGAGACATCCTCTTGGAGCTCGAGGTGGAGGACGTCCTTGTCCCAGACGGGAGGGTTGTCGTTGACGTCTGTGACCTCGACCTTGACGATGACCGCGCTGCTCTGGTGGTTGATGGTGGTGCTGGTGTCTAGGGCCCTGACTTCCAACCTGTACTCGGAGCACTGTTCCCTATCGAGGGCCCTGGTCACCACGAGAGAGCCGCTTCCTCTGTCCAGGTCGAAGGCCGCTCCGGGCTCCGTGGGCTGGGTCGAGCTGAGGCTGTACATGAGGTGACCTGCCCGTGCTCTTCCTGAGGCTGACTGGCTGCCCTCGGAGCCAACCACGTTACCAACGACGAAACCAACTCCTGCATCTTCTCGTACCTGCAAAGAACGTATGATTGGTTAATAAACATTGACAAAACATAGAAAGAATAGTTATATGTATTAGAGAACTAATGAGGAATACAACTAATCTAAGATAAACATAACAATTAAATTGTTCATTGAAAAAATTAGACATCAATTGGATTTATTTATTGGTATTGACAATAAATTGGGAGGATATAAGCCCCAAGGGGTAACCAAGTCGCAGACACCGGGAGGAGTCAAAACCAGTTTACTACAGCAAACTCTGCTTATCCTCACCAATTACTTAGCTCCCTTCTGTTCTCGATCACCATATCGTGCCCATTTGTATCCACGGCAAACTATTTATTATTCTACTAATTACCACAAAATTCTATACACTATTCACGAAACTCTCCCGTTATATCCAAGTATAAGAGGAAAATTGCCTTGCTAGTTGTGTTAATAACAGTGAATCAAGTGTACACAAATGTCGGGGTTTGAACGATAAATGCAGGACTATTCGTTATTGGTTGACAGTACATGCAAAAATAAACTGGGAAGGATACGAATAATTTATCCACTTACACGATATTCCTTATCGCCTATAGTAAGACAATCAACTAAAAAAATAAATTAAATTAAAAGAAGAACTATGTGACTCGGAAAGGTTTCCTATTGATATTCCATGTAAACTTCATACAACATGGAACGCGATTTTTTTTCTTATTCATCTTTCTTGGTAAACTCCTTCTGTGATTCAAACTTTATTGAAGTTGGAGTTGAGTGTACCTTACTATATTAGTAATATACAAGCAAGGGCGGATCCAGGAATTTTTTTCTGGAGGGGGGCACAAAGGGCAGACGGGTAAAAAAATCAACAATAACTTAGAAATACACTTGTAGTATTTATAGAAAGGCTTATTAAAATATCTAAATAATAGTTTCACTCATGTTATTTCTGTTATTTTAACAACTATCATCACATGATTTGCCTATGAGTATGTACTGTAATGAATTCTCCACAGTACACAAACAACCGTCTGGGGGGGGGGGGGACACGTGCCCCCGTGCCCCACCCCTGGATGCGCCTATGTGGACATGTGCTTATTTTCCTCCCCAGTCTCTATTATTCTTCCAAGACTATAAAACAAACATCTGGCAAGGGAAAACATCTTCAAGGATTAGTCATACTGCTCCCGAACAGAACATATTACTTAAAGACAATATAAAACTACAATTAAACCGTGTATGTCAAACGGTTTAACTGTTCTCTAGGGATCTGTGGATTTCTAAAATCTGTTGTCCAGGAAGCAATTTAATTTAGGAATGAGATAGTACGGGGATAATGATAATAGGAATGCTTTGCCTTACCAATGCCCACAGTTTTGATTTTTTAACTCATATGGAAATTTTAAATAATTCTATTAAAAAAAAAAGTTTTTTTTTGAGTAATGACATTGTTTGAAGGAGCGATATGATGGGAGACGGTGGCCTGTGTTGAACGTTCATTAACGACGGTACAAAGAATAAAATATATTATTATTAGTGTTTATGTTTCAAATGAAGACATGAAGAAAAAGTACAGATGAGGTATTGAGTTTTGAGGAGAGGGGGGGGGGCAAGGATCAAAAGGTACAGGGTTTCGATAGAAATCCGGTTGTGAGTGCAAAAGGACGAGCTCGCGGTCCGACTCTTTTTTATTCCTTTTCGTCCTTTTTTTATTTCTTCCTCTTTGGTTCGGAATTTTGGCGAGTCGCATAAATTTGGTGTCTTTCTGTCAGAGGTAGGTGGGAGGGAGTCTGTCAGTGGAGAGCTCCCTGGTCAGCGCCCTCTCTCTCTCATTCGGGGCAATTAAAATACTCGTCCCGTCTCCCCCAAGGGTGCCCTTGCACCGCCATCCTCTAACTACTTCGATAGGCCTTCCCAATTCTGATACTTTGGGGGATAGTCAATAACAATAATTGGAAATCCAGCATCGGTGCATCTATTCCAATAACAAAAAGATCCTAACCTGTACCATTTGGGGCCACCTGTGGTGTAGTGGTCAGAATTCCCATTTACTATTCCTAAGATCGCGGGTTCGCAGCTCGGCAGGTTATGTTGTCCATTGGAGAGGATGTCTAATGAGTGTTCCGAGCCTGTGCGATGTCAGGTACTCGTTAGATCCCTATCCTAATTAACTGCGATAGGCAAAATCTAGGTCTCCTACACTAGCATCTTAGTGGGTTTCATCATTGGAGACATCTCACACTAAGCAATCTAGCCTTTTCATCAACGTTTACTTAAAATCGTGTGTTTGACCTATTGCATTTCACTTGTAATTAGTCTAATTAACTGCTGGAATATAAAAGTCAATTAACAGTTAAAACTGACAGCAATGAGAAGTTTGGTCTATAGTTGATACGCCCTTATTAAAAAAGTAATGTACCACTATCACGGGTCTTGAGTTCAAATTTTTTATTTATTTGTTTGTCAGTCAAAGGTTGCCATGTCTGCCAAAACTCAACTCATTGAGCTACACCGCCACAATGTAATAATAAAATGGAACAAAATATATTTATGTTTACACTGCAAGTGTATTCCCATTATAAAACACAATTTTTTTAATAATTTGTATCGTTAACCGTGGGGAAAGGCGGCAGTAATCTTATGCAGTTTTACGTGGCATGAAAGTGCATAGGAAATGACACCGCACATTGGCTTAAATATATGCCTCGCAGGTTACACTTTATCAAGCGGTAATAGCCATGCGATTCCGTCATAGACAATAGACTGCACGAAGCCAACTCTCATGCAAACATGCCAAGGTTGAGATTCCATACATGAACTCTTCTTACGTCATAATCATCTGCTTTATTTTTGCTTCAGGGTTTAATAAAAATATATTATTTGGAAACTTTAAAAATCAAATAAGACAAGCAACCATATTCTTGGAGTCTTGCCATAGTAAATATTGGTGCAATTAAAAATCGATTATGAAACTGATAATTCTTAGGAAAATTGACATGAAAAAAAATTGCTTTCAATTTTTAATTTTATTTTCAGAGAAATATTTGTAAAGCTAATTGTTTCAAACTGAAGTATTTTGTATTTAAATTTCTCTTCCAATGGTTGCCAAACTAGTTTAAATTATTCCTAAACCTTGCCATAAATTGAAATTAGTTATTTAATTTGGATAATTATTTAGAAAATACATTATTTTTACCTTCAATTTAATTTCTTTTTTCAAAAATATAGTTGATTGACGGTATTAATAAAGTGGCACAGTGTGGATTGGATTTTTTTAAGTGCTGTGCTTTGTTAAGCCGAGTTCATGTTCTCTCAATCTATGGTACTGTTGATGCGAGGTTAATTTATTTCTTTATTTCAGTTCTGTGTTTAACAGTTGTGCAGAAATTTGAGAAAAGAAGTTTTATATTTATATAGCTATTTAAAAAATCTTATAAGCCCTTCAAAGAATTTTCTATTTGAAAAAATATTTGTAATATGTTTCTAGAAAACTAATAGTTAGCATCCATGGGATCACTTTAATATGGTATTGTGAATTTCGATGACAAAATTAAAAAAAAAAATATATTTCACAAAGTTCATTTATCTACCATGGGTAAAAGTTAATCATCTTTTCCAATCCCTGTTTTCTATAGTATACTTTAGATTATGTTTTGGAATTATTGAATATGAAGTTGATTTGGTTTACTTATTACTTATATTTAATTTAATCTATCATCCAATTGCAGAAAAAAATATCGAATATTTGGTTGACTTATCAAGTTTTTTCCATTTCTAATAGACTACGATTACTTCTATTTTTTATTTTTATTACCAAAGTAATAAGCAACGGGGTTTCTTCATTTTCTAATATGATTATCGAAGCCTATAAGACAATTTATCGTAACATCCCAGTGCCTATAATTCTCATCTCAAGGCCGATTTTTGCTTCGTTAATGTCAACTTGGAACAGATCAGCTATAAACTTATCGAGCCTTTCTCACATTAAATTGAGATAGATTTTTCATTAAAAAACTCCAATTACAAAAAGCGATGATACAAAACAAAATGGGATAATCTAAAAAAGAAGTGGGAGGGGGAGGGGGAGAAGAAGGGGTTTTTGCTTTGCATAGTTGCAATAAATAATTCCTATCAGGTTTTGATTCACGACCGCGCTTCACCAGCTGTTTAGAAAACTTAATAGCTGAGAAGATTCATCTTCTTTTTTCCACTTGTGTGATGGGCATTAATTTACGTCATTTATGTATTACGTAAATTAAAGGATTTTTTATTTTAGATAAAGTTTAAGCGAAGTAATTATAAGCGCTCGTTAGCTTCTGTCCCTAAGATTTAAAAGGACGGTCAGTATTTATGATCGTTATATCGATTCTCTTACTCTAATATAATTATTGGAAGATGGCCAGAATTAGATTATATATGTATACATATATATATATATATATATATATATATATATATATATATATATATATATATATATACATATATATATAAATAAAGCATATTGCAAATAAAATAAAATAAAATAAAGCACACTAAGTCAAAATTATAAATTTTCGGATTTTCTTGACTACAAAAATGGGATGTTCAGACTGGTAAATTCCTCTTAATCATTTCGCTATTTAATTTTTTTTTTTTCAATGTTTCGTTATCACACTAAGTACTCTAAACTTTCAATATATAAATCATGACTTGTTGTATTTCACATGTAAACCCACAATATGTAATGATATGTTAAAACTAATTTAAATCTAATTATATTTTTCGTATAGTTAGACTAATTAAATTTGTAAAATATAGTAATATTAACTTATATTCTCCAATAATAGAAATTTAGGTGTTTCCATCTATATATATATATCTATATTAGAATATATATATATATATATATAATCAACAAATCATATTTCATGAACGGTTTTTTATAACAAATAAGTTTTTTCAGTACAGCAAATATAGATAATTTTATAAAAATGTATGTAGATTTTTACATCTGTTTTCTATGTATAATTAATTTTATATTATACACTTATTTAAACAAAAACAGTTTTCCCCTGACTCTTCATTGCAATCAAGAAATAGTAAACAATTATTTCTTCGGTTATTAATTTTTTTTTTTCAACGTACTAAAATAACTTTTTCTTCGTGTGCAAAATATTCTTTAAATATTGAGGTTGGAAATCATAAATCAGGTTGTTCGCATATATAAATAGAAAATGAAAATTTTAACTAATTTTGTGTAAGGAGTCGAATTGTAGAAATAAGATATCTACTAGGCATTTAATTTACTTAATGAAAAGTGAAAAAATGAAATCCATATAGCCTATATATATATATATATATAATTGTTATTAAGAGTTGATTTTTTTCATTAAAAAATCCTTTTAATTAAATACTATATTAAAGTACAAAAAAAAACAAAGATTTTGTTTTATTAATTTATGCAAATATCGGGAAAACGGTCCTCAAAATGCTAATTTCGTAATTGCTATCGTTTCTCCTTTTTGTCCCAGATGCTACAATTAAAATCGGTTAAAAATCCCTGGAATAACGCTATCCCGAAATAAACGCCTATTTATTCAAATGGCCATTTGTCATTTGCTCGTTGTCCCGATGAAAGGAAAATCTGAGATAAGGGAATAATTTGAATAATAAATAATTTTATTGTGTCGAAAAGTAGTTAGACGAGTCCGAAAATAAAGTTGCGAATGTAAGAAAGAGTCGAGAGTCCTTTTCTGGTCCGACTCGGCTTCTTGTTATCTGAGAGGAATTCGATTGCCGGGCACCTACCTCTACACACCCCCGACTTCTGTCACTTCTCATTAAGCAGTACTAATAATATAATATAAAATAATAAATAAACATATTTATACTTTTTTTTTCCTTTATAATATGTTATATGATAATATATAAATATTAACATAAGATCGGATCGTCAAATTCCTTGACAAGAGGTTTTATCTATCAACCGAATATAACTGTACTAAAAGACAATTTATTTAATTTGTTTTTTTCTGTAAATTTTGAGTTTGTACACGGTTTACTAATTATTATTAGTTAATTTAAAATTTAATTTTAACTAATTTTTAATTGAAATTTATCTGTATATTATATTTTTAATCAGATTTAACTTGAATCACTTCTCATTTTTGAGTAATTCGCTATTTCGTTTTGAAACATGAGCTAAATCCTAATATGGTTAAAATTATGAAAACTCGCACAGTCTTGTTCCTTAGGCATACTTATAAAAACTATTAGGACATTGCAGTAAATTCGTAACCCATTATATGTTAATGGTGAAAGATATTTCTGGAACAACAAATATATGGTTACACTATAACTTATACAGAAACCAAAATTAGGCTATACTACTAAATAAAAATTAAAAAGTGCAAGGAAAAAATAAAAGCAGTTTGTCTCACTGATTTTTTTAATTATTAACCTATTGTAAGTCGATAAATAAATTAAATGTACAATATTTTATATTTAACAACATTGAACGATATGCCTCGAACTTAGCACAAAAGACTTAACTCAAATTAAATCATTAAAAGTATTTTTTGGCTTATTATTTGAATTACACAGCTATGCGATTAAAAAATTGTAGCATATTTAACTAGTGGGTTTAACAGTATTTTTTGTTCTGATTACGGAAAAAATAGTGAAAAAAAATACCATCACCCCTAGATAAGTCACAAATTTTTTTCATCGATTCATCAAAAAGGAGTTTGAAAGCTGTACTTCTTCACAATGGTAACCGATATACTTCTGTGCCTGTAGGACACTCAGTCCATTTGAAAGAATTCTACGAAAATCATGAGTTTGTTCTTGATATGCTCGGCTACTCTGATCATAAATGGACCATTTTGGGGATTTGAAAGTTATTTCCATGTTACTAGGTCAACAAAGTGGTTACACAAAGTTTCCATGTTTCCTCTTTGAATGGGATAGCAATGGCAGGGAATAACACTATGTCAAGCAGACGTGGCCAATCAGAAAGGCTCTTACCTGGAGTTTTGTTGAAAAACAAAGTGTAGTGGATCCTAAAAAGATCTTACTTCCACCACTTCATATCAAATTGAGGGCTAATGAAACAGTTTGTGAAAGCATTACCCAAAGAAGGAGAATGTTTCAAGTACCTTTGTGAACAGTTTCCTGGCATATCCGACGCTAAGCTGAAAAAAGAAAAAAGCTGAAAAAAAGAACCAAAATACAAAACTTTGGTTGCTGAATTATTACAAAACTACAAAATGTTGGGTTGCAACATGAGTGTCAAAGTTCATTTCCTTCACTCACATCTGGACTACTTTCCAGAAAATCTTGGGGCTGTAAGTGAGGAACAAGGAGAACGTTTCCGTCAAGATATAAAAGAAATGGAGCGCAAATACCAAGGTCGATGGAATGTCAACATGATCCAACAGACTACTGTTGAATGTTAAAAAGGGAAAATTCACAAGAAAAAGTACCAAAAGAAGCTTTGATGGAAAAAGAAAAAGTTTTTACAAAGACTTATGCTCACTATTATGCTTATTTTAGCTAGGTATGTTTTTTTTTTTTTTACTTTTACTTCATGTTAAAATACTAAAAACAAATCCAAAATTTTCCGTTGTTTTGTACTTTTTCCAAAAACTTCAACTTTATTTTCTAGGCAAGCCTTACGTGAAAACCAATGCCATTTTTGAAACCAGCGAAAAAACTACATAAAGATCAGTTAAGTAAATCAAAACAATATTTAGAAAAGTTTTTTTGCAGACCTGCATTATGAGAAGTGTACGTTATATAATTTAGTCAGTTAGGAATGAAAAAAAATATGATTGTGGAAAATCCTACATCGATGTTTAATCTGAATGAGCGATATCTTTATGAGCTTTAAGCGAAAAAGGAAGAATCTAAAACATGAATCCTGTTCTTCAGGTATTCAGGGATTTAACACGGATTATTAGCCGATCTTATAATTTTTTAACCGTAAAATTTTAAGTACGTTTAAGGGCAAGAAACTTCACGTACTTGGACTTTTATTTTAAAAAGGTTAAGTTTGGAAAAACGCCATTCATTTTTATTGGTTAGGCATTATCTGTGACTAAACGAACCGAGACCTACTCGTGAAAGGTCGCCAATATAAAAATCTCTCTCGGAAAAGGTTGTCTAAAATTTTAATTAAGTTTATTTCTCGAGTTGATCGGTCTTGCAATAAGTTCTATAACCTTAAGGCTCACAGGAATTTCCGTTCGGCATCTAATAAATAGAGACAATATTGCGCATTTTATTCATGTGTGTTCAGCATTCTTAAAACCGTTATATGAGTTGTTATTTTTGAAAGAGGTATAAGCCTTCTTTTCATATTCGAAATATCAATGGGTTACCATTTGAATTAGTTTACAAATATGCGCAAAGGGACAAATGATTTAGCGCTTACCAAAGAGTGATGTTTTAACACTATAGACCTTGTAATTTTATTATGAAACAATAATACCAAATTAAAATTATTTTAAAGAATAAAAGATTTAAAAAAATCCAAATGGACTTACACCACCTCTTTTAAGAATATCAGCTCATATAACGTTTGAATAAACAATATTAAAATTTATTAAAGCACAAAATCGTATTTATGTTCTTTGTTGATTAGATTTTTATTTCATGGTGATGTTTTTAAATATTTTGATTTCAGTTTTGAATGAAGTTGTACTTGTAATAAAGTTTTTAGTTTTAACAGCATAAAATTAAATTATTAATTTTTTATTTTCTTTATGAGGACATGAGGATCCAAAGGATATAAGATTTTTTTGCAGACTTGTTTGTTTAGTTGTTTATTCATTTAACGTAAAAAGGAAATATTTGTCTTCCCTTAAGCTGTCTTCCCATAATATGCGAGGCCTCAGTAAGAATGGGTTATCATTAATATGAGTATGACGCGAGTATAAACGCTTAGATCTTTAATTTTATAATTAAAAAAACCTTTGATTTATATCATAAAAGTACGGCCGGAAAAAATAATTCAAGCCAGGTAGGATGGTCAACAAAGCAGCACATTTACATAAATTTTTACAGTTTACACAAATACGGAAGATACATAAATTGAAGACTTGAATGTACAAAGGATAATTTTTTCCAGTAAGGCGTAATTTCTCATAGAACATTACTAATACAGACGAGACGCATAGCAAACAGTGACGTAATGCAGTTCCCATGCACCTTGCACTCGTTGCACAACCGCATTCCCTAAAGACACATTCACTTGGAGCCCTCACAGGCTCATTTATGATCGATATTTGAACCGAGTATTATTAACGCTATAAACTTCGTAATTTACTGCTCAGGGTTTACATAGTATAAACCATATTTAGTTTTATACGAATCATAGGTCGTGTTCTTTGTAATAATATCCTAGATAAACATGGAGTATACTCAAGGCACAAACAAATTAATAAACAGAAAAAAAAACAGTGATGCAACATTCATTTTTGTTTCACCGAATGTAAACAAAAACTCATTAGTTTAGTCTATAAATTAATTAAATGTACAATAATTGCATAGTTAAATACATTACTTATAACAATAAAATAATGTATAATAATATTAATGACTTAAGTCAACAAGATCCAAAAATAGATGGCTGAGATGGTTAAAGCACGGACAGGTGGGAGACCCGGGTTCGAGTCCCGGCCCTGGTCATATCTTTTCTTTTCAAATAAAATATTTAAAAAAATATATCATAGAACAATACAATAAATTATGATTACATTACTTATGATTTGAACTAAGCACGGCAGACTTGACTCACATGAAAGCCTTATATTAAAGTATTTTTATTATTTGAATAATGATAATAATTTATAATATAATTGTATACCGTTATAAAATTGAGCCAATAAAGAACACATCAATAAAACTCTTTCTACCGAAAATCCTATTAAATAAATTGAGGGACAACCTGGTGGTTAAGCGAGATCTCGGACAAGTCACTTTCCTACACAAAAGTTGTCTTGGAAATAGTCCATTCTCTACTATGTACTGAACCCAAAACCGTTCATGGGTTGGTGTGGTACAGGTATTTAAAAAAAGAATCACTAAGAAATCTTCATTAATACTAACCAATACCGTTCGAAGTTCGAATTATTATTCTTGATACAGTTCTCGGTCTCATTACCGTTTTTAGAATTTCCTAATGGAAAGTCTTTATCCAAAGTGGATCATTTTAACAGTTTTCGAAGATCTTCATAAATTCGGTAATTTATAAATGAATAGATAATAAATTAAATTCGTAAAATGACCTTTGAGAAGCTGCACCGATCGATGAAAAGCAGTTACGATAAAGCGATCTTCAAAACTGTGGGTGTCTTCATTGATTTTCTAATATTAATCAAAAGCTTCATATGGTCCAGTCACATATATTTTATTGTTTATATTATCATTATTGTTATTTATTTACCAAAACAGATGACAGGATCGATATATGGCGATGAGTATCTTCAGTATGGCTTTGCCTTATCTTCTGAACTTAAGTGACGTGTTTCACTGGGAACAGTCCATGTCTATCAGTTGCTTTTAAATATTGAAATTATTTTGTTAAAGGAGCTTCCATTATGCAAATACGATATGAAAATATAAGACGAATATTTTGTTTGTTTGTTCATTTAACGTCACTTTATGCTGCTATGGCTAATCGGACGATGCTACAGTGGAAGCTCTAAATTTTGCCTATCCAGGTTTAATTAGGATAGGCATTTTTAACGAGTACCTGACATCGTACAGGCTCGGGACCCCCGTTTAACGTCCCTTCCGAAGGACGGCGTAACTAAGGATTTTTGACTCCCTTTAAAAAACCCTAGGGTCACCTGCCGGGCTACGAACCCGCGATCTTGGGCTTAGTAGTTTGTTACGCTAACCACTAGACCACAGGTGACCTTAGACGAATATTTTTTAAGATGCCCCAAAATAAATAAAAACTTTTCTATTCAAAGAACTTTACTATTTCTATATGCTTTAAGCAATATTAGAAATCATTCTTCACAAATTTCCTATTATTACCATTCACTTAAAATAATGTACATTACAATATACGTTCTACATGGAGAAGAAACGCCACGATAGTAAGTGCTAGCCATTAAAGACAGAATTATTGGCGAATTAAAGTCATGTTAAATACTCGCCCTCTTTCGATCCTTTTCAGAGGAAAGCCAATGAAACGCTGCGTTAATAACTTTCCAAATGCATAAACGTCCAAATGAGATAAAGGATAAAACATGTGAGTTATGTATCCATTCTTGCATCAGAGACCCAATGATTTTCGAAACTTCCCGGTATAGATTTGGCAAATGATGAAACTGAGGAACAGCATTAGAAAATCGAAAATGACGCGCTCTCTCGATGTTTTTGTAATCCACCTTGATTGAGACGGATTGTTAATTTATAATTTTTGTATATTGATCAAGTAAATAATTGACTATTTTTGAAAAAATAAGATGACAACGCGGACAGAGTAAAGTTAAACAAAATATAGTTTCACATGCTAGGAAAGTGAAAAATCTGTAAGGGTTTCAGGATATAGATACACCAGAAATGGCTGGACGAACCTGGACAACGACAAAGTAACACGCCAATGGACGCATGAAAGAATATTGAAGACAGGGAAAAGTGCATTAGAAGAAAGGAAAATGGAGTTGTAAAGTGGTCTAGTCAGTGTAACGTATTAAAGAGGTCAATACGAAAAAAAAAAACTCAATAGCAAACAAGCAATAAGCAGACTTCTTTCTTTCCTTCTAGGAATGTTAAATAGTGAAAATGGGAGAGTATCTCTAATTGTCCATTACGGCAAGATTTGTCAATTAATTA
This sequence comes from Arma custos, assembly GCA_037127475.1. Classification (NCBI taxonomy): domain Eukaryota; kingdom Metazoa; phylum Arthropoda; class Insecta; order Hemiptera; family Pentatomidae; genus Arma; species Arma custos. The sequence goes on along the minus strand of CM073764.1, from coordinate 66,378,380 downwards.
AGAAAACACTTCGTTGAGATGCACCAATGCTGGGTTCTGTTCAGTTTTTATCACCTTATGACCACTAATCTTAATCAGAAATTGAGTGTTATTGGTAACTTTTCAATCCCTCATTCCTCATATTTAATATGATGATTAAACAAAAACCTGGACCACTACAATCCATAGTGGATCTTGGATTGAGTACATGTTAGAGACTGAACTGTTTCTAGGACAACGGTTGTGAACAGCGGTGATTAGTTCGAGATCACGCTCAACAACCAGGTTTTCCCCATTAATGGAGGCTGGGTGAGCCCCAGGAGGGTTCTCAGATCCTATACAATCCAACCACGGCTGTTAAGACTAACTAATTTATCAACCATAGACGGATTTGAAATCGCAACCTTCGTTATAGACACTCGGCGCTCTACCCATTGAATAGTCCGCTTGATTTATTCAATTAAAGCTTATTATGAAAATAACCTACGACAACATGATAATGAGGAATAAGCACAACAGTTGGAAGGATTTCACAAGCGCCTCTGACAGGACTTGGACAGAGAGGAGAGACCCAGAGGGCGATGAAGCGGGAGATACCCGTGCCAAGAGGATCTTGATACGGAGGATGCCCTGAAGCTACGATGATATGGAGAGATGTTAATTGGCCGCCGGCTTCCGTGCGGGCAGCGCCCAGATGCGGACTCCGATAGGGGTCTTCTTTGGTGGCTTACTGATCCCCTGGGCTCTGACGGATGTAATGCGCTGCATTGCAATTTGTTATTCGTTGCGGGGAAAGTGGGCTGTAGTAAGATTTGTCAACGGCTATATAGTTATATATCGGCGAAAGTGGATTAATTAAACTGGTATCTGTCTTCAACCGGAAACGAATATGTTCGACGGACAGAAGATATATGGGGCGGAGAGAAGGAATCTCACTGAGGTAGAGAGAGAGTGCCCCGGGGTTTTCCTAATGCAAAAAATGGTCTGAGGTTAACACTGATTGCAGTTTGCAATTAAGATTGAAGAGGTAGGTTTGGAATCAGTGGGCTTGAGGGGGAATTAAGTTTGTCATGAAAGGACTGATTTCGGGAAAAGAAAAAAGACGGGGTTCGGGCTTAATTCTCTACAAATGGGAGATTGAGGTGATCATTGATGACTTTATTCGTAACAAAGGAAGGAGCATTCAGAATTAATGAAATAGCAAAAATTACCACAAACAGGCATACAAATTAAAATGATCAATAAGAAAAAAAATGAGACACTCTTTTGCTACTAGAGCTATCATAAAAGATGCATCTGATGAATGAAAGATGCAGTCTTCTAACCCAACAAAGCAATGAAACCAGGAAACTATTCCTGCTACACTCTATCAACACTCACAACTGCAATGTTATAGAAGCGTTAAGTGATTTTCGTAGAAATATAAACAAAACTTGGGTTATTTCAAGTGCTTTCAAAAATAATTATTTTGATTGAAAAAACTACGTATTTGTTGGTTTATACACTCATAGTCACTTTATGCTACTATTGCTAATCGGACAATGGTACAATGCGTGCCATTAATTTTGCTTATCGGTATAACCAAGGATTTTTTACTCAATTTAAAAAATCCTAAGACCGCCACCTGGTTATGAACCCGCGACCTTAAATATAGAACGTTCCTATACAAACCACTACACCATAGGTAACCAGATCAATCATTAACTTTCTGAACAGTTCACTGTATGAAAGGTACGATACTTGATACGAACCACATCGAATCACAGGGATTCTATGAGCTAGAATTTTTTTATAGATTTTCCCGTGAAATAATATTATATGTATCGAATTTATAAGGTTAATAATTAGTAATTATAATGATTAATTTTTAGTTATAAAATTCCATTAAAGCAGTGCAAATGAAATTGCTTATCCTTAGGTTAATTGGATATTAATCGAGTAAATTGAATTATCCCTTTCTTAAGAACCTATATATAAAACAAAACATGCAATTAATAAATAAATAATCGGATATTTAATTTAATAAATATTTAATTGAAACAACATAATATTTTAAAAGTTTTGTTATTGTAGTAAAATAATATTAGATAACCGTTAATTAATATTTTTCTCAGCTCTTGAATGCGGATTGCAAAAGTTTATTGTTCGTTGTTTTATTCATCCTATTTCAGTATTTATTAGGAATGCGATTTACATTAACAATAGGTAGATTATTTTTCATAAATTTAAATCATGTTGCATTTTTTTTATTTGCTAGAAAAATTGTCTAATTTAATCAGAAGCCCTTTTCTCCAATATTTGGAATTTGGTGCATTAGTAAATTTCAGCGCTGCAATTGCGGTTTATTATTCAGGGAATTCTTACTATTTCACTAACCTAGAACACAACATTTTTGAAGTCCAAACACCTTGGGAACAAATACATACATATATTCTGTTCTATTCAGTCCAATATTGAACTAATGAAAGGATGTAAATGATATTAAATCAGATTCTCAATAGACACATCCAGAGGTGGTTTTACATTTAAAATGGAATAATGTATTATTTTTTATATTGGATATGAATCACTAACTGCAGAAAGGCAACTAGTCCAACTTTTGAGATTATTTTTCAATAACTTTTAAATTTTGCAAAAGACAGAAAGCATCGTTTACTAAAGATAAGAACAAATTTCTGCAAGGTAGCACTGTCTGAACACCTTCAATATTTTGTTAAAGTGCAGAAAGGGAACTGGTAGGCCAAGATCCTTTTTTTTTCTCTCTTGAAAAATTTAGAAAACTGGACTAGTTTTCTTTCTGCAATTAGTGATTCATATTTGGAATATATCAATAGAATATTTTCAAATGAAATATCATAGATAAATATACAACAAAGAAATAACAAAGGGTTACTATTTTTGTATTGTATGTTTAATACTTGACTTACCTTGAACGTGAGGCTGGAGCTCGAAAAGGTAGGCCTGTGATCGTAAAGTGCGAGGACTTCCACGGACAACGTCCTCACGGCCTGCCTCGGAGGGCTTCCGGTGTCCGTCGCCGCTATCCTCACCCGGTAGACTTCCCGTTCCCCGGCTTCAAGAGGTACTCTGGTCCGCAGGATACCCGTCACTGGGTCAATAGAGAACACTCGCCAGCCGTCTGCGTCTCGTCCTGCAATAGGAGTACAATTATAAGTTAAAGGAGTATAGTAGGGTACTATACCGAGAAAAATGAAGAGAGAACTTGAAGCGTGAACTCATTATGAACTAATGGTTATAAAGAAAAATATGCACTCGTTAATAGCAAAGAGATAAAATGCAGATTTTAATAAAATGATATAAATAACATAACTTCGCCTAGATTTCTTGTAAGTGTTCCAGACAACTACGATTATTGCATTATGTTCCCAATTAGTCGTATCCAATGAATCCAATGAGTAACTAACGTTTTTCTTTAAATTAACAAGATGCTGATTGCTCTTAAGTAAATGACGAGACCACATTATGGTACTGAAATCAAGAAAAACTGAGGATTCTCTCTAAAATTTATTAAATCACAGGAATGTCTCTTCTCTTATGTCCCCGTTATACAGACAACAGGAAGAGATCGGAAGAGCTTCCAGCACATAGACATCTCCTCGGACTTACCTTTTAGGATGGAATAGGTGAGTGTAGCATTAGGCCCATTGTCCTTGTCGACGGCTCTGATCTTGACGACTTCCGTACCCGGCGGTTGTTCTTCCCGAATAGAGACCACGTCCTCCCGAGGGTCTAGGATCTCTGGAGCGTTGTCGTTGACGTCTGTGACGTAGATCTTCAGCGGTACCCTCGTTGTCCTAGGTGGCACTCCACCGTCTCTTGCCTCCGCGACCAGATCGTAGTTCGATTTGGTCTCCCTGTCGAGTGGTTCTATTGTCGTTAACACACCTGTTAACAAGATTGAACAATACGTTAAAAAATACATTTAAAAATAACAAGCAGCTATTTACAATTAATATTTAAGCCATTTATAAATTACTATAGGAAATTAACCCAGCATAAACACTGGTACCAATAAACAAAAAATATACTACATTTCCTTTCTAGGACTTTTCACGCTTGGATTTTTTTCTTTCTATTTTATCGATTTTGACGAGACAAAGGGGTCATAAATATAAATAACTGATTCGGAGCGAGTTTGTTGAATATTATCGAGGAGTCAGTTGGAGGGGACTGAGACGGCGGCGGCGAAAAGTTGCCTATTAGCTGGCAATCGCGAAACAGATCTCACATTGTCACAATGAACACTCCATAGCACCATCCTTTTGCTTTAACGAACGGTTAAATGGCGATCCCTGCCAATCACCGCCTCGCTAAAGAGCTGCAGATTTTTTGCTTCGCCGATTGTGTCGTCTTCTCTACAATGCATTCTCTACCTCTTTTCAGAGGATACCTTCGCTAATGTGCTTTAAGTTCTAAAGGCAAGGATACATAGTTGTGAACATGTCCATGCGATCCACTGCCAGGACAATAATAAATATACAAATTTAAATATGATGCATTCAGGATCAAAAGCGGATAATTCTAAAATTTTCAATAATTTACTTCTTCACATTTTCGGCTAGTTTAGTAAAGCAATGCTTCAGGCTCCCAAATCTTCAGGTTCAGAAACGGACTAAGATTAAGAGAAATAAGCTGGCATAGTGTCGTGTAAGGCAAAGTTGCTTGACTAAACTAGCGAAAAATGTAAAAAAAGCCAATTTTTGAAATTTTGGAGTATTATTCATTTGATCCTGAACGCCACATATAAATCTCTTTTATTAGTCTATTAAAATTCAACCACGATATTGAAAGTAGTATTTTCTCTCATTTATTAGTTTGAGATGGGGGAAGGGATCTCCGGCCTCGTAATTACCTTATGCAGGATTTTTAGCCCTCGTGGTCAGGCTTGAAAAGTGTGATCAATTAATGATTTTTAAAGGTTGTTATTTTTAAAATTATGTATTGTACAAAATATTTGTTTGTTGAAATAAAATATTTCTTTATTTCATGAAGGATATCTGTAAGAACAAAACTTTTTAATACATGGTTTGACTAATATAATTTCCAAAAGTCAAAAGAATAAAAATTTATTATTTTCAAAAAAGGGGAGTAATACATTGACAAAAATATTTGAATATTAAGGAAAACCAGTCAGCAATATCAATATTCGGCATCGTTATCGAGAGGAAAATAAAATGAAAAAAATAAATGAATCTATTTATAAAGCAAATAACGCTACGGACTAACCTATTAAAATACTCGAGTCAATTAAACATAAAAAACAGGTTTTCAGGGTCAAAAACTCCTATTGGAGGAGAAAAAAAGAAGACATTTTTATTGTAATCATTTAGATTGGAAAATGTTCTGAACCTTTTAAGAACTCTGTATTTGTTTTGCTTATCTCAACGTAACCTTTTGAAGGAATCTTTGATTAATTTATAAGCATTTTTTGGGGATACGTTACCAAAAAAAGAATGATATAGGAAATGGTGTTTATTTACATGGAAGGGCATGAGAGCTTTACTTCGAGATTTTATTTCCAGGAACGTATGTCAGTCTTAATGAAGTCGTTTCTTTCCTCAAAGTGGATCGGTGAACAAGTTGGGGAAGGAACTGGAGAGCTTTACCTTTCACGATCGTTCCAAATTTCTTCAACTCAAATTTCTATAGACCCGCATATTTTATTTTTTGGATTATTACTAGCTATATGGCTGTAATTTGATATTATAATCTGGATCATAAACTTAATAAGGTAAAGAAATAGATGAAGACCAAGTAATTAAACTTATGAAATTATAATTTGAACTGTTATTTTTGAAAATGGTATAAGTCCATTTGGAGTTTTAAAAATTCCTTTAAATGATTTTAATGATTGTTATTTTATTATAGAATTCCTGTAAATTATTTTAATGATTGTTATTTCAATATAAAATAACAATCGTTATATTCTGGGGATTATATGGCTCAGAAACATGGGCCATCACTTCCAACTTACAAAAAAAAACAAAGGAGAAGAAGACGTCCGGCAAAGAAACTATGGTTACAATTGCAAGAAGGAATGACAGCCATCTTGGGTTTAGTAGGTTGTTATGCTAACCACTAGATCACAGGTCGCAATGCGCGATGCAAGTATCTTTTGGAATGGATACTACCCTTCTACCATATCGCGTTTGTAAAACTAATGATCGATACAGTTGGCCTTATTAGATTTATATTTTGTAATCAATTAGTATCAGAACTAATACTTTACATACCTGGCCTAACCAGTACCAATAGAAGGGTGTTAGGTTCATTACATTGTAGAAACTGTACTGCTTCTAGGACAAGAGTTATGCAGGGAGATGATTGACCGAGATAACGTTCAACCACAATGTTCTCCCCCATTTAGAATACCCACTTTATAGAGGTTGGGTGAGTCTAAGGAAGATACGTTGATCCCACAGGGTCCATCTATGGCTGTTAATAGATAATATAATTTACCTGCCATAGCCGGTTTTGAACCCGGAAGTATAGCAATTCCGCACTATACACACTGCTACCCAGCTATACAAAAGATTATTTAAGTGGGTGCAAAAACGTATATATTTTTTTAATGCGCTAGTTCTCTTTACTATTTACCTTCAACAAACCATTGATCATGAAGCAATAAAACCTAAAGTATATTAAATCCTTCACAATAAATTTACGAGCTGAAGCAGCATTGTCGCAGGGTCTTTCATACTTTGACTAGGAACTTTATTGGCTAATAGTCATTTCATACGGTCGCGTGCAAGAATGTTAACTAGATTGTTTAGATGATAATATGATATTACGAAACTTTTCATTTATTTGTTGCTTTTTAAAAAATATTTGATATATTGGCGTGTATAAAAACAATTGTTACTTTCAGTAATCGATAGTGGATCGATACGACTCTGTTTCACGGGCATAAAATCGATTGTTCCTGCTCCAGTGTCAGTAACACTTTCTCTGATGAATGCTCTAATAGAGTCAGAACAATACATAAGTACTCCATTCTCTTATTCAATGACTGTTAAGTGAAAATGTCTCACATCTGAGTAATTTAAACTTGTTAGTTAGGTTACATCATGCAGCGGGTGTTCGCTTCACCATAAACAGTTATTACTGATCCAAAATATTATTTGTATTATGAATTAGATGGGGGCTGATAAGCAGTATACATTAATACCACTACATCCTGTAATATTAATGGACCAGGTTACATATCATCAGTGCAATACAAAATGAGAGACACCTTGTAATCACCTATTCACAAGTCCTTTAAATGCATCTTCAGATACTACTGAAGCTCATACAGAGTGCATATTTATATTTATATATACGAGTATATAGCTTGGGGAAAACATGGCAGATGTGCGTTATCGGTCAAATCACTTCTCTTCACGACTTTTGGTGCATTGAGACATATAGAGTCCTTACCAAGCACTGAACCTTACACAGATTGTAGTGATTTATTAATTGTTGTTCTGATATTCTTATGATATATCATAAAAGGCCATGGAAATAGTATAGCGACATATTTTTTATTGGCATTCCTTAGTTCAAACTACCGCCGCAGAGCGCTGCTGTCATTCAAATGGGCCACAGCCTTCCTTGATTTCTCTTCCATTTTATCTCTCTTTTTTGGTCTACTTTTTTCTAACTAAAATTACAAAGTGTCTTTTACTGAATTTCTAATGATTATATATACTATATATGTAACCTTCAGGTAACATAATTCTTAAATTTACTTATTAAAATTTAATATGTAAATGAAATTAATGGTTGACAAAAAAGTAATCATGGCATCGGATTAACCTGGCATTGAAATCCATGGCTTTTCATACTCCTTAAAGAATATTAGAGGAATAATTAGAATATAAGAAGTATGGAGTTAAATAGAAAAAAATTATAACTTTAGAGTTTACACCTCTTTGTAATGAAATCTGCAATAAGATGCTATGCACCGTCTTAGCGTGGAGCATTTGATGGTGTGACATAAGTAAAATAGTTGATTTAAAAAAAAATATAATTCATTGTAGCCTACTAATCACAAATCTGCATCCCCGGTGAGCAAATAATTGTATTGAAAAAAGTATAATCGTGTCATTCGCATGATTTTTGGCTTGAAATGGAGTTGCAATATAAGCAATGACTCCATTTCAAGCCAATGCCTGACTTAGCCATTCATTTGCATCGGATATAGGACGATTCTTCTTCCTTATTCAAGAGAAAATCATTTTGGATAAAATTTGACTTAACCATTTATTCACCGAGGATGTAGATATAATGAAAATACCTTCCGATGAGATTACGCAACCGCTTTATAAAGAAAATCCAAATAAATTTTCTAAACCATGTCCTTAAGGGTTTTCATGAATATTCAGCCGTGGCAATCGCTTTAACCACCTTGGGAGCAGACTTCACAGATAGTAGCGGAGGTGATGCCTGGAATTATTCATTACCGTTGCTACACCGGATGATGAAACAGAAATAACAAGACAGAGATAGGTTAATTACAGAATATATAAAGTATCAAATGCCCGCACAGGGGAGATAAAGTTATTGACGATTCCAACGAATATAAAGTAGGGACAAGTCAAATTTAGGCAAACTATGAACAGGGCACCGAGACCTTCAGGATAATGATGGCAAGGTGCTGAATAGGCAAGTAGATATTTCGTAACAGGGTCCTCAGGTAGCGCCTTTTCGAACTAGAGCTATAATTTATTTTTTATGAAGAGAACACGTTTGTAACTCTGTATACACACTAAACAGAGTTATGGAGCCAGATATTCTATATTTTTTATAGATAGATACTTTATATATTACATAAATTATTTCTGATGTACACGATGACTGACACATCCCTCTTGGACTTTATGAACGTAATATAATTTTCGTATCCTTGCATAACATATCTCTTCTTCGGAAGAAGCTCAAAAAAGGTTGATTTTTCTATTGCATCTTTAAAAAAAACACAAAAATGTGGTAAGTTTTTATATGAAATATAGTTACAAAGGTCGCTAGAGAGCAGTTATGTCAGTATCGAAGCATTCCAACATTACCTGTTGACTTGTAATTTTGAGTTCTGCCAGTTTTTATACATATGTGTTAGATGGAACTTTTGCAATAACATAAGAGATAGATCAAATGGTGAATATAAAGAAGTTTTAATACGTTTTAAAGGATTACAGGCGCTGAGTTGCCGTACCGAAGATTCCGGGTGAAAATTCCGGTTCCTGAGCTCCTGGAGCTCAACCAGCCTCTATAAAGTGGGTGGTTGAGTCTGATATAGGACAAATCACCTTTCGGCACAATTCTCCAAAAACGGTGCTATCTCTAACAAGCAATGAAACCATGAGCTGCAGTGGTATAGATTTTTTTTCTTTAGAGGATTATAAACACAAATGGTTACATGGAATTGTATCAAATTCTGTCCTAAGAACTCAGGCAGTTGTATACAATTTTTGCTGCTTCTAAGAATTTGAAGAGAATAGTTCCAACCAACCTCTAAATTTTCCTGTTAGTTTAATCAAAACTATTACAAATTATTATTTGTTTTCTCTTCAGAACCAAGAATGAGGCAATTCTGCAGGTCCAGTCTTTTGGGAGCGGACCAGGGTGTCGGTCTCACAGGTTACTTCGCTCCATAATTATCCGCCATTGACTGCAATAGGCCAACCTCCGGGAGGAATCTCTGAGGTCGCTGGCTTCTTCTTTTAGTTCCCTTACCGTTCATTTAGTCTTACCGCGTCCGAGTATGAATTTCAGGACCGGATTTTCGTGAGCAGTTGAGAAGATTGCCCTTCATAAAAGGTATTCCTTGGAAGTGAACTATATATTAGAGGTTGGAACATCTCAATCCTATTTTCTAGCTTTTATTTTATTTTTTTTATTTGATAAGTGATGTCGATTTTTTCTCTTGTTTTGAGAACGATATGAAAACAAGGATCCTCCAAGAACGAAGACCCGAATATTGGATGAAAAAGAGATTGAAAAATGGATCGGTCCAACATTTATAGATAATAGCTGACTCAGCCATTAGTTTAATAACCGAGCCGAAGCCGGGCATTATAATCAAGCTATTATATTACTCTCCCGATGGATTTCGTTAAATAGCCACTCGCTCATATTTAACTTGAACCTTTCTTAATGTCCAGTCGTTTGGACTCTTTGCCGTATCCTATCCAACCTTTTTTCCTTTTATTATTCTGGGCGTGGTGAGGCAATTTGTGTACGTGCGTTCATCAGGAATGGGAAGACTGCTAGGAGCAATACTGATGAGAAATAAACCGCTTAGTGGTAATCGCTTCGGCCGCCGTTCGATTAAGTCGACTTGGAATAATAATTTGCTGAGATGTGGTCCTTTGCCAAATATAGCATCCTAGCGTACCCCTCCTAGGTATGATGGATTGATGGGATCTTACACTTCGTGGTCCAGGAATATCCTGGTAAAGATTCTATTTACTGGGTATCGTATATACTTATTCTATACTTGCTGGATGTCTCCTGACTAAATATATTGAAAAGAAAAATGACATTTGTGCACACTTACCTGTCAGAGGATCGACTTGGAAACTAGAGTTGGATGGTATGATGGAGAATGTGACGTCAGCGTTCGGGCCTAGGTCAGGATCGGTGGCTATGAGATGACCGACGACGGCACCTCGTGGGAGATTCTCCTCAACGTACCAGGAATATCGCTCCTCCCCGAAGACGGGATCGTTATCGTTGGCGTCTGTTACTGTTACACTGACCAAGGTTGTTGCGGTCGCAGGAGGCGAACCGTTGTCCATGGCGGCCACCTGAAGCCGGTACAAGTCCTGCCTTTCCCTGTCCAAGTTGCCGCGGAGGTAGACCCATCCGCTGTTGGGGAAGACCCCGAACTCGTGGGAGGTCCCGACAAGTCTGTAGGTCAGTCGCGCGTTGTTGCCTGTATCCAGATCCACTGCTGTCACTTGTACGACCTGAAATGAAGAAATGAATTAAAACAAACATGATACGACAATGGTTGGACAAAAGTATAAATGATTTTTTGGAATAGCTGGTAGTTTTTTTTTGGGTAGTAACATATTCAGATATTTCTTCTTTTTTTGATTGATGCTAACTAACTAGAAGAATGCGCCCCGACGGAGGAAGGCCTTTTAGAGAACTATCGGGCAGGCGGGAGGCGTGGGCGATGGTTATTGTTAGCAACACTATCTTGATGGATTGATGGATGATGTTCGCGGGTTGTAGGCGACACCGGGTCAACGCACCTTCATCATCATCATCATTATCCTAGGGACCCTTTAACACCTTCTTAGAGATAAGGAGGCTTGTCTAAACGCACTTCAGCTCAGTAGTATATGATGTTAGGAGACCGAGGAGTCGATAACATGGATATAATTTAATGTTTTTAAATACGGTCTTCATAGGATTATTTTCTCTTATCCTGAATTTCATCAGGACGTATTTGTTTTCTAAATCGAAAATTAATCACCAATTATTAATGCGTATTCCTTTATAACAAGAATCCGAGACTAAATTTAAATGTAAGTCTGTATTTTGCCAATTCTGCCGTCTTCAGGACGGATAGAGAATAATAGTACAGAAAAAAAATTAATAAAGCACATCTAAAATGCAACAACAAGGCACTACCAGAGGAAACATCCACCGATCTCCCTAAATGCAACTAAAAAAAAATTAACTGTACCACTACAACTCGTGAAGAGTCTTGGCTCAGTACGTGGTAGAGACTGTACTGTTTCTAGGACCACGGGTTTGCAGAGAGATTATTAGCTCCATCGCGAGGTTTTTTCCTCGGGTACACATTTTAAGAGGCTGGGTGGGCCCCGGAAGAGTCCTAGATCCCATAGGGCCCATCTCTATCTGTTACAACAGCTGATAAAAAGTAAATCAAAATGCAATATCCGCTTACCAAACTACAAAAAAATAATAATACACAACACAAAACAGAAGACAGGAAACAATATATTTTGCTTCGCCTGAATTGGTAAAATATTGACAGGTATTCCCTGTTTTCAGTTAAGAGACAGGGAGCTTCTAGGTTGTACTTTTTCTATTAATGTCTTAGCAAGTATTTTATGTTTCTTTTGAGCTTATGCTCTAGTATATTACTTTGAAATAAAGTTATAAATTTGTATGTGTTAAATGTGTGAATTGTCAAAAATAAATATTGTGAACCCCGATGATAGATTATCCGTACTATCCGATATTGTAAACTGGAAGGTGGTTTGCGGAGATGAATACAAAAAAATAAATAATGATAGATTATGGATTTGTTTTTTGGACGGGCAGAGGATCCACCCACGAGGCACGAGATGGATGTTAGCTGCTAATTACTTGGGGGGAAGATTGATGGACTAACTCCCCACCAGAGGTCTTTGGGGACGACATCCTCTCCCTGTCCTCTCAACTGGATCAGTCGGCAATTGAAAAGTTAATCACTCCTATGTCAGTCCTGGAGGAATGGAGCTGTCAAGAGGGGATGGAGAAATCCCGAATATATGCTGATCGAAAAGGCATACCTCAGTTGGGAGGTGGTGTAATATTCTAGAAGATCTGAAGATTTTAGAGGCCAAGGTAAAGAATAAAAAAAAAAAAAAAAAAAACCAAGGAAATCCCTATTATTCCGGAAACCAATTGACTAAATATTACAGTGACATCGGGTAATAGATTCGTATTTATCTCTTAACATTTTCGAAGTCGAAATTTCAAAATGAAAGAATAATAATTTTATTCAAGAGGAATGACAACCACAACCATAACCAACCACAAAATTTAGGATACGGAAATCATCCCCAATCCATAATGAAAAATGTTCACTACAAAACTATAGGATTAGTTTGATCCGAACGTGCAGTTGCACTTTTCTTATTGTTGCACCTTAGTATTTTCGAGTTATATTTCGGGCTTCCGACTTTTATTAGTATATTTCGTCACCTGATGAATTAGGATAATAAATACCAAACATTATCTTCTTCTCCACACGGCGCTAAGGTCCATGAAAGACCTTGGCATCCTCGACAATCTTCTTTCACTTTGACCGATCTTCCGCATCTTTCCTTCTGCAGACATCGCAGCCTAGGCCTGGGGACCTTTTTTCCATCTGGAGGACTTTCCATGATCAGCTTTGGGAGCATTTTTTTTTATCCATTAACTTAACCAATCACTCAACTTAAACTCCACTTTTTATCTGCAATTGAAATACTGTAATCCTGAGGTTTCTATAGTAATTCGTAAACTTGAATCCACCTGGATAACTAAATTTTCATAAATAGTGATAAATTTATTGATATAAAAAAAGAAATAAAATTTGTTAAAAATAAGTGTATATTAATTAAGATCTTTATGATAATTAAGACGTGACTCATCACTTAAGAAATAGACAACCAAGTTTAGAGTTATATAATAAAAGGTCTTTCATAGCATTAGTTAACAAATACTTAACGAACATTGCAATACTTTCAGATCATTTAAAGCCATTGATGACGTGGGCTATTAATAAAAATCATAAAAATAAAATTAAAATTTTGTTTATAACATACTATCCCTCCCAGCGGCCGGTTACAGCTGTCAGGCATTCCCGATCTTCATTAATCAACACATGTCATACCGCTTAAGAGATTTTTCATACTAAGTGTCTTCTGCTCCGAACCTCCTCGTGGAACAGCTTTCTTCAGAGCAAGCGCAGAAAACTAATATATGCATATATATTCATAATATATAGGAGCATATATATCTGTTTTCTAATACATAATGCATTATACTTGTAAATATATGAGGTATAGGCAAAATGAAAAAGGGGCAAAACCTGTCGGATGAGCCCATTCGCTTTTTGCAGATATATCCCAATTTTGACTGCATTATATAAATCATTCGAAAAAGTTCAATAAGGTACCAAAAACCTTTTCTTTTTTAGGAATATTTTCACGTTTGTATAAAATAATTTTAATTTTTAAAAATTGTTTTCCCAATTTCATAAATCGTTTATTATAAATAAATGACGACGTCTTTGAAGAAATAACAATTAAGTTAACTAAAAAATTTAAGATGCCATACATGGAATTTATAAGTATATTTATCAAGCTATGATCTCTCGATAAAAATCTAAGTTTAAGAAGGCCCTAAAAAAGGTGAAATTTATGATAAATACGGAATTGATATTCGTGGATATAAAAGTGGACACACTCAAACTTACTAATTTCAAACGTAGCTACCTTTTCAATTGCCAATAATCCTTCGAGGAGTCTGAAGTGAACATGGCCTCGTGACGTTTGACCAGTTGAATTTGTTGTTGTTTGTTCCTTTAATGTCACTTTATGCTGCTATGGCTGATCGGACGATGCTGCACTGGGAGCTCTAAATTTTGCGTATCCAGGTTTAATTAGTATAGGGATTTTTAACGAGTACCTGAAATCATACAGGCTCGGGAGCCCCGTTTATCGTCCCTTCCGAAGGAAGGCATAACCAAGGATTTCTACTCCCCTTAAAAATTCCTAAGGCCACCTCCCGGGCTACGAATCCCTAACCACTAGACCACAGGTTGCCCTAAAGTTGAATTTGTTATTTGAGTACTACTACCACTGGTTAGTTTCTCTATTTCCTTTATGCATGCTATTATGTATCATTTTTGCCATTATATTTACTTGTACTCTTGTTATAATTAATTTCAATAAATTAACAAAAATCTTGTTGAAATTACTTTTCATCCAATCTTATGAATTATAATTTCTCCACCGATTAATCAGTTTTGAAAAATACCAAAACATAATAATATAGATGTATAAACAAGACTGAAAAGACAAGAAACTGCTCGATTTTCGCCTACTTCAACTTTTACTGGGCAAACGCTCTAAGCTCCCAATTAATTACAAAAGACTCATTTACATGACAGTTATCAGACCTATTTGACACATACGGAGTTGACCTTTGGGCTCTACTAAACCATCCAATTCATCTTATATCCAATCCTTACAATCCAAAATTGATCCTTCGTAAAATCCTCAATGCTCCTTATTATGTCACAAACAAACTCATCCATCATGATCTTAATATCACATATGTTGCTGATTTGGCCCAAACTTTTTTTTTGCCCTCTACCTGCCATTTCTGGCATACGGGGTTAATATTTGGTCCAAACTACATACCTATCCTTCCATGATATGCTCACCATACTATTCCTGATAAACCTCCGAGGCATCTGAAAAGAAAACGGCTTCGAAACCTTCTGCTATACAACTTTATTGGAGTGCTGCCGATGGGTAGTTTCTCCACAAGTGTTTTTTTTTATGTCATTTGTTCATATTAGCAAATTTACTTGTTGTAATATTATTGCAGTTGTAACTATCAATAAATTAATCTTAAAAAAAAGATGTATAAATCCAAGCGGACTATATTTTCTTGGAAGTAAAATATATTTATAGGATGTATGCCTTGGATCCAAATCGAAGCTGAACATTGAAATAGCATTTGAGCAGAACCATATACAATGGCGAAAACATTTCTGTCATTAGCAACGGCAATCTTATCTCGAATAACTCCCTCGCCCATATTCAATTTGTAATTTTTTTTCCCATTTCCAATTTCATATTTTTTTTTTCGTTTCTTGTATGTTGTTCACTGAGAACACCCAGGAGGGATCGGGCTCACGGATTAAAAACTCGACTAACTTCAATCCCTTATAGGATATAAATGTATCGCTCGAAGGAGATGGACGTTGACTTTTATAGGAGGGCGTAAACGACTAGGCAAACGCACGAGAGGAGGAATTGAGGGAAAAGAGAGATAGCGATAAGGAAGGAATAACTGAGAACAAAGTCGGTCCTCTCTTAACATCTTAAGATGTTTGAAACTCGCTGACCAGCCCTCTCTCTCTCTATCTGTGGGAACTCCCAATGTTTTACCAACATCTATCTTTGGCATTTGTCAATCTGAATACGTCTTTTAGATTATCTGCAAGTTATGTCTTCTTCATGTAGGATCAGTTCGTGAAAGGCGTTCAGATAAAATTCTTCTCAAGGTAAAATCAAATTATACCTCCTATCAGGCTTCCTTAAAAACTTCGAGATTTTATTATCATCAAATAAAAATGGAATCTACGGACAGTTTTATGCTTCACTCCATAAGTGATAAAAACTGAAATAAAAATCCTTTCATATGAAACAAATTCCTTAGATATCTATCCAATAAGTCTTTTTTTTATATGTATATTTTTTTTCAAGAAGCTATGCTATTTGCGATAAGATGAATGACGAATGTACCTGTGAATTGAGGGGAAGACTTTCCGACACTGGAACAGAATATTCCGGCCTCTCGAAAACAGGAGGGTTGTCATTGACGTCTTGAACTTCCAAAAGAACGGTAAGGTTAGCAGAGAGTGGAGGCGATCCACCATCGGCCGCTGTGATTAGCAATGAGTGTCTTTGTGCAGCTTCGTAATCAAGTCTTCCGGATAGCCAGAGGTCTCCTGTCCTCGAATCCAGTCTGAAGAGTCCCCGCGGGCCACCTTCCAGTCTGCAAACAGTCGAAGGATTAATATGTATAAAACTGCTTAATGTTTATTAAAGGATTAATTATAGGAAGACATTACCTGTAGGTAACTATTCCAAAATCACCAGAGTCCTTGTCCGTAGCATGAGCGGTATAAAGAGGGCTGGAACCTGACTCCGATTCCCGAACAGATATCCTCACAGATTCTGAATCGAACTCGGGAGCGTTGTCGTTTACGTCTTCAATAGAGATCTGGACCTGTAAATACATGCATATGTTTATATATTAGGGAAAAACATAACTCATAGGAGCATTATAACTTAGCAATAACAAATATTATATTACCTGAGCTACTCCATAAGCGACTGGATTTCCTGCTGCCGCTTGCACACTGAGGAGTAGACTTGATCTAGCCTCGTAGTCCAACCTCGCAGCGGTCCTCAAGTTACCAGAAACAGGATCGATGGAGAAGTAGCCGTCAGGATCACCTGAGTTTATAGAATAGCGGACGCTGCCAGTTCGACCTGGAAACATGCATAATTGTAATTAGTACAACATATAAAGGAGATTGGACAATGCAGTCAATTTGGCATTTCGAGGTGCAAAGAATTCTTTGAATTAGATCCAGTTATTTCAATAACATTAGTTAAAAATGTATTTATAAAATTAAATGCCATTAATATACTGCATAAAATATATTGGCATATATTTTATATAGCCAAATATGGCTATCGAAAAATATGAAATTGTAATCACAAAATGTAATACACAACGTGTTTTTTAGGACATTTGTTTCTAAAACATTCCAAAATGGCGAGGTTATGTAGATGCCAAAACAAGTGAGGCATTGAGGATCAAATGCGGATAACTCCAAACTTTCAAAAATTGATTTTTTCATGTTGTTCGGAGGGATAGTTAAACAATTTTGTCTAACAATATAATTTTCCGTCTAACTTCTTATGGTGCTGAACCTGAAGTCTCGGAAGCATATAACAATGCATGAATAAACTTAAGAAAAAGTCAGTATTTAAGATATGGAGTCATCGTCTTTGGATCATGAACGCCTCAAGAGTTCTCTGGTGATGGCAGTAAAAAAAAAATCATTTTCTATCTACCTATTCATATATATATATATATATATATATATATATATATATATATATATATATATATATATATATATATATATATACATAAAAAATCTTAGAACCTTATCATTAACGATCGGTTATTCTTAATATGTTTTATCGAATTAATTATAAAATAAATAAAAGTTTACGATCTAATTAGTAGCCATAAATGTTGTTTCAAGAGAAAGTTCGAAGTATACGACCCCATAGCAGAAACGTGAATTTTCAAAAGTAATATACCTCTCCAAGTTGATGGGTTCTTCCTTAGTGCCAACAGCGAAGTAGCGAACGGAATAGCTGCTTTCACAGTGAAAGTTTAATTATTATTTACGTTTATTTATTATTAATAAATAAATTTATTATTTCAAAATAAGAAATATAAGTTTATTACGAATAGACTGCAGTTATAATTTTCCGTAACATAATTCAATGAACTCCAACAACCTGTAAGAATCATTCGACCACCCCGTGTAAGTATCGCATCTTTTAGCATTTACAAAATAATCTTTAAGCGGCTCCGAAAGCAAAAGATTTACAAAATCCTCACAATCAATTAACAGGATTTTCGCTCGTAATCTTACGTAATGGCATCCTCCTGAGAATTGCAGTCATTTTCAAAGATTCCGAACCTACTTTTCATCGTAAATCGAAGATGTGAATTCAAAGCGAAGAATTATGAAAACCCGTCCAGAAGATTTAAAAAGTTCAAATAAATTAGTGGAAAGTTCAATCCTACTATTTATTGATTCAGGAAATTTAGCTTTAAACATTTCATTAATAATGATGGAGGGACTGGTAGAAATTTCTTTAAAACCATAAGTTTAATAAAATTGATTACTTCAGTTGAAATCCATGGTATATGAAATATGGCAAAATTCTTCTCCGCTTACAAAGACTTATTATTATTAAGACTTATTAGGTTGCAAAAGATGAAAAGTAGAAAACATTTATTATAATAAATATTATTCTATAAATAGAAACCAAGCCTTTAAACAGAAATGATAACATAAGCGTTCCTCACGACGCTATAAATTATGATTAAGAGAATCATTTAATAAAAAATGGGGAGTATTTATTATAAATATAAACTGAGAAAAAACATATATTATTAGCTAAAATAAGAATAACGATATTTTTATAAAACCAAAATTTCACTTTTGAAAAATATGTAATATAAAAGAAAAGGAGAAATATGTAATATGTATGACAAGGAATGTGTAAAACGAATATTCATAAATTTAAAATTTTAATGTGCAGTATGTCCAATATGGATTGATGAGTATGCTGTGTGTTATGGCAATCCAATATAGGTGGATAGTACTGCTGAAAAAAAAAAAAGCATTTCCCTCTCACGATTTTTTTTTTCAAAATTAGTTTCTTGTACTTAGGAAAAATGAGATTATTGTACTTCGTGAATAAGTGGCTAAGTCAGTCATTGGCTTGAAATGGGGTTAATGCTAATTTTACGTTTCTAATTCAAATATAAATCTAATATATAAAAATAAAAATCCGCCCAATCTACAAAAGTGTTCAAATCAGACCAGTGTCGGAGGTGTCATATCGGACCTGCTCCTACGGGAAACATGTCTATACATACAAACAAATATTTTAATAGATTTCTCATCATTATTATGAGTACTCATAACCCGTAGTTCTAGCTCATATATTTTAAATAATACCTTTATTTTATATTGTAAACCAAACTCACATTTGTATCTGGTTTAAAGCAATAGGTTTAATTTTATGTTTTATTTTATATATTTTATTCTTAACAATTTTTCTTGCCTATCCAGCCATGACGGTTGGTCGAAACGTCGTTTTAAAATGAATAGTTTGTTTATCCCTATTTAAGAAATGTTTAAATATTATTGTTTTGAAGAGAAAAGATCTGCCCTTGGGATTCGAACAAGAGTCGTCTACATCTCCGTTGCAGTGCTCTAAACCACTGAGCTACCAGGGATGCGACCCTTTTCTTTTCTCTTCAAAACAAAAATATTAAAAAAAATAAAAATAAGAAGTTATAAGAAATGCTTAATTTGACTTCCACCCGGATCATTTTCTCCCCCATAAAAGTAAATTTTATAAATACTTTGGAACTTGACATATTAAGAACTAATGCAATGAAGGCATTTCATTAAACGAAGAGTGAAGGAATCCTAAGGAGAAATATTTAAGAGACTGAAAGGATACAGTTATGACGATGGGAAGGATAGCCGCCAACAAAACGCGACAAAGAGGCTCACCGTTGCAGGGATCAACTCAATGGGCGGTTCTTATTAATCGTCGTATTGTTCCTGTTGATTAGCCTCGCTCCGGGGAACCTTTCATGGCCCATTATTATCAAGCAGGCCCGCCTACCCGATGTCGCGTCGGCAGGTGTCTCTGCTCTTCGGGGGACTTTTAGTGAGTTATTACATGGTTGGTAACATAGAGCCGTACCAGAGAAATGTAATGCCAACAGGCTAAAAAATTAACATATGATAAAAGATATGTTACAAAGACAATTATACAATACAATACTATGATAATTATTGGGTCGTTTCTTACGAAATGTCCATTTTTATTATTTCTAAAATTCAATGTGGAAATACAGGACTTCTTATTTTCACTATATTTATATTTACAGGTTGTAATGAGAGGCCATTAATCCTCTCTCACTAGCTATTATTATCTCATTAACTGTTAACATCACTCCAATCGAAATAACATTGTTTAGTATGCCATCATATTTGACCATGGAAACAAGCTATGGAAAATTTTTTTGTAATTTGTTTATGATTTTAAACTTGGACATTCGGCAGTCCAAGGTGCATGAAATATTACGACCACCTTCGGGGATCAGTGCAGTAACGGACCATTCCAAAACCACATTTGCATCCAAACATTACTGGTTTCTGTCCGGTGGCCAATTGCAGAAATCATTCATTTCTCCTTTCTACGCAGAGGTGAAACTATTACATCCACATCGTACTGTTGGGGTACTGAAGCAACGGAAGAAAAACTCATTTTAAACAACCTGCATTAGTTAATCGGAAGGGACTTACACTGTTATATGAAAACACACAAAAAAAGCATGTTTCACGACAAATAATGAAGAAACTAAACGAGTCCTCCTACACCCAACTTATTCTCTAAAATTATCTCAGACTTCAATTTTTTCAGAAATTTTGAAAATTTACTTAAACTTGTAACCAAGAGTGGCAACACTGTGGGGAAAATACCAAAAAAAAAAAATCCCTAAATGGGAAAAAGAAAACCTGACTGGTAACCTTCCTACCTTCGCTCTTACCTTCCCTGCCTCGCACGTGCCTCTTTACCTTTTTTTCCTTTTCCTGCCTTTTTTTGCCAATTGGCTTATTTTATTGTATATATAACATCTATTTAAAAGTTATCATTTATTTTTGGTCTGTATATATATAATTTTTTCCTTATTTCTTGATTATTTAATTTTGTTTTATTTTATTTTATTTTCTATTTCTTTTGTAAATAATTTTGTAAATACTTTTATTTTGTTGTAAATAGATGCATGTAAATTAGCTTGCTGCTTTATCGCTTAAAACCCAGCCCTTTCTCCCCTGAATGCTAGCTTGGGAATGAGTATTTTTATATGATCATTATGGTATGTACCTTTTTTTTTTCTTTTCTTTTCCTTACACTAACTCTGAAGAAGAGAGAGTAGTTATATTGTATTTTTAAAATCTGGGGCTATAAGATAGCCAGGCGCCCAACTTTATTATTATTTTTTTTTGTTCATAAGTTTATCTATTCTTTTTTTATTTTTTTTATTTTCTTTTATTAATTTTATTTGGTCATATAAAAAGTGGCGGCCGAAACGTGGGGCCTAGAAGTATATAAAGTAGCAAATAATAAAGTAGAAGATAGATAAGAGTAAGGTTAAGAACAATTCTTATTGATAAGAATTGCTTGAATACTTATACACCTGATTTATTATTTTAAATTGATATTAAGTTGCATGAATTATTAATATTTAAATTAATATTCATTATTTATTTCATTAAATTGAACATAAAACTGATTGGAGATTGGAGGTTTCATTACTCATACCTGGATTATAAGTACACATTTTGTTGTATTCAAGCAAATCTTCATAGGATAGGAACATAAATAACAAGTAGCTTGATAAACCAAGGAAATGTATTTGTTTGAAAAGGGAAATAAAATTGAATTATGAAGCCATAATCACTGATAACACTTAGCCTGGTCACTCAAGCTAAAAGGTATATGTTAAACGGAAGGTTAAGCATTACAGTAGGTTATAAGTTGTTATAATTTCATTAAACTTACAGATGACCTTGAATCTAAGCTGATCACTGAAACTAACTTATTTTCTTATTGAATTAGTTTGAATTATATGAGAGTTTTCTTGAGCAAATATGATTTATTTTTTTTTAATTTAATTTATTTTTTATTTAATTTAATTTATTCGTTATTGATATTATTTTTTTAAGAGAATATCATTAAATGGTCCATTTCTTAATACCCTTATTTTTATCATTGAATGAATTATTTCTTTATAAAATTGTGAATTTCAAATTTTATCACCGTAAATCAATTTAAATCCGATAGATATCTCTAATTGCATGAATTTATTGGCTTATATATTTTTTTGATCATTTATTAAATTTGGTAAATTATCTAATTTCTTTATCATTGATTTTCTAAGATTATCTTGTTTAATTTCAGAAAAGATTTATTTATTTTATTGTGCATCGCTGGATTTCTATTTACATTTTTGGTTACCAAAATTAATCATCATTGGTTTAATCAATTTTCTACCTTAATTATAACCATATCTTGAGTTACATTTTGTCTCATGAAATATTTTAAATTTCTATCTTGTTGGCTTAATGCTATATTGCCTTCTATGCTTTATCTTTTGCATGTTTCTGATTTATTTATTTGATTAATTTTTCATCTTTCCAATTATTAATATTAGCATTGAGGTAAAAATTTTGTGAATTTTCCTTTATGTACATAATCAAACACAATTATCCCTTTTTTTTTAATTTCGTGCCGAATGCTTGATATTAATTTTATCCTCTCTATCCGAGCATATTAGTTAATGGTTAATCCAGAGGAGAGTCAACCTAGCTTGGGGGAACCGCGCTTAAGCTGGCTTTATCATTTAAAAAAGCATGAATTAATAGAATTAAAAAAAATCTGGCAATTAACCCCAGTCGACGGCACAGTTGAAGCCTTAAGAACTGTAATTAAAAGTTTCTTTTTGAGTAACCCTTGGTTGTGGACAGTATCTTCGACATCTTCGGACTATATAGAAGCGAGAATGCCTAAAGATCAGGAACCAGGACCATCTCATCAAGTAACTAGACCACCAATTGCTACGGCCAACTGGATCTTTCCTCCGAATTACACCTTACAATTTTTCACTTCTCTAAAATTTGACAATACACCGTCGACCCCCTGTGCAGAAGATTTTCTTCAAAGGTTAAATGAAAAGCGTCGAACTTGTAGAATAACTGACGCCGATCTGCTTGCCTATCTACCTGAATTATTCCATGGTACGCCCCTTAATTGGTGTCGATTGGAAGTAGATGATTGGAAAGATTGGGACGATTTTGAAAAAGCTTTTCGTGCTACATTCTTTCCTCTTGACTACCATGAAAAGCTTAAGAAGGAAATCGATAGACGAACACAGGGAGATCAAGAGAAAATTATTGATTTTATCGTCAATCTCAGAACTTTGTTTAAAAAATTGGATCGACCTAAGCCAGAAGAGGAACAAATTTCTACAATTTATAAGAATCTTTTACCTCGATACCAATTGTACATTAGAAGATCTGAAGCGACATCTCTGGCTAAATTAATTGAATTAGGTCAAGAATTAGAAAAGATTGAGGAAAGAGCAAAGACTTTTCGAGCACCTCCTGCTAAAAGTAAAAGCGCTTTCCCTGAAACTGCCTATGAACCTCCTCAAGCACCTGGAAAACCGGCTAAAAAGAATAATATAGCTATTGTAGAGAAGCAGACGAAGAATACTAGGAAGAAAAAGAGTAAAGATGAGAAAAAAGTAACTTCCTCGGAAGCTACTCAAGGAAAGCCTGAGCCCTCTTCATCCATTGGTATCACTAAGAACCAACCTGAAGTAGCCGCCGTACAGCCTCTTTGTTGGAACTGCCTTCAAACTGGACACCGTTATCCGGAATGTTCTAAGCCCAGAACAACCTATTTCTGCTACAGTTGCGGTGCTCGTGGCATCACCAAAAAAGATTGCCCTAACTGCAAGAAGCCGGAAAACTGTTAAAGGGCCAGCATAAGGAGGTCGCTACTGACCCTAATACCTTGAACAGAGACCTCAACTCTCAAGAGCTCAACCATATATCCACCTTATCGGTGGAGGAAGAAAGGTTCTTCGTCACTCTCAACGTAGGAGGAGTCATTCTTTCAACACTTATTGATACTGGAGCCAATCACTCGTACATCAGTTCTTTAGGACTCTCTTCTCTACCTCAAGAACGCATTTCACTGCTATCTATACCCTCCTATCCTGTCACGGTAGCAAATGGAGCCCGTGAGACCGTTAATAATGCTGTTGCCTTTCTAGCCAGCTTAAACGGCCGTCAGGTTCAACTATCTTTTTATGTCCTTCCGAACCTAACAGTTCCTTGCCTTTTGGGAATAGACGCCATGAGAGCATTAGGAGTTGTAATAGACGCTGCTGGGGGATCTTGGTGGTTCAGAGATATGCCTTCGAGACGAACTACCTTTTCTAAAGAATCCTTGGCTTCTCACGAGCAAATAGCAGGAATTAGAAGACTCGAACCAGAGCAAGCTAAAAGATTGGACAGATTATTACAAGAGGTACTGCTCAACACCGATGATTCCATTGGCCTTACTAATCTCACCGAACATCATATCGACGTCGGAAAGAGCCAGCCAATAAAACAAAGGGCATATCCAGTTTCACCTTTCATACAAGAAGCTATCAACCAGGAAGTGGATCGTATGCTACAGGAAGACATCATAGAGCCTTCACACAGTTCTTGGTCTAGCCCTGTTGTAATGGTGAAAAAGCCGAATGGAAAATATCGTTTTTGTATAGATTACCGCAAGGTTAACGCTGTAACCAAACCAGATGTTTATCCTCTGCCTAATATGTCCTCTCTATTAGACCAACTTAAATCTTGTCGCTACCTATCTAAAATTGACTTGGCACACGCCTATCACCAAATACCTTTGGCTAGCTCTTCAAAGGAAATTACTGCCTTCATCGTTTTAGGGAGAGGCCTATTCCATTTTAAAAGACTTCCCTTTGGACTTTGTGGTGCTCCTGCGACATTTCAGCGGCTACTAGATAAGATCATCACTCCCGATCTCGCTCCAGCTTGCTTCGCATATTTGGATGACATCGTCATAGCCACAGCATCGTTCGAAGAACATATGCACTACCTTAAGCTAGTCCTCCAAAAACTTCGACAAGCCGGCCTGAAACTTAATCCAGAGAAAAGCGAATTCGGGTGTAATGAAATTCAGTACCTGGGCTTCTTAGTAAATGAGAAAGGGTTACAGGTAGACCCTAGAAAAGTCGAGTCGCTTTTACTGTATTCAGCACCTAAGAATGTCACCGAAGTAAGAAGACTAATAGGCATGGCTTCCTGGTACCGCAGGTTTATACCCAATTTTGCGGACAAAATTCGACCCATAACTGATCTTCTTAAAAAAGGAAAACCTTTTCTTTGGGGTGAAGAGCAAAATGCCGCCTTAGAAGAAATTAAGAGTATCCTTACGTCAGAACCTGTTCTCACGAGACCCAACTTCGATAGAACTTTTACCTTACAGACAGACGCTAGTGCTACCGGCCTTGGTGCGGTTCTCACTCAAGATTTTGATGGAGGCGAACACGTGATTACATATGCCAGTCGATGTTTAACACCAGCGGAGATAAACTACAGCGTTACCGAAAAGGAATGTCTGGTAGTTCTATGGGCCGTAAGAAAATTTAGACCTTACTTAGAAGGATACCATTTTATCGTCATCACTGACCACGCCAGTTTAAAATGGCTAAATAACTTAAAAAATCCTACTGGACGTTTGGCCAGATGGGCTCTTGAACTACAGGGTCATGACTTCGAAATAAGGTACAGGAAAGGCTCTGCCCACTCCGTTCCAGATTTTCTCTCTCTTTTGCTTCCTGGTGAACAAGATATATGTGCCTTGGATATGTCGGGTGTTCAAGACCCCTGGTATATCGCCAAACTTAGGAGTGTCCGAGATCGACCACAAACTCTCCCAGATTGGAAAATAGAGGGCGATCGGCTCTATCATCACATAATTCCAGAGGAACCAGAAGATGATTCTCTTGAGTGGAAGCTAGTAGTCCCTAAAGATCATGTAAAGGAGATCCTCCAGGAAAATCATGATCGACCTGACGCTGGACACCTAGGGCTATATAAAACCCTCCATCGCATCAAAAGACTCTATTACTGGCCTGGTATGTTTAAAGAAATTTCGAGCTACATTAGACAATGTCAGATTTGCCAGCAAGTGAAACCATTACAGAGGCCACCTCAAGGAAAAATGAACACCAAGAATTATACAAAGCCTTGGGATGTTGTTGCTACGGACATTATGGGTCCCTTGCCACGCTCTACCAATGGTTGCTGCTACAATCTTGTGTTCGTTGATACTTTTACCAAGTGGACCGAAGTAATCCCTTTGCGAACAGCTACAGCTCAAAATGTCTGCAAAGCGTTCAGACAATTTATTGTATATCGCTGGGGTGCCCCTAGAATCCTCCATACTGATAATGGAACGCACTTTTTAAATAAATTGCTAGAGGGACTCGCTACAAGCCTTGGAGTTACCTTGAGCCGCATTCCACCTTATTGGCCTCAGGCAAACCCGGTAGAGCGAACCAATCGGGTCATTAAGAGCATCATCACCTCATACGTATCTGACCAGCACAAGAAATGGGACAAGTATCTACCTGAGCTGATGTTTTCCCTCAACAGTTCTCTTCATAGCTCAACGGGATATACACCAGCGTACCTAAACTTTGGACGCGAACTTTTACCCCCTAACTCTTATTTTAGTAAAATAAGTAGCGCCCAAGTTCTAAATCCTCCCGATAATTGTGTTTGGTCCGAACATCTAAATAGGTTGAACGAGTTTCGGAAGACAGCGGAGGCACGACTCAGCCGAGCATCAGCACGCCAGAGCCACTTCTACAACCGAAACTGCAAGGAGGCGACCTTCAAGGTAGGAGATCTAGTGCTGCGACGAGCTCACCCTCTCTCATCTGCTGAACGAGGTTTCGCCAGTAAATTAGCTCCGAAATTCGAAGGACCTTTTCGAATTGCTCAGGAAAGGTCGACAAACGTTACCAATTAGTGACCACTGCAGGTACACCGGCCGGACTTGGTCACGCAGCGCAGCTAAAGACCTATCATCCTGACTTGCAGCGTGAGGGGTCTCACGCTCCCGAAGAAGGGGAGGTGTAACCAAGAGTGGCAACACTGTGGGGAAAATACCAAAAAAAAAAAAAAATCCCTAAATGGGAAAAAGAAAACCTGACTGGTAACCTTCCTACCTTCGCTCTTACCGTCTTGCCTCGCACGTGCCTCTTTACCTTTTTTTCCTTTTCCTGCCTTTTTTTGCCAATTGGCTTATTTTATTGTATATATAACATCTATTTAAAAGTTATCATTTATTTTTGGTCTGTATATATATAATTTTTTCCTTATTTCTTGATTATTTAATTTTGTTTTATTTTATTTTATTTTCTATTTCTTTTGTAAATAATTTTGTAAATACTTTTATTTTGTTGTAAATAGATGCATGTAAATTAGCTTGCTGCTTTATCGCTTAAAACCCAGCCCTTTCTCCCCTGAATGCTAGCTTGGGAATGAGTATTTTTATATGATCATTATGGTATGTACCTTTTTTTTTTCTTTTCTTTTCCTTACACTAACTCTGAAGAAGAGAGAGTAGTTATATTGTATTTTTAAAATCTGGGGCTATAAGATAGCCAGGCGCCCAACTTTATTATTATTTTTTTTTGTTCATAAGTTTATCTATTCTTTTTTTATTTTTTTTATTTTCTTTTATTAATTTTATTTGGTCATAAACTTATATAAGTTATATAAAACAGCATTTTCATATTTTATGTCAACACAATTTTTTTCGACTCTGGGATTGAACATTTGATACCACGTTGGAAAAATTGAATAGAAAACGAGGGTCAATATTTTGATTTCACAATAAATAACCATTCCTTTTAAACCGAAATATCATATGAAACGACCTTGACTGATCGAAAAAACGAGAAATTTCAAAAGTAATATACCTTTCCCAGTAAATGGTTCTTCACAGTGAAAGTTTAATTGCAGTTAGTAAAAGAATTTTCAACCATACTTAAGTCTGATAGCAAAGAACGTTGAAACGAGTTAAGTTAAAGAGATGAAATTTAAGTGCTTCTGGTCGATCAAGGAGAAGTTTTATTAGTGGATCACTTTTGCGGAATAGTTTATACGGAACAATTCACTTATTTCAAATGTGGAAATGGAGAGTATTTGTTGGCTGAGTTGTTGTGCTCATTTAAATGTTTATTTCCAGATACCAAACTCCTCATAGAAACCCTCTGGATCAAGATGGCTCGGCGGAGGCATGATGTGAGCTTCCCACATACGCTATCAGGGTAATAAATGTGCCACTCTCAGATCTTGATCGGAATGGATGGGGCACGCCCCCTCGAGGAAGAGGCGGGAGGGAGAGATGAACAATGCGGGTATAAGTCAGCTCGCTGTTTTGACAACTCTAACTGATTGACATCTCAATCTACTTGTTGAATGACGGGGAAAAGGAGAACGCCGGATAAGAGGGAATGATAAATCGCAGCGGGCTAAATAACTATTAATGAGAAACTAAAGCAGTCACGTAATGAGGCGGGTCAATATATATGCTAAAGCGTTGGGGTGATTTTTTTAAACAACACACATGAAGGGTATGTTGATATACTTTAGCGATATTTACAGTTACAAGACTTTTTTTTTATTTTACAAAGGATGCATTTAAAAATTTCAAATATTACCCACTCACTTATCTCCATTATTAATTTAAAGCTGACTCATCTCCATTAACGTTTAAGGCAGCAGAATCATTGATATCAACTTGCCTAAGCTGGTAATATTCATACAAAATTTATCGTGAATCAATTATTTGAATGTAAAAATTATCCAATAGTAAGAATGAATTTGAATTCATAACTTTTCGCACTAAAACAGTAATTACAATTATCAATAATAAAATAGCCCATAATCCTCCAATTAGAAAAATTAATTTTTATTTTGAGCATTATTCAGCATATTATTATTTTTTAATAGTAATATTTAATATCATCCAACGAATAATTCCATGAGTAACTAACTATTAATACTATTCAATACACTACAAAAACGAATTAAGATGTCTGAGAGAGTAATAAAAAACATAAGTATTCCCGTCCTAATTACTCTTTTGCAGATAAAACAAATGGTTCTTATATAGTTTACAATTAACTTAATTGGATTTTTTTTTATTCTGGGGGAATACTTGTATTAATAGACTTTTTCCTTCCTTGAATGATGCTATCGCAAAATTTGAAATTACTCATTCAGTGATTTTTATTATTAGGATTGTAAAAATCCTAATTATAGGACTGTAAAAAGAATATAAATATATGATACTCGGTTTATGATTATGACAGTCTAAAGGGCAGTTAAAACTGAGTATTCAATAATTTAATATTTTTATTTTTAATTTATTTGCCCTATATTGGAAGTAATTAGAAGTGGTAGGGGGAATTAAAGAGGAAATTGGAAGAGCTGAAATTTTTTGAAATTGGCGAATGGAAAATACTTAAAGTAAGTGAAGTAAGAAGACAAGATAAATTGGAATGGAAGGAAACTTGAAGTATGGGGAAGGCTACCCTGGACGTGGACACGACCACCGGACTGGAGGATTACCATTAACACTTGCCTCCGGATCGCGGGGCCAATCTTACATTAATCTACTATGGCCCTCAACAAGCTCTTGAAAAGCCTTAATTGCTAGTGCGAAATTAGTTGGAAAATAATAAATGGCCTTGAGATGGGAGCCGGGATAAGGCTGATATATTCTGCAAGAGCGGTGAAGATTTACTCAGATCCCTCGGGAAGGGAGCAATAAAAAAAGCTAATGGTCCAAGGAGCTAATAATGGGACTAAATAAACAGAAGGGAAGGGAACAGATGGTGACCAGGGGAGGAGTGTTAAAAGGCCACAAGGACTATGAGGTCGCCATTTTAATTGACCCCCGACAACAATGATATCCTAATCAGAATCCTTTAATTGTACCATTAAGATTTATGCACGCCGCCCCAACCTCTTCCTCCTGGTTTACAAATACCTTCCCTGCGAGAGTTCCCTTAGCCTGATTTAATTGGAGTCTCCAGAGGGATCGGGACTTCAAAGGACTTCTTGTAGGTACCGGAGGACGTTTAGCTGAGCCTCTTTTATTTGGTCCCCGGGACAATCGCTCGTCCTCAAGACATCCCCAAAACAAACATAATTAACGCAAACATTTTTGCTTCTTCCCAGGCTTACCTCTGTTTCCTTTTTTCTTTGTAACTCTTGGTACTTTTTGTTTCCACAGTGCATGTATTACGATGTCTGAATGCATTTTATATTCACCTGAGGGGAATGGATGGGAATGGTGGGGACTTCAATAACTACCTGAGATTACAATTTTATTTAAATCACACCTAATCTTGTTAATTAAAAATCTGTAGTATCCTCTGAAGATTCAAATAGTAATATTCAATATTCAAGCAAACAAGTAAATTGATATAGTTGAAAGTTATCATTATGGTTATCTTTATCCTAAACTGTTATTTGATGTATTGCTTTGTCTAATGTAATAAAAGACATGCTCTCCAGAAATGTTAGAGATTTGTTGTCTACTCTTAGCTGTATAACTCAAAGATAAGGGCCTACACTGAGTGATAGTGTTTGCCCATAATCATAATAGTAATAATATAATCTTATATTTTTAGATTCAACATCCTACATTTTGTCAATTTCAAGAAGAAAAATGACAGTAGTTATATCAATAATAAATCCGTATGATAGCCAATGTTTCAGGGTCACTTGGATTGAAATAAAAATCCAAGTTTACCATTAAAAACAAAAAAAAAAAAAAACACGAAATTTGTTGTTTGTAAAGTTCCTGGAAACGAACTATTTAGTTTTAAAAGCTTCAAGGCATTAATAATGACCTAATACCTATCCATGTCTACAAGAGCTAATGATATTAACTTCAAATTCTAAAACACCCATTAACATAAAATTGTTCCACTATAACCCATGAAGAGTAGAGTTCAGTAACTGAAAGAGACTGTTATTTCTAGAACAACGGTTGTACAGAGAGATGATTTGTCCGAGATCATTCTCAACCGCCAGGTTATTTTCCCTATTTTGGGTACCCACTTTATAGAGATTGGGTGAGCTCCAAGAGATCTCAAATATAGCGCTCTACTACTGAGCCACCCCACTCCTAAACAAAATTGAATATGCTGAGATTCTTTTTAAATTTTAATTTTATATGGTTTATATTCACACAATTCTTCACATATTGGATTGTTCAATTTAATATATAACAGAAACCTTTAATATCATCATAATAAATGAACCTAGTTGAACTTTTTTTTCACTATAGCATTATCAAAACTTTTGTAGCTGCTAGTATTATTTACAATGCCGATTTAAGAATTATCCTTATGAATCGGAGTTGGTTCAGACGGGAAAGGACATCTTTTTGGCACAGAGTGAGGGTTGGATTCTAATTAACCCTCTCGTGTAAGAGGAGGAGGAATGCAAAGCAGAACAAGGAGTACAATGGACACAGATACCGCCGAAGAGATAACAATAGGAGGGTGGCAGGCCTCTTTTTCCTGGCCGTCAGAATACATTACTGCCACGGGACGTCCTTCGGGTCCTGGTCTTCGTGGTCCGGGGAGGGCTCTGCATGGTCGAGGGTAACCCGAACAACGGAGTCTTTGATATTGTAATACATACCACGGTCTGGGCTCTACTGAAATCAATTGTTTACTCCCCGACCAAAAGGGGCTTAAAAATTGAGATTTAGGATTCAAGTATCACAGTTTTTGTTTACCGCTATTTACATTAAATTATAGTTAATGTCTTGGTTAAAGTGTATTCGAGCATAATGAGTGTACAATTTTGCAAGGAATCAAAAATGACATCCTTTGCGGAAGGTTAAAAACCCGTATCCTAATTAAACATGGATACGTAAAGTTTAAGACTCCCATTATATGGAGTTGCATCGCACTATTAGCTTTAGCATAATAAAATGATGTCAAATAAAACAAACGAAAAGATAAGGCTAAAAATATTTTCTGAACGAACCGATCTCAGGAGCTACTGGTCTGATTTGAAGAAAAATCTTTAAGTGGTAGACTGACTGTTTACCAACAAATGATTTAGACTGAAGAAAATTACGTTATAATCCATACGAATGTAGTTGTAGCCATAAATAAAGAAAAATTGCTCAGAGAAAGCGATAAACGGTGGATTTGCCGTTGCTTTGGGAACCACTTGCCTACCTCTGAAGAAACGGATAAATTAATGCTTCTATTTCTATGTTTCTATTTAACTTTATTTCTTAATTACATTGGAAATATACAAAGGTAGTTAAGTATTGTACTACATATCGATTTATTGTAAAGCAGTACTTGTTTGTTCATTTAACGTCACTTAATGCTGTTATGGCTAATCGGACGATGCTACAGTGGGAGCTCTAAATTTTGCCTATCCAGGTTTAATTAATATAGGGATTTTTAACGAGTACCTGACATTGTACAGGCTCGGGCCCCCCGTTTAACGTCCTTCCGAAGGACGGCGTAACTAAGGATTTTTTACTCCCTTAAAAAATCAATAATAAATATAATTTTATTCTATATGGCTCAATAAAAACCTCAGGTTTACGATTATTATTATCAATTTGCTTCAAAAGCCTTTTTTTTCAGTTTTACAATCTGAAATTTCTTTTTATTAAAAATATACGAAACTCCCCACTTGATCCAGGCATTAGTCATATGCTTGTCTCAAAGATTAAGCCATGTATGCCTTATGTAGTACATTAAGTGTGTACTTGGCACAAGACACTACCCCGTCTTCAGATATGAAAAATCGCTAAATCTGAAGGTCCTGTTCAGGATAATGAGGCATATTTGAGAAATGTGCTAAGTTTCAATTCAATTTGATGTTTTGAAGTGGCCGAAAATTCAGTTCAAATATTCTGTGATTATGTACATGTACATACGTACATACATGGGGGCGATGGTAACAAAGGCGTGTTGAAAAATGTCATATAAAAAACTTAAGATTTTTTTTGTGTATTTCTGTTTGGATTCAACTCTATGTGGTTTAATATTTTTAAGTGGAAAATAATTGACAGTGGATTCAAATGGTCAGGGGTGTAGTCGATGATTACACATAATAAGAAAAACCTATTTTGCGTTATCTTTGACTGCACCTTCTGACCATTTTAATCCACTATGTAGGTTAACGTATAAGAAATAAATAAAAATGCGTAACCGTGGTGATATGCAAATAAAGAATAGCGTAAAATAAGGGTTAAAAGTAGTAAGGTAAAAACATCCTTCAAAGTGACAGTGGGAGAAGACAGTAAAAGAGGAAGAAGACACCGGGGGAAGGACATGGAAATTTATTCTGATTACTCCTTATCTGGAGGGAACAATGGACCAAATGATTCTGCCCCCGGGAGATAGCTTGACGTAAAATAGGGCTTTTCCAAGAGCCCTTTACAATGAGTAGCGGGCCCTCAAAACCTCTCTTAAACTCTTAAAGGAACACTTACTCTCTAACTGCCCCCTTAGCCACTAGGGCATTATAAATCCACTTCAACCGCACCTTCCTACTTCTTTTTTTATATTTATATATTTATTTTTTCTTGCTGTTGAGGTAAACAGTTTCTATTTCGCTTTAGGCCAAGCACTAATACAACGATGGGATAAATCAGGCGTTCAGGATCAAAAGCGGCTAAATCCAAAATTCAAAGAGTTGACTTTTTTACACTCTGAGCTCAACTTTCCATAGTAAGTAAAATAAAGCAACCATTTTTCTGTGATATGAAAGTTTATGCAATTATCGAGGAATGTTCATTTTTAATCATATTTTCCGGAAAATAATACACTTTTGTATTGAATCGAAAATCATCGGAGGAGGGATAGGGATCTTTTTAAATACGTTTCATGAATAAATCTTATAGGAGATATCATTCATGCAATGTATCTTGTACCAAAGTTCATAATAACAAAGAAGCATGAATAATAGTGCAACATTTTAATGGTGGAAAGCTAGTTCTCAAATTGATATTTCCCTGCTATAATTTTCTTTTATATTAAGACATATTAAATTTAGGAAATCCGGAAATAATCTTCTTAACTAGAAAGTTATTGGTATTAGTTTTAAATGTTAGTAACTGTTTTAAATAAATAACCGTTTTAACATGATCTGGGCATTTTGAAATATAATCTTAGGTCTAAAATTTCTGATTTCTTTTCAAATCATTGTAGAGGGTGTCTCATCCATTCTACTCACCATAGAGCGACTTTTTACAAAATGAATTATACATACACTTTACATTATAATTTAAAAAATCCATTTGAAAGTGCCATGGAGGATTAAATTAGCTATTTTCAAGTTTTCTATATTCCTGCAAAATATCTTTTATTTCAACTGAAAGCGGAATCAAGTAATGTTTCGGGAAGAATAATCGCAATAAAATTATCTCGGGTTACTCTTCTAATGCAGCTACCCATCAGCAATGATCACCTCCTGAATGTTTGACATTTATAGTGTTGCTAGTAATAGTTGGATTAACTGAGAAGAGCTAAGTCGGGTCGGAAAAGAAATCGCTATCAAAAAGCGACAATTAGAATACCTGGACCACATCTTGTGAATTGATATCGTATATTGCAAATAATAAAGCAAGGAAAAATTGATAATGTGATCTAAGAATGCTAGAAAGAGGAGGAACTCCTTGCAGAATAACATAAGGCAATGATTTGGTCTTACAATTATCCAGCTATATTCGAAGAGTAAAGTTGAGAAACGAAGTTAAGACGGCCATGCTAACAGCCAACATCTGAAACGAGTAAAGAGCAGGAAGAAGAGGAAGTAATAATTGCAATTAAATAAAAAATAGAAAGAATATTCAATATTTGTTAGGTATATCCGCTTCCAGTACAGTGAAGTTATCAAATTTCGGTTTGCCATTTGGAAAACTCCTTACTAGAGGAAACAAAGCACACAAAATAATATGAAGAATAATGCCATAACGTCACCAAATAATTATTGCGAACATTAGCACCTTAATCATCGGCCATAACGCCTGAACTTTATTACCGTTATTCCGATCCTTCGCACAATTATCACCCTCGGCGCGTGACTCATGTCGCGTCACAGCGGAGGGTACGACCAATGTTATCTGTCCCGGAAATTTGACATTTGGAAACATGCCGAATAATGTGTCGGGGATAAACAAGGCGTAAAGGATTGTGATTGATGGGTCTCTCCGAAGGAATAATGGACTTTAAGTAACGCTCGGAATAGCAAAAGACATCAATAACATCCAGAGACCGCTTTGCCATAGGCTGGTGCCGCTGCCAGTTGTTGTACAAGAAGATATAAAACTTTCCAATAAATGGAATGTAGACATAAGAAATATTCAAATATCCATAGAAATTTATTAACATTACGTACGATTCCGAAAAAGAAAAAAAATTGACTAAATAATCCTATTATATAAGGCATACAGGATAAAAAGTGGGTAATTTCACCGATCGATTCAGCTTAAAGATGCTCAAAATAACATGAAAAAACTCGGGATTAATGGCCATTGTTACTGGAGCAAGAGTGCCAGGAGGATTCTGAGGGGTTTTGGTTCTAACTCTTTCCTGGAGGACCTAGAATCACATAGGCCGGAAAACGAACCTCTGGGTTTGAATTTTGCAACTTCGCCATGAGATTGGAGATAAGCCGAATGAAGAACTGGATAGCCTGTAGTAGTTGGTATTCCTTTGCATGTCTTGATATATTCAGATATTGGACAGATATATTCAGATTTTTGCGTTTCCAAGTTCAATAAGCGAAGTGGCTCAATTGTAGAGCACTGAGTTATTATGCCGAAGGTCCTAGGTTCAAATCCGGCCCCTGCCAGATTTGTATTTAATCTGTTAGTGGCTGAAGATGGCCTGTATAAATTGGGTACCCAAAATAAGGGTTGGGATCTGGCGGTTGAGCGTGATCTAGGACAATCATCAAAAAATGTCCAAGAAACAGTGCTGTCTCTACCATCTAATGTACCCCAGACCCTTCATGGGTAGTAGTGATATAGGCTTGAGTTCAGAAGCTATCTGATCTATCGTGAAATCCAGCAATCGAACAAGGAAGATGCGGAAAAATACCATAAAATCTTTCCTAATGATTTTTCATATCTCTCCTCCGTTTCGCAGATCTTTGCAAGCAGAATGACCCCAGATGGGCTCCTGGCAAGAGCTTAGACAAAAACAATGGCAATGAGAGGATATTCTAATGGCAGCTAGGCGAGGTAATGCGCATTGTGGAGCTGGCTGAGTCGTGACTTCGTGAACCGAAAATAAAATCCGACTTGTTACACCTAGGGCGTGGGCGTGGATTTATTCCCCAGCTATTATACGGGAGCCCTCCCCGGCTCTGTATAAACATCACCACCCTCCTTCCAGGTTAACATCCTTGACAAAGTCGATGAGCGAGCCGTTTATTAAAATCAAAGACTGAAGAAGGAGGAACTCGAAGCGCTGCGAGTCATATAGCATGGTGGATGCCTCAGGTTTTATTCGGTTCTTCTTAGTTTCATCACGGTTTGTCCAATGTTTCTATTTCCATCTTATTAAACTCTTTATTCTAATCTTAAGTCATATTACTAGATTTATCCATATAGTAAATCAATTGTGTTATTCTTCAATTAGACTGAAACGACAAGAACCTTTTCACCGTTTTAGGCTACTTCAACACTTACTGGACAAACTATCAACGATCCGAATTAATCGCATTCCAAACGCACACTTAGTTTTCATGAAAGACTATATAAAAAATAATCGCAGACCATTTGTTTCGGAATAGGTATGAGAGTTTAAAAATATATTACCGCCATCAAAAGCATTTAAATTCTTTTAAAAAGCTCCCAACTAATTAAAAAGTCTTGTATACATGATTGTTTTAAGACCTATTTAGAGTTACGGAGTAGAAGTTTGAGGCTAAGGCTAAGCCACCGAATTCTTCTCGTATCCAATCTATAGTCTATAATATCTATAATGTCCACTATGTCCTATTAGTTGCTGATTTGCCCTGAGCCCGACGTTATTTCTTTTTTGACAAACATTGTTCCCACTCAAACCAACTAGTTTCAAACATACCTCTTCAATATCCGATAACTCTCCGAGACGTCTGAAAAGAAGATAGCCCTAAGTTAAATTTGTTCTTTGAGTAATACCAGTGGGCATTCGCTCAGCTTGTATTTATCTCATGTCATTATGTTTCATTCATTCTATTTACTTATTGTGTTATAATACTGTTGGAAATATATTTTAAAAATAGTCATTGTTCAGTTAAAAATTAAGATTTTACAAGAAACTCATATATTCTGAATTATAGTAAAATTTAAAAAAAGAGCCAATGTAGATATACCTCTCTCTAAAAATGCATATCTCAGTTCTATCTGAGTATTAAAGAAAATTCATATTTTAGTGAAGTAGAAAATTATTTCAAAAAATTTATTCCTGCTTTACAATGACTGCTTACTAAATGGGAGCTGGACAGCTCAATGGGTAGAGCTTTGAGTTGCTATGCTGAAGGTTTAGGAACTAGGTTGTGACAAATAAATTATTTATTTTGTTAACAGCCGTACTTAATTAAGTTTTTAAAGTGTGTGATTGGGGGAAAAACCTGGCAATTGATTATGATCTCGGAAAAATCACCTCTCTGCACACCTTATGTCCTTGAAGAAGTACAGTCTCAATAAAGTATTGAACCAAAGACATATGTAGTGGTACATTGTTTTTCATATATAATGTAAATATTATACATAAGTTTTTTCTAAAATTTATTTTCTGATATATGAATAGGTGTATTTCTGCAAACTTTCCGATTAATGACCCCTGAAGAACGACGACCCCGAGTGGAACGATCAATAAGCTACAAGGAGCCGATCGGAAAGTCTCTGGGAAGTGGACAATGAATAGGAAGGATAGAGAGATGGGAAAAAAGACTAAGTCGGACAAGAACGTTAAGAGTCGGAGAGGAGGGTGCCAAAATTTCCATAGCTCGATAAGAACCCTATTGATTGCCAACACTTAGCCTCACTCCAAAAAGCCTTAGTTTGATTAATGTATTTTCGCACGATCCTAAATTGACTCGAGAAATCTTTCTAAGATAAAACTTAAAAGAAATAAAAAAACAACTCACCGTTACTGATCCGCCATTTTCGTCTTATTCCAATCGTTATCTACTTCCAAGGGATTGACTAAAAGAGGAACAGGCTAGCTGGAGGAGTATCGGTAATAGAAACATGACGATTTGTTTTAATATATTGCTGCTTCAAAAGAACAACGTCATAACTCAAAAAAACCCTAATTTTTCAATATAGGTATTTGAAATTTCCATGTGAGTTAAAAAATAAATAAAAAAATATTGCTCCTTCAAGAGAACAATGTCATAACTCAAAAACCCAAATTTTTCAATAGAGGTATTTGGAAGTTTCATGAGACTAAAAAAAAAGAAGAGAAAAAAGATATTGCTCTTTCAAAAGAATAATGTCATAACTCAAATACCCTAATTTTTCAATATAGAGTATATTTGAAAGACACGGTGTAGGGAGTTGGCGTCCCCATCGCCCAGTCTTCGGACTGCAATAAGCCACTGGTCCTCCACGTTGGGGGAAACCCGTACCGGGGGTATAGACCGGCCACCCTTCCTTCTGAGGGGACATAAATATTGAGGAGGTCGAAATCATCGAGGAAACCTAGCAAGACACCGGGATAGATTCGGCTCCTGGATGGACGCTGCCCTACGCTGAAAGAAACTATAGGGGGAAGCGAAAGCAGAAGAAGGTATTTGAAAGACCAATGTAATAACCATTTTTGAATAGAGGTATTTAAAGTCCCAAGTTTGTTTAAAAAACATTGGTTATTGCTAAAGCATTCCTACTGTAATGATGGTATTGAAATTCTTTTATTAACCATCAGAACATTTTTAAAAGGTTGAAAGTTTTTAGATTTAAAGTTATGTCATTTATCCCATGAAACTTCAAGTTCAAAACGACACAACTGAAAATATGACTTTATATTATATGATTAAAAAAATATGATGGAAATGGAAAATCAGATATGTCGTTCACAGCTTAAACCAATACAGTTGCTACAGAAGGTTTAACTCAAAAATGCCAATTTTAGGTACACGTCCTATTTACTTACCCATCTTTCGTGGTTAGGTAAGAAGATAATTAACATAAATAATATTGAAGAGAGCATTACAGAATAGGTAACTGAGTGCAAAAAGAGCACTGAGTAGATGGACGGAATTGTTTAAAGATTAATTAAAAAAATAGAAAAACGTTCTTTTAAATGTTAATGTTTATAACTGTAGAGGACCGTGGATTCCTTCTCGCTAGACATTAAAATAAATTAAATTTAATGTTAACTCCTCAAAATTTATTGGCAGATATCGAAGCTACTGACAAGAAACAAAATTAGAACAGCTTTTAAATTTCCTTCTAAATATTTTGTGTTTTTTTCAATATCTCACGAATTTAAAAGAATTTTAAATTGATTTGTTATTTTTTGGAGACATCAGACGATATAGGAATATGTGGCGACATACAAAAATATTGTTATTCTTAATTTACTGTAACGAATCAACCGACCTAACCTACACACGCTTTTAGTTTTGATGATTAATACAAAATTTATTCCTCCAAATACAATAAATAATTTATACAAATCTACAATGAATAATATTATATCATAAAAATAATTTTTAACTTTTAGCTGTAGTGTTTCACAAAGATTGTTGCTAGATTCTAATTTTTCTCACAAACGACCCAGTCTGGACTCAGAGCTGCAATTAAGTGACGCCCCGAAGCAGAAAATTCATTTTTTGTAATGAAAAAACTGTGAGAAAATTCAAAACACGTCAAAGCCAATCTAATTTTTCTAAAAATAATTGGCTCAAATAAAGAAAATTTCATAATAACCTAAATTATGCATATGTTTGTGTTCCCTGAAAATTCTTTAAATTTGGATTTACTACCTTTTGCATCTCAACGCCTCATTTAAAAGTTCCAGATCCCCTGCTCTGATCATGATATACAGCTTCCATCCGTTGTAAATACCATAATTGTAAATTAAATTGAAATGACGTCAATTACATTTACGGTAAAATGGTTTACATAGGCAGTAGTATTCCTGTTGCAAATTCCTCCCTTACGGGAATTTCCAAGTAAACCCTTGAGGAGAGACATAATTTCGGCTATAAATAAAGAATGACTGAAGGCATTCCTTCGTTTTAATGAAGGATTTAAAATATTAATAAGTGACATTCAAGTTCATTGCGGAATCCGAATATGATATAAAATGGCAGGCTGCATATTTTATTTGAAGAGATAATGGATTTTTTCTTTTAAAAAAGTATAGACGATAGAAACTGTCTGGAAAGATGATTTTACCTATTTTTCCTTATCTAGAACTGAAAATGTACTGCAATGTTGATCTTAGATAGTAAATATCCTACCTCAGGAATTTGATAGAAGTAATTGTAACAATTAAGTAAATATATTAATAAAGTGAAGGAAATATAGTTTCATAGTAATGTAATAAATATAGTAACATAGTAAATACATGAAAAATGAAGAAAATAAAATAAAAATAATTAATGAAGAAAACATAATAATATTAAGATTCGAAAATGCACATAAGATTGATTTTAATAAAATTTATTTACACCATAAGATATCAATATAAAAATGTTAGAAATAAATTGTTAATAAAAAAAAGATTTACGTCATATTAAATCATTCCATTACTTTATCCTTTCTTTAGGATTCCCACTTTACAAATTTCATTATCACCAACCCCCACCTTACAATTTACAACTGTTAGACTACTACTACTAGAGTACAACTGTTCATTTAATTGTCTTTTAGTAGGCGCTTAACGATTTAGTTGAGGTACCCAAATAACAGACCTAAATTCGAAATATTGGAATAAGATGTAGCTCGTTTTATTTTTTAAACCATTCTGTTTTTTTATTGTAATTAAAAAACAGCACTAAATTATTTGTGTATGTAGCCTGTAAACAGCAACGAAAAATAGTGCCTGGATCCATTGCTATCAGGAATTGCATTCTATAGTTAAGTTCCTGAAAAAAAAAACGAACACGAATTAAATGAGAAAATTACTGGTAATCTACTAGTGGCGAATTTCGAACAGATAAGGAATGGAGGAAGTATCCATTATATATGAATTATAAATACAAAATAAATTTGAAGAACTGCAATAGTTTACAAGTTACTATGATGGATCAAATCAGGAGATGGTCCCTACAGTTTCAAAAACCTAAATAAAAGATGATTTTGTATTTTTTAATACCCTTCGTGGGTTATTATTATACCGTTTCTGTTTGGTTTTTTCTCAGTATCCCTTTTTATTTATGTTCTTAATTGTCAGCTTACCTTAAAAATACTCTTCTTCTTCTAACCAAAGAACTGACGAAAGGACACCAGGCTATGAGTATGAGTATGAGGTAATGGAACGGTGGAATCCATTCTTGAGACCCTCCAAATTTTGATTTCGATTTTAAAATATCAAAGCAACCCTTCTCAAAATAGATCCGACGGAATCATCCAAAACATTGAAGTACATTTATGTGGGGTTAATGATGGTAAACCTTATATTTAAAAAATTGGCCTAATCCTCCAAGTCTCTTTGTCCTTGAGGCTAGGTTACAATAATAATCTAGTAAATAAGTTTAAGAACACAAATTATGAAAAATCCTCATGCACCGTACTAACAATAAGGATTTGCGGTATTGATGACTCCCTTGCAGCGCCTCTTATGTAGCAATAAACAAGAAATCTTCATGGAAGGAAACAGAAAGATTCTCAATATTTTCTGCGGAAGTATACTTTATGAATCGGGATGAAAGAAAGCAGAAAATAGCCTTAAGAAAAGAAGGCCGTTAACTATTTGATAAAAGGGGAAGGGCCAGGGAACCGATTACATTATAGATGCGGTGGCATTATCAATTCGGATCTTAAATCGCTTTACAAAGAGCAATAATAAAAGGAAGATAGGCTCATTGTCTTATAAAATTACAAAAAAGGAATCTCCTTTCGAATTCCATCCTCCTCCAATGTATTCTCTCTAATTTCCCTAAAGCTCACAGTTTTCCCATACAATTATGCGGAAGCCATTGTTAGCATAGGCGAGTGCGTGGATTATGTGGAGATTGTAATCTGAGCTGGAAGGGAAACAGCAAACATATCCTCAGATACACATCCCGCGGGTTCGTAGATTTAATACCGCCTAGATTCTATTTAAACACTTCATAAGAGATTTCTCAAACTGTACCTCCAGTGTACTTATGTGTATTCGTCCTTGCCACGTGTCTCCCTAATCTACTTCAGAGAATAGATCATCTCTAGACTAATGGACCCCCGAGACAATCGCCCGCTTTAATTGTGGCAATCATCCCTGTCACGAAATGAGAACTGCCAAACACTTAGACTTTTCGGGACAGAACTTCCCCAAAACAAAGGTGACAATTCTTCTGTATTATACAAGGCATAATACTGATTACGATGTATATTCAGAAATGCACATCTTACACTTATGCACACATGCACATCTGAAGATGTGGAAAATAATTTATATAAACGATTTGTTGCGAAATAAATGAAATACCCAGGAGGGTTTGCAAATCCTGCTTGGATGATCTATGGTTGTTAACAAATTAAATTACTTATGTCTCAACCGGATTCGAACTCCGACTCGAACCAACAGATTGAGCTATCATGCTCCTTAGTGAAAGGTCTAGATGGAGGATTAATCAGAGATTTAAAATAATACTTTACTTAATTAAACTGTTATTTATAATCCTAAATTTCAAGTCTTAG
The DNA here is from genome assembly GCA_037127475.1 of Arma custos. NCBI lineage: Eukaryota > Metazoa > Arthropoda > Insecta > Hemiptera > Pentatomidae > Arma > Arma custos. The sequence goes on along the minus strand of CM073764.1, from coordinate 66,335,526 downwards.
TTTGGTTTAGTTTTGATGAACCGTTGCATTTCCTACTTAAAAATCTCTGCCCAAATTATTCCTGGATTCACAAAATCTAGAACTTCTGCTGTGGCATCGTCCGATTAGCAATAGTAGCATAAAGTGACGTTGAATGAACAACATATTTTACATCTAAATAAACAGTTTTAGGAGTTGTTGGTGAGACTCTCTTTTTGCGAGAATTTCTTCATCGAGGTAACTATAAGTTCCTCCTTGATCGTTTCATTGTGGGTATCTCTTCTTGATGGAGCTCTTTTCTAGAAACCTCTCGTTTCTCAATAATAGATCAGGTAGTAGATCATGTTTGCTTTAATTATTCTGTTAAAAAATCAATTATTATATTATTTTGAATGTTATGCTATGTATAACATGGTACTTAGGTCTATCCTTCATGGAACATTACTTCCTTTTCTGTTTTCTTGTTCCCTATAAGATATAATTTATCTAATAAATTTTGAGCGGATAGGAGGTGGGAATAGGGAAAATTCTCTTAGAGGCTAGAAGATAGGTTGGGACGTGGAGGACAGCGCAGACAGAGCTTCCTGTAGGAGCGAGGGGAAGGTATGCGGTGACGCTAGAGATGCTATCTCCTCCCTATTAGCCCCCACTACTGCGCCCTACACCTCCCCTTCTCCTAATGAGGCCTTATTATTCAAATCTCCAATTATCATATTTTAATTACAGTCCTCGTCTCTTCTAGCTTTCAGAAATAGAAAACCAAATAGTTTCTATTGTTTTCGCCAATTAAAAAATGCCGGGGCTAACGAGGAATTTAAATTTATGACTACAGAAAATAAAATAAATAAGTTTTTTTAATACTTTAAGTTAACTTCTCGCTTCTTCATTTCTAACTTCAATACACCAAATGCGTTGTATCCGGGAATATATCGTGGGATTACATGTGAAATACACTCAGTCAAAAACAAGATTGTGAGAAAAGGCTAGAGCGCAAAGTATAAATGAATTAAAAACCAATATACTTTACCTTTAAATAAACAGTTTTAGGAGATGTGAAAACAAACAATTATGATTACCTTCAAAATTCTGAATGTTGATTAGTACGGGTACTTGGTTCGATGATATATCCTCCATAGAACATTACTTTCTTTACTGATTACCTATTATTGACTTAATTGATTGATCAGTATATGAACAGTAAGCAGATAAAAATCTGATTAAAAGGCTAGAGTACTTGATTAGGCTAGATTTCGACAAGTTAAAAAAAATAAAATAAATAAATATATGACTTAGTGGGATCAGTAGAAACATCTCAAACTTAGTACTCTTGCTTTTTTGTCAGCGTTTTCTCAAAATCATATGTTTGACTTGGTGTACTTCACTTGTATTGTACTTCAAACCCCACGATAATATCTTCTAAAGATGGGCCCCGGTACGTAACAACTAACAGTAAGTCTTTATTTGAGAAGCGCTATTTTTCAATATTTTTTTTTACAATATTCTGATCTCTTCAAGCTTCTGCAAGCTCTTTTTAGAATTAATTTCAATGTTTTTCATTTGTATATCGGCTATGTGGAGAATGTTCAAAGTATTTATAGATAGCAACAACGATAATAACTATAAAAACCTCTTTGTGGTTTATGAAACACTATGGTGTAGCATGTATTTAAAACTGCAACATTTACACTCCTATTTGAATTTTTTCAGGTTATCTGGAGGGGATGGTGAATGATGGAATTAAGATAAATTTCGCGAGTTTAATAAATTAAAATGATGCAAAAGAGGAAAGGTTAAATGATTCTATCCCTTGGATCCATCTCGTTTAATATATTTTTATTTGCATAATATTAATGAGCTAAATTTTCATACCTCAAGCACCGCTACTGAGACACCTCTACAAAACAACGCTGCAGCGCCTGCAGCATTACCAGAACTCTATCCTTAGAAAGATCGTAAGTGGCACATCGCTCGAGGGAGCACTTAACACCACCATCCGGGAGGAGCTTCGGCTTCCCTCGGTGCCCGAATACATAGGTCGGAGGCACATCAAATTTTTTGATGGGCTGAAGACCTGTGCGAACTGCCTATTTAGGGACTTAAAACCACCCCCCAGACCTGGGAGATGGCAGGGCAGTGTTCCCTTGGTCGATATGCTTACATTTGATCTAGGGATGGGGTAAGTACTCCCTTGTCCTTATCCTTCCTTCGATTTCCTTCTTCCTGCCTTTACTTTCTTCTTTCTACCACTATTCTTGATCCCGCTAAACGGTCCCTCCCTGTTTTGTATTAGCATTGTATAAAGTCAGCGGCTCTGAGCCGATTCGAGTAAAAACCGCCTTCAGCGGACTCACATTGTAACGCCTTAAAATACCGAAAGGTAACAGAAGGCCTTTATATATATATAAGCATTTGCATGTATTCATTGTAAATTTGTAATATATTGTAAATAAAAGTTTGGAGGATGTGAAAAAAAAAAAAAAAAAAAAAAACCTCAAGTACATTTTGCTTACTTGAGTAAATTTTTTGCATTAGAGAGTTGTTGAATACAGATAAAACCTGTACAAAAGTAATTGCATGGAATAGTATTGTCAATCTCTGCATCCTTATTGTTCTACTGAAAAGTATATCATATCCAATCCGAGAAAGATTTCTTCTTTTTCCGTTTATATTTTACATGTGATGGCATGGGACAATAATGAATGGAGTTTTAGCTCGAACCTATATATAAACTTGAAGAACGGACTACTGAGATCCCGTACCGTTGAGAACCTATCAATCGATGTATACCCGAGATAGACTTAGGAGTTTGAAGAATGTCAGATAAAATAAATGAAGTCAGTGGCTAGAAAGTAGAATATTGCTATAATTAAGGCTAGGAAATGTGATGTATTATAGTTATAAAGGCTGTGTGTAGGAATGCGATAGGGTAGCCCTCCCATTAGCGCTAATGATTGAGGCATTAGCTGGCCGCGCGGGGCGCTTGCGTACCTAGGCCTCTTCTTTTTTATTTTCACTCTTTCTTAACTCCCTTTCTTCTATTTTTATCGGATCGTTGTTATCTTCCTCTAAATCTCTCCGTCCCGTCTTTGACGGGTGTCACCTGCGGTTGCGATTGAGACCTGTGTCGAGTAGATTCCTTCTGGGGAGGGCTTTCTTCAACGTGTTGATATGTGCTAATATCCCTTTCAAGCAATATGTGCAATGATTCAACAAGAGTGGCGTTGTAGTGCGACAAGAGATGTTTTAGTTATCAATCGTATGCTATCATCGTATGAATTGAGAAACACAGATGCGGGTTGTCATATTGATTTCAATTTATGCAAAGATGTATCAGAAATGAGGGCAGCAGAGATACGACATGACTAGATTTCAATGGAATCTCATAGAACTTAATTAAACCTTTTTTTCCCTATTAACCATTAATCGATCTTATTTGCATAATGAAACTTTATATTGTAGATGGAACCGCGAATAATTGATTATTATTAATGTCACACTATAACCTTCGTCAAAGTAGTTTGTGATAAGATCCCGGAGGATAAATCCCCAAAACAAAGGTCTCCGAAATACAAGAACAAAAACAGCCAGTCTACGTTTCGCCTATTTCAGACAAGACAACTCATCACAAGGAAATCATATCAAAGAAGACATAATATAGCACATCTCACAACAACAGTCTAAACTGACTCATCAAATAGAGATAGAGACCTTGCTTCAAGACGCTCCAAATACAACTTCAACTCCAAAAGAAGCGTCTTGGAAGCAGGATGGCGTCTCAATTTGATTAGTCTGTTTGGACTATTGGTGTGAGCTGTGCTGCACTTTGCCCTCTTTGATGTGATATCCTTGCGAAGTGTTTTTTTTTCCTGTTGTATCTTATCCTATTTATAATATATGTCTCTTTCTTGAGTGCTCACTTTCATTGATGAACTTTACGATGTGTCTATGGAAAAAGATGGGTTAGGACGGGATAAACAATAATGAAATATGTATATATCGTAATTTGGAACTAAGTAGTAACTAGCTCAAAACAAATGAGAACTATTGCTTTACACAATGCTATAATATCTACTTCCTATAATAGTTAAAAGAAAATACCTCGGTTTAAGTATCAATTACATTTTCTATTTAAAAAACAATCCAGAAGAATTCTCTAAATATTCCAATCCTTTGGTTCAGAACACAATAAAACGACTACAGTTATTATTTCGACAGTATTTTAAATCATAATAAAAACAATGAAATTCCTTTTACAAGAAAACACCGAAGAATGATCCTTTGTAATAAACGGAATGGAGAATGATATTTTTTACTTTGGAGGCCAGCGGTGAAGAATAAGAGATTGAAGAACAAAGCAGCGAACCTGACGGATATTGTCCCAACGGACCGTTACAGGGAGGTACAAAGCCAACCGGGGTTTTGTTTTAGTCTGTATAATTAGTTCGGAGAAGCGCCTCTAGGGGCGGTATAGCGGTGGGCACTCTCAGACTTTCGCATCTCATTCACTCCGTATCTCTTTGAAATTTATCGTTGTATTACTGTATTCTCTTTGTATCGCCCTGTAATGTCGTGACGATAAATCTAAAGAATGGTATTTGTATTCTAAAATAACTTTTAACTTTGTTCTTATAATTGTTCAGTTATATCCATTCTCTTTGAAATTGTCATTTTTGAGCAGATCGCTCTCAACACAATCCTCTCACCTACGTCTCGGTTTACTCCCAGTCAGCACAGCGCTTATTAACATTGTAGGAATTCGCTCGTTACTGAGCCCAACAATTATACAAGCCCACCTTACTAATCTTCGTGGCGCTATAACTTCAATAATATTAAAGGTTGCATGTTCTGCAATTCCGCAAGTGTAATATCCTAAATTCTACAGTGGTCTCATTCTTTTTTGGTCCGGACATTCTACGCTATTATATTTTCTAATACCACAAGACTTCATGGATAATTCATCCTTCAGAGGTAGCTCCCACGTTCCACACCCGTAAAGTTGGAAGTTGGAAGAATGATAGTTTTTCAGATTTTAGATTTCGGGAGTAATGTCGAAACCGAAGCATTTCCTACCTTCATTTTATAAAGTTGATGATAAATAAATATTTTCTAAAGAACTATTCCAGCTTCCTATACCTGCCTTACAGCAGCAATCCTGCAATTTTGCACACCATTTTTCTTAATCGTGTTCCTGTCAGAGGGAACAGTAAATAGCCCATCAAAGGGACTGGTAAAGCACGTGCAATAGCTCCAACCACTCCTAATTGACATTCAACCTTCCTTTATTGAGAAAATACTCACTCGGAACAAGGACCGGGAGGACAATTCCTAGCATTCTGACTCCGGACAATTTCCATGGAGAGATGAAACCGGTGACCACGACTGCTAATTATGAATTCCCGGTCAAATAAGAAGAGGGCGGAGTCGTGAGAAGGACCGTGTAAATTGGCTGGGGGGGGGACCACAATGCCACCCCCGCATCGGAATTTCAAATACCCCCCCCCCCTACCGTCAAGGCAGATATGCAAATACCCTCCTCCACCGCACACCTTCCTTCCAGCGAAGTTGGGTTTGGCCCTAGCGGGGACATCCTTTAAGGGCATGTGAAAACACGGCCTTCGTGACTCTCAGCTTTTCTCTCTTTCCCTTCGGTGGCGTGTCGAATTTTAATAAAGCACTCTCGATATAACGCCTTTTTGCCTCGAGAACAACACTAGCTCCTGCTCCGGGTCGCCGGGTAAGTGCTAATGAAACAAGGGAACCCGGGGTAGGAGAATTATTCCGGAAAATCGTGGGCATATAAATGAGAGAAAATGGGAATTGCTGTAGAGAAAACCTCTTCTATATTAAAAAAACAAACAAATGAAATAATAGAACTCTTATACAATAAATTATGGATCCATTATTCAATATATTGAACAAAGGCATTTCAAGGTTCAGCATCAAAAGATGATAATCCAAAATTTCAAAAATTGACTTTTTTATATTATTCTCTATATCAGTCAAATAATTTTGTCGAAAAATGACATTTAGCCTCGTGGTATTAATAAAGTTCTAAATCCTAAAATTCGGAAGCGCAATATGGAAAAATTGTGAAAAAGTAAATTTCTTAAGTTTGGATTTATAAGCTTTTAATCCAGAAAGCCTCTACCATGCAACTTGGTTCTACATTTTTTTTCGAACATATTTTTTTGGTATATCTATATAATGCTGGTTGCTTATGAGTTCTGCAAGGCAAGGAGCTCACCTGCTCTTGTTTTCAGTATTTACTTATTATCCTACTTCTAATATAGCAACCAAAGATATATTTTTGAAATTTAGGAGTTATCCGTTTTTAATCCTGAACTACTAATACATTTATTAGTAGTAATACACAAGAAAGAACATTAACTGGATAGGTTACATGGAAAAGGCGTAGCTTAAATTTTACGAGGCAATTTTGTTAGCTATAAGCTAATACGAGAAGGCAGTCAGAGACTCCGGGGTGCAGACAGCGGGAACCATAATAAACAGATCGGTACAGCTCCTTGCCTATGCAGATCATATCGATATTATAGGAAGATCAAAGGAGGCAGTTGACGAAGCCTTTCTTTCCCTAGCAGAAGGAGCGTGGAAACTTGGTCTAGTAGTTAACCAAGATAAGACAAAGAATATGGTAGCTGAACAACACCCGAGACATCCTGGAACTTAAAAATTTGAGTGGGTCTCAGAATTCACCAATCTTGGATCTCAAGTCACATGCACCAACGCCATCGGATTAGAAACCAGGAAACGACTATTGCCAGGCAACCGCTGCTATTTTGGTCTGAGACAACATCTAGAAAGTAGGGTGATTTCAAGAAAAACTATAATCATCCTATATAAGACCCTGATTCGTCCAGTGTTAACATACGGAGCGGAAAAATGGGCAATGACGAAGGATGCAAACCGAAATTTTCTTGTATTCGAACGCAGGATCCTCCGAAAAATATTTGGGCCGGTCTCTATTGATGAGAGGCGAAGGCAAAGAAAACGAATAAATATATGATCTCTTTGGTGAGCCTAATGTGGTTAATGTTATTAAACGATCTCGACTGAGATGGGCTGGACATGCGGCCAGGATGAGCGAGGGGGAAGTTCCAAAACGTTTACAGACGTAAGTCATCCATTGATGGTCGACCGACCGCGACTGCGGTGGATTGATTGTGTGGCAGAAGACGCGAAAAACCTAGGAGTCCACAACTGGATGGCAGCAGCACTCAATAATGATGGATAGCAGGACTACTGGCGAATAATGATGGAGGAGGCCTGGACGCACGTGTTGTTGCGCCGAATTAATAATCATAATAAGCTAATAAATTATTTGTGATGTATTTCCATTATTATTCAATACATATTAAAAGAGTACTCAACAATCAACTTCAAGATGGCGCTTAAATTAATACATTTTTGATTGTTATAATTACGTTTAACTAGAAGCTTCAAGAAAAAGAGAGCTACATATTCCACAAATTAATGCAAGGTGAAATACAGAAACATTGGCACCACTCAATAACGGATGTGAAAATTCTCATCTTTCGAATACTTTTGTTCTATTTATTAAACATGAACATATTTAGTAAAAAAAACAGAAATATAAATATAAAGAAATTCCCAATTGCCATACAGTAAACCCTACGATTTCTTAAAAGAACTAAGAAAGCACAAGCAGCTTAAGGATTATTAAAATTAATTAATAACATAATTTTTCAATAATTTTATAATGCTTTACGGGTAGAGAGACCCCATCCGCGGTGGGTGGTATTGTTGATCAAGCAGAATTCTAGATGTTAATTTTCACGCTCGTCATATTTCGTCAATCATTGGATGTTACCGCTTTCAAAAACAATAGCAATCGCCCCTCCCTTTCGCAAGAATTTCCACCTTTTTATTTTCAATTTATACCCGGCACACTGTGACACAACTATTCAAATATTGATTAATGGGATAGATAGACGGAGGTGAAGACGAGATGAAGAAGAAGAAGGGATAGGAAGGTTATTGTCTTCTCAGGAACAATTAATGTCAAAGGAACTCTTCACAATAACTAGGGGGACTATTGAAAGGGCTACAATCAGATAATCGGAGATATTGTTCCACCCATTAGCGGTGAAAAAACATATTAAGGACAAAGCTTGGGTCGACGGACTCTCGGTGCCTGAGATTTCCTGTCAAGGAATGTGCTGGAACCCGATCATGGGGAGCAAAAGGAATGAAGTAAAAGTTGGGAACGGACTAAAGCAATAGGATTAGTAAGACCTGAGCACATTACTGTAAGTGGAAATGTCATAAATAATGTTACAAACAGAATGAAAATACATTATTTATCTAATGAGTCATGTCATACAAGTCCACTATGTCAGAAGTCCCAACTCCAATACAAAGGAGGTATCCCCTTCTTGCAGCAAACTCATTGAATTCTTTTTGAACACAAAGAAGGCACAATTCATTTCTAGAATATTAAAATCCATTCATAATATAATTCTTCAATATATTCTTTTATTCCTTATGAGTATTTGACCCTATTCAGCAGAATCGAGTGATATTGTTGAGGAAATGTAACCAAGAAAAAGTTAGGAACGGACGTATGTAAAAGTTTTAGTTAGACCAACCAATAAAACGTTGGGAAGTAAAGGGATTAGTTACACCTGAACGTTCTACCATAAGTGGAAATGTCATTAATAATGCTACAAAGAGAATGATAATACATTATTATCTAATGAGTCATGCCATAACATGGCCACATGTCAGAAGTCCCAACTCCAGCACAAAATACCTTCTTCTTGCAGCAAACCCATTGATTTTGAACACATAGAAGGTGCAATTAACTTCTGGAATATTAAAATTCATCCATAATATAATTCTTCAACACATTTTTTATTATTACGAGTATCCAGCAAAGGTAAGTGATATTGTTGAGGAACCAGTAATATTCATCGCGTTTAGCAAATGTAACCAAGAAAACGTTAGGAACGGACGGATGTAAAAGGATTTGTTACACCCGGACGCTTTACCATAAGCAGAAATGACATAAATAATCCTACAAACAGCATGATAATACATTATTTATCTAATGAATCATACCATAACTCAAACATAAATCAAAGAAAACAATCAATAATTACAACAATATCAACTGAAGCACTATTATAACTTTACCAAGCGAACGAACATGATGTGAGGCAGGAACTAACATATATGGAAAGAAGTCCAGGCAGAGAAATCTATTGTAAGCCAATACTGTCCTCAAGGACGCCACCATATTTCTTTTTCTTATCCAATCTACTACATCAAAACACGTCCTGAACTTCTCTTTGACAACAATAATTAATAATAAAAGGCTAAGTGAACCCGAAGATTTGAGGCTGATACCCCCAATCGCTGAATAGCAACTTACATCCACACGTTAGCCCTAACCCAAAACCATTTCTTTATTTATTAACGATAACAAAGAACATAATGTGTTTCTGAGACTGATGTTCTTATAGGCATGAAGGAGGAAGACTTTATAATTGGTTCTACAATACAGCGTCAAAAATGATAAACACAATCACGGAGGTAAATTAATTAGGGATAAATACTATTAAGACGTATAGGGCTTCCGTGAAATAAAATATTGGTAATTGAAATAAGTTTTATTATGACGGGGAAAACGGGCTAGCCCATTATATAGAGCGTTGAGTTCCTATTCTAAAGGTCGCAGGTTCGAATCCAACTGTGGCAGATAAATTAGTTAATCTGTTAACACGGATGGACCATCTTCTTGGGCTCACCTAACCTCTATACATTGGGCACTCTTGAATGGAGGTAAACTTGGGGGTTGAGAGTGATCTCGGCCAAACCATCCCCCCCCCCATAACTCTTATCATAAAAACTTTACAGTCTTTACCAATTATTATTATTACGAAGTATTGAATAAGGAAGAAACAAAACATTGAGATGCAAGGACTGTGTCAATGAAATAACATTAATTGTTAGCATTAGGTAGATTTCAGCGGTTCACAGCTGTGCTATAAACAGTAATGGTCAGAATATATTGTGAACAATTAGAAAGTCATTTTTATTAGGCTGAATCATCTCAATTATACCTAATTACGATTAGGTAAAGTGAATACATTAAAAACGGTAAAAGATAGGCTGGCAGTAAGTAATTTTTTTTCATTTTATACTTTTATTTGTTGCAATCGACCAAATATAATAAAATACAATGTTTATTTTTGATTCACATATTATTGCAATCTTAAGCAAATTAATTGTTTGGCTTCTATTATTTTTTATTAATATTTTTCTTTTGCTAGTGGAATCATAAAACGATGAAATAAATCAGCAACCAAATAACAATCGCAGGCTTATAATAAAAGTGACGGATTTTTCTAAACTGTCATTTATATAGCTTAAAAACCATAAACGCTAGTTCCGTTTTCAAAACTATTCTATAAAGTTTTAAAACCTAATAAAATGTTTTACAAAACAATATCTTGTGATATTGGGACTGATTAACAGAGCCTCACTCAAGAATAGATTTATATAATGTAAATAAATAGATTTATGTAGATAGATTTATTTAATGTAACCTAAATAAAAACTATTTTATTACATTTTTGAGGAGTTTATCCATTTAAATACGTTCTTTACATTAAAATATTTTATGAATATAACTTTAATCGATCTTGAGGAAGATATAGGTATGGCTTGAGCGTAACTGGCTCTTTAAAAAAAAAAAAATGAACCACTACAACCCATGATTGGTCTTGGGCTCAGTGCATGGTAGAAACTGCACTGTTTCTAAAACAGCGGGTGTGCATTGAAGTGGTTTATCCAAGATTACGTGTTTTTTTTTAACTAATTCAAAATAACGACCGGACTTAATAGTAGAGGAACCTATGGTCTGTTCCGGGCTGTATAGAAGGAAACCTCACACCGCATGAGCGGTAGGCAGAATGGATTATGATGATGAAAAATTACGACAGGGCATATTAAAATGCTATTTTTCAATGAATGACTCACAGATTAGAGATGGAAAAAGATTTTTTTTTTGTGCTGACAAAACTAAATTTTATTTAACATATTTATTTAACACCTCTGATCAAGCAAAATCGTTATTTTAAAAAAAATATCGGAAGTACAAGTCCGAAAAGAAATCAGCTGTTGGAACAATGGTCGATGCGAGAAGCCGAGAAGACATAAGTGGCTAGGACATTGACAGAAGGAATAAAGATATATGCTGGAGGAGAGAACCGGTGGAGATCGTGGCTCCATGGTCGTGGTCTACATCTCTATACGGCCAACTGGTAATCACGTTTTCAATATTTACCACACGACTTACACCACCCTTCCACTCCCCCTCCTCTGCTATACTTACCTCTTAACCTTTTATTTTCATTTATTTATTTATATATTTATATATCATTTACCTTTCAAAACTGGATAGGAAATGAAATCTGAGATAGTTTCTCCGCCTATTTCGCAATTCCGCGTTACATTGCTATTCTGAAACTGGACAATGCTTAGGCAATCGCAATGGGTTTATAGTAACATTAAGAGTTCTTCCACATTCTCTTCTGGAAGCTGAACACATCTTAAAAATATTACCTACAAAAAAAACTAGCAAAAGCCGATTTTAGCAAGACTAATAAAATGGCGAATATGGATATTGAAGAAAAATACTTGTCTTACTAGATTCGTCTTACGATCTACTGTTGAAAAGCTGTTTATGAAAATTTTCATTTATCAAAATCTAACACACATTTAAAATAATAGACCACCTTAGATGGCCAAAGAGGAGGTTCCGTATACGAAATTTCAACTAGCCCTGGCTTTAGGATTTTTAGACCAAGATCTAAGAAAAAATGGATGCGTTAGGATAATCGCACTTGCTCTATGTCAAGGGGGGACATTTTTTTACAAGACACAAAAAGTTAAATAATGGTCTTTACTTTTTTAAATTTCATACATATTAATCATAGAGTTTTTGCATGGCACTGAATGAATCATAGTATTTAATGCTTTATAGTAATCATAGTATTTACTGCTTTATTGGCAAAATAATCTAAAAATTAAGCACTGAGAAATATTTTTGGGACGTGTTTATCTTTGTTCAACGGAATTGTATCAAAGAAAATATTTATTCTGCCTTACAAAAATTAACTTCTTTGCACCTCTTAAACGTCTAGTGAATATAAATAGAATTTTCTTAGATTCCACTTACCTAATTGAGAAGCGGAGACCTTTCCTACGTTGGTGTTGGGCGGGACATCCTCCCTGACGGACATAGAGTACCTGGTCCTGAGAAACTGTGGAGGCGGCGACCTGGGATCTCCGACGGAGAGGTAGACCTCCGCCTCCCGCCGTGCCGCAAGGCCACCACCGTCCACTGCCCCCACGGTCAGCCGATGGGTCCTCGAACTGACCTGCCTCGCCAGAGAGATCTCTCCGCTGTTCTGGTCGATCCGGAAGATTCCTTCAGAGTTGCCGGAAGTGATGCGGTAGGTGAGCTTGCCGAAGACGCCGGAATCCTTGTCCGTTGCCGCTACTGCGAGTACTGCACCCAAGGGGCCGCCCTCAGGAAGAGAAACGTTGTACTCCCGCGGGTAGAATACTGGCCAGTTATCGTTCACATCTGTCAGCTGTATTTTCACGTTTGCTCTCGTGCTAAGTCCTCCTGTGAACAGTACATATACGTCAGATACCTACGTTAAATAACCAACAAATTAAAGAAATAATAAAATAACTCAATGAAGGTGTGTCGGGCACTAAACATTCAGGCACTATAGTAGGAAGATCCAAGATTACTTATAGTAATATATTAGGATTCTTGGGAGAAAAATGAGGAATACTGTTAAAATGAGGTTGTTCGCATGTGACCGGCAAAAATAGATTAAATCGAACACTTATACTGCAAGGCATAAGAAGGAAGAAATACATTAATATTGAAAATTCTACATTTTCAATATTAATTTATTTCTGAGAGAAACATTTTTTTTGAAATACTTATAATATAGGGACCATATTTTCAAATATTCCGACTGATAGAAATTGTTCTGAATTCCCTCTCCTTTGGAGATTAAAGATGGTTACAAAAATATATTAATGTGGTGGTTCCCCACCCCCTATTATCAGAGTTTTGTAAAAAAAAAAAATAATCAGGCGCACGAAGACCTTGACATACCTTGGAGTGTAATAAACCCTTTAGAACGTTCTGTCTAAGCAACAAGATGTTATCTATGTTTGTTCATAACCAGAGGATATCGAAATGTTCAGTAATCTTCTCTACTTCAACCAATCAAGAACTAACATAACTTTTCTCAAATTACCAGAAAAGATCTACTTCTTTCAGAATGAGTTCATAGACCACTCTACTGCGGTCAGTAACAACTGTTCCTTCTTTCTGTTAAGAACTAATGTTACCTGGACTACGAATCCAACCTATGACCTGTCCTTCCCGACGGACCTTGGATGGCGAATAGGATACGAGATGGCTCCTTCATATAAGGGTCGTGAGCTGGCTATAACACTTGGCGGTCACCTAATGAAATAGCGCAGTACACCTCGGGCACAATGGTTCCCGGTCAAGAATAGTCCAGTGTTGCTATTGATGTCTACCGGTGCTGGTCCCTTCCTGTAAATATCTTGAAGCACACGATCTAGGAGGCCATGGTCTACCTTCCAGGTGTCCTGTTTATTCTCCCCAACAGCTTAAGTTGAATAGACAGTAATTCAGCCATCGTTGTGATACCTTATATATTAAACTAATATTTTAAAAAAGATTTACAACCCTCACAAACACCCTCCTCATCCTTTACTTAGGATTCATATTGTCATTTTTTATTACCTAAATATTATAAATCATCATTGTTGGCTAGGAAAACAAAAGTTATACATAAGGAACTACTACCACTGTCGAAAATCACTTCAGAGTCTTTGACAGGAAAATACTTGGAAAATATTTTGCCCCTTTTTTGATGAAGTAGTTGAAGAATATAGAATAAGAATATCTAATGAGCAACTAATGAGATCTACGACTGCAGCAGAATTTATGGAGAAAATGGAAAGATGTTGTGGAGGATGATCTCAAATGGTTGGGAGTAGCAACTGAGAATAGGAATATCTATAGGGCTGATGTTCAAGAAGCAAAGGCTCACTTCTTGCTGTAGAGCTATGCAATGAGTAAGTATTTATCCATATTAACGCTTTTATTACAAAGCACACACTATGTACACCCAATAGATTATTTTTTTCGAAAATAAAAGACTATTTTTAGATAACTAGTAATAATATGTACTAAAAAATAATATTTTTACACGAAACGACACGACCGTTTTTAGCAAATCAAAATATACAAGATTCACTGCAATAAACATGAAAGACATCAATTAATAATTATCCCAAAAATGATTTGTGACTCCTGTAAATTATTTATACAGCTTTGGTTATGAATTGGAAGTTTCCTCCTTTCGGGCTTCGAGCAGACATAATCCGGCTTTGGTCCGGACAGGTTTACAATATATGTTGTGCCTTCCTTTTCCAAAAACAAAACAAATATCCAGATAACGCCGATGAATCGCTGCAGTGAGGATATCTTGTTCTATACCCTTCATCCGCGGCCTCTGTGATATAATTCGTCGTATAAATGCGATGGAGATTTACTGCCCACATCTACCCGTTTCCAAGAGCAATTGAACGTTAATTGCGAAACCATTCTATCCCCGATAATGACTAATAACAATCGCAAGTGGAAATGCCTTATCAGATCCAGCCGCGCTCATAAATTACCCAGTTCTGAGGAGGGTTGGCGTCAGATCAGATAGTGAATCGGTGACCTTCAAAAAAATCTTTTGAAAAAAAATAGACCTCGTTTCCTCAATTACTGTCTTCCAGGCTGGCATTGGCATGGAGAACTTGAAGGGAGGAGAAACAATCCTTGCTTTATTAAAAAAAAAGAATAAAAAGAAAAAGTGTATTGCATAATATGAACCTGCTCAACGAGTATTCTACATTTTGAGGGGGCCCATAAAGACCTCTGGATCCGTCCCGGTACAAGCCTACATTAATTTTTCATTTGCTTTATTTAAACTATGTCTAGCGTACAAAGTCATTTAAATCAGTATTAGAGCCATTTCTCTGTTAATAGTGCTTATTTTCAAAAAACTAAACCCTGAATAAACTATATACCCGAGACATAAATATCATGTTCTCTGATTGTTCTCGACTGATTGATGAGAAAAGCTACTTCAGGGTGATGTCATACTTTGTCCAGTTACACAGCCACTTCCAATTTTTCAAACAGAGTTTTAATGACTTTCTCTTAAATTTTAGCCTCCATTTTTCAAGTGGGATATATAGAATTTGAAAGGGGAAATCCTAATTCAAGTGTTAAGGTTAATAATTCCTATGAAAAAGAACTGTCTACTGATTTGTCCAATTCATTACAGCACATTAGTTATTGATCCCGTGGCAATACGTATCTAGTGAATCCAGTTGGAGTAACATTTCACCTTCATTATAATTTGAAGTGAACAGATGTCTGCAGTTATATGTATGTTTTTTATACTCTGCCGCATTATCATTACAATTTTCATTATCAATGGGCTACTCATGTTGACATTTGCATGTTTATTAGCTGTTGTGTTCAACTAAAACAATATAGAGTAGAATGACCAATTTTTTTTAATTAAAAAAGAAATTGTCTAAAAAAAGGGTCACGTTAGTTACCGGGAAAGGAGGAAAACTATTTTTTTTTTAATCAGTCATATATTGATGGATTTCATTCATTCCTTTTCTCAGAATGGAAATAATAAGGATAGAAAGATCATGAAGGGGTAGAAGACTAAGCCGAAAAGGTAAAAGAGAGAAGAATGAAGAGGCTAGGTTGGGATTGCTGTGTTAATAGGGTCCTGTTTGCTTTATGTGGCTCTGGACGTGACTCTCAGGAAATCTTTACACAGTTTATTGCTTTCACGTAGCTATTGGGGATAGGTTAAAGGGCCGGCATAGTGTCATCTGCAATATCCTCTCTCGGCCATAAAGGATATTATTATATGGACCTCGAGCAGTTATTCTGAGGTTCAAGTGTACCCCGCGGTTCTGGGAGGCATGAGGAAGTACACGAAGAACAGTCGCATCATTGTATGGCACTGCAATAAATATCACTCCCGCGTTAAGAATGAAATTTATCTACGGTACAGCTAGGGGTTGACTCCTTGAATAAATTCATACGATAAACTATTTATGCAGTGGTTAACTCAAAAATTGTCCCAAGTGAGTTAACTGTATCGGAATCCCTGTAATTCTTGTAGTTTTCGCCTAGAAAATCTGTTGTAATATAAGTAATAATTCCTTTTCAAGTCAATGCCTGTCTTAGCCCTTTATTCCTTAAGAAAATAATACGATTCCGTTTCCATAAGTACAAGAAACTGATTTTGGAGAAATGTCGACCTAACCACTAATTAGAACAAAACATGTTCTCTGTCAAGTTAATAAATAAGTTAATAATTTGATTGGAGTGTCTGCTCAATTAAAACGAAATTCAAACAGCTAGTAATGCATTTAAAATGATGCTCATTTGTATCTTCGCTTTAATCTATTATCTGGTAAAATATAAGAAAAAAATAACACATTCCAGTCATTCCATACTTTGTAATTTATTTTAAAAATTCATGATATTAAAGCAGATTTATTTTTTATTTTTTAATGTCTAGGATCTTGTGCCCCATTAATTAAACGTCATTAAGTTACTTTTTATAAAGAAGACATTGAATTTCTACGATAACAACTTCTTCCTGGATCTCACTGGAGCGTAGGTGTCAGAAGATTAATACATTAACGACATAGATAATTAGTGATGTATTGTCCGAAAGAGATTAGAAACGAAAATACTCAGCAGGTGTCCAAGGCCTTCAGGACCTAAAATACCGCCCCCGCTATCATTCTTCGGCCTTATCAAAGCCAGATGTTTGATAAATAGATAAACAATAAATAACAGACGTTAAAGATAGGCATACACTAAACACCACGCTTGCGTTATTCAGGTGTTTGAATGAATAAAGACAATTGTTCCTGAGCTATTATCAACTTTGTAAAGTTCGAACGTAAGGAAAATTTTTAGAATAAGCTGAATCAATTTGGTACGGTAGGTACTGGAAAAAAATATTGGACTCCAAAATTATTCCATAAGTTGTAATGATTACCGCAGTTTACAATGGCGTGAAAATAAGCTTGAACAACGGGGGGATAAATTCAAAATATCAGGAGGGAGTGAACATTTGGAATGTAAGGCATTTCTTTGAGACCAATTCCTTTCTTATAAAAAATCAACTATTATTTGGGAGGCACATCTGAAAGGCACATGATCTTAAAATGGATAAAAAGTTAAATATAAAAGTGGCGGCCGAAATTTTATGTGAAATGTATTCACGACTTCGATTTATTCGATAATTCCAAAAATTATACATTATTTTATTCTATCTATAATACATATCGCACTACTATTTATAAATTGACACAAATCAAAAATATTTTTTTGGCGTTGAGTTATGTTTTTAAGAAATGAGTTAATATCTCTTTATCACTCATCAAAGGTGCATCAACCTATCTTCAGAGCTTGTATAGCAGAAGGCGCAAGTGCCGAATGCTATTCCAAGTTCACGAACAGTTTTCCCCGTTTTTCCAAATACATACGTTTTTGACTTATGTCACTTTACAGATACGATTGTTAAATATGTATAGTAAATTTCTCATCAGAAGTCGCTGAAACTTCGCAAACATATCACAATCACTAATGATGTGAATTAGGAATTGATCTTATGGAGAAATCCTCATTTTGCGGATCCATATTTATCATGGCTATAAATTATCGTATTTACAACAATGTATTTATCTTGTTCAAGAAAGTACATAATGAAAGATTGTTATTTTTATTTTTGATGAAACTATTAAAAAAAAAAATTACTTGCCTAATCGAAACAAAAATATATATTTAAATGAGATATCTGCAGCCCTGGTGAATAAGTGGTTAAGTCAAATATTGCTCAGAGAGAGTTGACTGTATTGAGAAAGTCTAATCGTCTCATCTTCATAGTCTTCAGCTTGAAATGGAGATGTAATACATATAAGCATTAACTCCATTCCAAGCCAATGCCTGACTAAGCCACTTACTTCCTTGGAAAATAAAGCGATTTCGCTTCCCTAAGTCCAACAAACTACACAGGCCAACAAAAAAAACCTTTTTGAAAACTTTTTTAATTTTAATAGCTGATCTTGATAGATTTTTATGTGCTGAATCCAAATCTGCTCGTAGTTTTTATGTATCACCCTTAGTTTCCAAGCAAAATGTATTTTATTATATAGTCTAATACCCATTTACAGTATATAGGGAAATCAATGAAACACTGTAGAATCGTAAAAATGGTTTGTATTTACAGTAAAATACTTGGAATAGTAATTTTATGTGATGATACAAGGTTCACTTGTCAACTGGAATTGGTTTATATTTTCTTTCCCTTTTTTCCTTGAAGCTTCTTGTGTAGCTTTTCCTGCGATGAATAGCTTGCTGAACTTCCCGGTGAAGTGACCAACAGTAATCCCCCATCATGTTGGTATTCCAGCGGCCCTGGTAACGTTTTTCCATCACTTTAACGTCCTGGTGAAAACGCTCACCTTGCTCCTCACTAACATCTCCTAAATTTTCCGGGAAGTAATCGAGGTGGCTGCTCAAAAAGTGAACTTTCAGGCTCATCAAACATCCTAACTGTTCAAATTTTTTTAACATGTTAGCAACAATAGCCTTATATTCTGGGTCTTTTTCATTTCCCAAAAACTTGGTGACAACTTGCTTGAATGAAACCCATGCTTCCTTTTCATTTGAGGTCATTGTGGATTCAAAGTTAACGTCAAACATCATTTTTCTAATATCAGGCCCGGTAAAGACGCCTTCTTTCAGTTTAGCTTCTGAAAGGTGTGGAAACTTCTGACAGAGATATTTGAAACAAAGCCCATCTTTAGGCAAAGCCTTTACAAACTGTTTCATGAGACCTAACTTAATATGTAGTGGTGGTAGGAGCACGTTTTTTGGATCTACAAGGTTTTTGCGTAAAATGTTCTTCTCGCCAGGCTTTAAAGACTCCCTAGTAGGCCAGTTCTTTCTGCACCAATGTTGATTCCGAGCTCTACTGTCCCATTCACACAAGAAACATGGAAATTTGGTAAAACCCCCTTGCTGACCAAGGAGCATGCACGTAACTTTCAAATCACCACATATCATCCAACCGTGTGCAGAATAACCTATTTTATTTAACACTATTTCTAGATTTTCGTAACTCTCTTTCATATGTACAGAATGACCGACAGGTACAGAGGCATACATGTTACCGTTGTGTGCTAAAACTGCCTTCAAACTATTTTTGGATGAATCAATAAACAACCTCCAATCTTCTGTTTTGTATTCAATTCCAAACTCATTCATTAAACCATGAATGTCTGAGCAGTACACCAAATCACCCTCTTGTTCAAAATACTTCGAAAATTGTTGTTCTCTCTTCCTATACACATGAATGCTGGTTCCAGCCGCCAGCAAGTTCTTTTCTTTTAGCCTAGAGCCAAGCAGTTCAGCTTTTTCTTTTGTTAAGCCCAGATCCCTAACTAAGTCATTAAGCTCGACCTGAGTGAACAATTTAGGCTCTACATTTTCTGTAACACATTGGAATTCTTCATCGTGTTCATCTAACTCCGACTGTACATCAGAAAATACTTCTGTTTCAATAGAATTTAAGTCCTCTGGTGGTTCCGGGATTGGCAAATCTACACCGTGCCCTACTGGTCGGATGGCGGACGGAAGGTTAGGGTAGCTTATTACCTTCTTGTTCTTAGAGTTATGACCAGTAATATCTACACTGCAAAAGTAACAGTCATCGGAATGATTTTTTGGTTCCCTCCATATCATGGGAACAGCAAATTTAAAGTGTTTTTTCTCTTTTTTTGACCATTTCCTGAGGTCTTCAACACATACATAACATACCTTATGCGGTGCCCAAGGTTTATCCTGGTCTCCAAGTTTGGTTCCAAAGTATGCTAGATAAACCTTTTTCACAAAGTCTGTAATGTTTCTTTGGTGCTTTTTAATAACAAACTCACCACAAAAACTGTCAGCAGAGTTTTTACAGCCGCGATGAGACATTGCACTGAGCACATGTACAGGAAACGTAAAAGTGAGGTTATGTTGAAAATAAACAAAACATCAGCTGTTTAGCATGTGTTTCAGCAGTGCTGCCAACATCATCTTTGTTCATTAGACCTATTTTTTCATGTTATCTTAACTATGAAAAAGCTGTTAAATTCTAAAAATATTTCTTTATTTCATGAATTTAACTATAAAATGTGAATAAATGGTGGGTGATACAACTTTTTAAGCATCATATTTGGATTCAGCAACCTAAACAACATAAGAATAAGGTATTTTCATTAAAAAAGTTTTTTCATCGTTGGCCTGTGCTATTTTGGAAGGAATTCGACTTAGCCACTTATTCACCGTGTACATATAAAAATATTTTATTTTAATTTTAATTACAAAAACATTAAATTATGAATAAAATAGAGCCACAAACTCAAAAAGAAACACTATTATTTATTATAATGCAATTGGGAAAAACCACAATTTTGTGGTATAATTGTATTATAATTAAATTATGACTATATTTCTCGTAAAAATATTTATTACGTCTAAAAGCTAATATATAGATAAAAGGGCGGTTAAGTCATTGCTTGTAGCTTAATTAAAAAGTCCTGATAGGTTTAATAATGATTTCAACAGAGCCTTCGCTAGATCCATCAATCTGATTTTACAAAATGTCCGCTGTCACTGCCCTCTCTTCTCACTATTGACACTCTTTCATCTCGGATTTTGATTAATTATTATTTTATTCAATTATTTCATTATAATAACTTTAGCATTATCTTTAGCTCTTTTTATTTCCATAACAGGATGAAACGTATTAATTATCAAAGGGTAACACTTCACATTGCCATTTTTATTTAATTTTAATTGTTTTAAGTAATTCAAGAGTCAAATATACTAAATAACTTTGTAACAAAGTAAATGTATTGTTGATATGATTTTACTGGATTCCAGGAACAAGTTTGTAAATATCCAGGAGTATCAGACAGCATAATATAATAATGAAATGAACTTCATTGGAGGCTGGCGTGGTTTAAAATCATGGGCAACATCAGAAAATTTACTTATCTTATTTTTATTAAAGCTATGACATTCGTAGATAGAAACTACGACTTGCATGTAGTATGTCTCTGAAAAGACTTTACATATATGCATCACGTTTTGATCTCAAAATTTGAAGAACAAAAACTAATGACTATGGAGGTATTGGGTAAATTTCTACAGTTTTATAGACTGCTGGATTTTCCTTTAGATCCATATTCCTTGATAGATCTTATATAATACATGTTAAAAATATTTCCTAAAAGTGGAGATACGAGGATTTATACATAACTAAGACCAAATTAAACATTACAAATATAAAAGTACTGTGGGAATCTTACCTCTGTCTGTAGCAATTATTGGAAACTCATAAGATTGCCTAGTTTCGTAGTCCAAAGGTGACGATATGCAGACTTCTCCAGAGTCCGACCTTACAGTGAACTGAGAAGGTCTTCCTCCTATGGTGTAATTGACGATGGAGTTCACACCACAATCTGGATCTGAAGCAGAAACCTGGAACAAGAAGATGAGGTTAAGATTAATCTTCAAAAAATATACGTAAAATTGTTACAAGAGTGTAATATGAATAAAATTATTGACTATCCTGGAAAACAAAGATAAATGATACATATTGTCTCCCCATAGGGACAACGATATAGAATAATAACTGTTTAACGACAGAAATCTGATATACAATCGCCTTTATTCATCCTTATCCTCTATATAACAACATGGGCTAAATCAAATTAAACCATAAACAGCATTAACCACTAAGATGAGCGGTTTTATGGACGATAAACTATCGACTACTGAAGGTTTATTACGAGAGTCATTAGCCAGGAGATAATAAAACGAGGTTACAGGCTGGATTTGTCATTACCACTCTTTTTGCATCAACTACCAGAGATAATTTAGATGCAGAGGAGGCTATGGCTTTGCGGTCTTCGCCGCTCCAGAGGTTTTTATCCAATTGCATTGTTTTACTATGAAACTAATTTTATAATCGGTTTTAGTAAATATTATTCAGAAGCAGAAATTTTCGTTAATTAATTATGTTAACAAATTGGAAATCTTGCTGCTTACTATGTTGCGTTCAAATTATGCATACATAGAATAATTCACCCCAACTGATTAATTTTAAAATTAAATTCTATTTGCACTAATTTCAAATCTTCCAGGGATATAGATCTCATAAACATAATTACGTATTGAGAAGAAACAAACAAAAATAATTCAAATAATATTTTAATACATTCACATAAAATCTGGTTTACATGCATGAAACAGTTTAATAGATAACAGAGCCACACAGATGAATAAAATCCTGTGGAATGAGAATAAATACATAAAAATAATTAGGTAGCCAGAGTTAAACACCAGGTAGTTTAACCACTTTGAATTGTTTCTATCTTACGTATTTAAATTTATCACTATTTTCATAAATGACTGGGTTACAGGAAAATTTAATTAAGGATCAGCTACAATTTTAAAACCAAGCCAATAAATAGGATTCGTCAATATGAGAGACCACGGTATTGGGGAACCTTGACTATTTCATTTTGTTCATTACAACTGATTTTTTTAGAATAATAATTTAACTAATTTATAGAAAATTCGATTTTGAATACTGTTTCGGACAGTTGTGTGAGGCATTGAAGTCATTGAAAAATACGCTCCGTATTGATGCAATATGCAGGCATTAAATTCACTGCCATCGTGACCGACCATTAAAGTCTCTTAGGAAAATATGAAAACTAAATTAAATTAATAAATAAATAAAGTAAAATACTGAATAAATAAAATTAATCTTGACGAATACCGGTTTTCTAAAATCCATCAGGTCTATACCAAGCGTTGATGATTAGTCGTTAGGTGAAAGACCAGTAAAGCTCGTGTAGTCCAGAATATGTGATAGTTGATTGTAGCGTTTTTTCAGTCCTTGTATTTTCCATAATAAAAGTTTTCCAAACACCGTTTATGATATTTTACAAGAATTTTGAAAGTTGTATTTGTCTTTTATCATTGACTCGGTTTCCTCTACAATGAGTTTGGAGGAAGTCCACTCTTTCATATTTGAGGTAGGCACAACTGGAAAAATAACCGCATCAATAAACATTTCTTAGAGAAGAGCCGTCAATAGAGCAATGTCACTTTGATAGCGGATAGTTTGCTGTTTGTACTTCATCAAAGGAGTTTGTTGAGGGCATTAGTGTCAACAAAGAGCTCTTTGGCGGCTCCGGGATAGCCGTATTAACAAACACTAGGGTCATTAACCACCATTTATTCCTCCACCTCAGTCTTCTCCGTCCACAATCGGCTCCGCCTTTTGAAAACAAAGCCGATGGGGGAAATGAGTAAGAAGAGGTATAGTTTAAGTTTGTTAGTATATCTATATACTTGGCACTTAGGGGGGAAACCTCAATACCGAAAAATTGTACATTGCTGCTGATTTATTAATAGAATAATAATTTAATCAATAAAAAGAAAATTCGATTTTATAAGGAACACAGTTTTGAACAAGTTGTGCGAGCATTAAAGTCACTGAATATCTTATTGAAGCAATATTCCGGCTATAAGTCACTGCCTTCATGACCGACCATTAAAGTCTCTCGGGATAAATTTTTTTTTAATACCTAATAAATAAACTTAAAATATCTGCATGTTTCAAGTATTCATATGCTAATTTTACCTACTGTTGTGTTCAGGGATAATAAATAAATAA
The DNA here is from genome assembly GCA_037127475.1 of Arma custos. Lineage (NCBI taxonomy): Eukaryota > Metazoa > Arthropoda > Insecta > Hemiptera > Pentatomidae > Arma > Arma custos. Next base: position 66,311,602 of record CM073764.1, on the reverse strand, counting down.
ATATTTTTTTCAAGCAGATGTATTTGGATTTAGGAAATCTTTAATGTACTGCAGATGCAATAGAAGAAATATAATCTAAATTAAAGAAGATTAATAGGTTAGAGACTGTTAAATAATTACAGTTGCAGGGAATGGTTTGTACTGTTTATACGCCAACATGGCACTAGCACAATTAGGTATCTTTCCGAATACGAACCAAGAAAAAATTTACTTTTTCGGCTAGTCTATCGGAAAAGTATCCTATGATGGATTGTCAAGATAAGGGAAGAGCCTGAGATCTCTTAAAAAGTATTTTATACTTCAGGTACCCATTCCGTTGGTTGTTCGCAAGGGATATCAGTATGCTGAGATGCAGAACACTTCCTAGTCCCTATTCCTAGTTAAATTAAAGTAACGAGATGACTACAACTGTTATTATAGAGAGAGCCCATAAGGGCAACGTCTACGGCAAGAAACTTTGAGGTTTTCGTGGTTTAACCGCACTTCATCCATTTTTACGCTCCAACTAGAATAATTGTGGTCTTTCAACACCTGTCCCGGAACCCAATCTTCTTTTTTTTGTTTTTGCTGAACAATTTTTTTGTTTTTTTGGTGTTACATCCTTGTATAGGCGTAGGCATTTTATACCGACGTAAGGATTTTTTTTTTAGTTCATGTTCCCTAAATAAAAACATGGTATCAGTTCTGCAGGTTGTCATTTCGTGTTAAGTCGCAACAAGTATTAACTTTTCATTCGTTTCCTTATTTAAAATTCGCGAAAATAAAAATAATTTTATTATTGACCATATATAATAATATACATATATTAAAGTATAGTCTCACATATACATTTAAAAAGCTTATAGCATGCATACTTCGAAATGTTCTTTGAAACGTTCAATTCTTTATGAATTATTACAGAAAAATACACCTTTTTCATACAAAACCCCACGATTATTTTTATTTTTGAGAATAGAAACTTGCGAGGCTCCCTAACTCTCAGTCTTTAAAAAATTGAGGGCATAATGACATTTTTTTAAATTAAAAAAGAAATCGCTCAAAAAAGATTCACGTTAGCTACTATAACAAGTGTAAAATGATATATATTTTTTTTTAAGTGACCCTTTAACTTTTCTCTCCTTTATTTTTTGAAAAGGGCAATTTCCGCAAGATTTTTCTTCTACAATGATTTATCTTCTATATTTAGAAAAAATATTTGCTTTAGGAATTAAAATGTTGTCGATAATAGTATTAAAATTCTGTTTTTTATTTTCCTTTAAACTATTAATAATTTTAAAAGAAAATATACTGTAAGACAGAGTACATTAATCATCTAGAATGATGAAAACTTAAAGTAAATAATTTAAGAATAGCAATGAGTAAAAATTATTTATGTAGAGGAGGTTTGTCGAGTGATTCAAATAAAAGACATAAAATATAATTCTTCTGCCGTAGAATCGAGTTTCTCCGCATAATAGAGCCATGTCCGGCATCTCTTAGATCTGAACGTACCTCGTACAATGGTTGAGAGATTGAACACGAGGTAATTAAGTCAAAACTGACTAACCGAACACGCGAACGAGGAGAAAGAAACGCTCATATGTAATTTTTCCTGATGTTTATTGCACTCGTTACGATGTTTCTTCTCTGCATAAAGAAGAGAATTAATGCAACGTTGAAGGTCGGTAGAGCTACCGCTGTACAAGAAGAAAGTATATGCACTTCAATTCCGGGGGAATTTACATACGTTTGCGTTTGTTTGCCATTTCGATTAATTTAAGATCCCACTGCCTCCAGAATACAAATGGTATTATCTCTGCAGAATAAGAAATAGTGAAAAAGAAATGAGCAAGAGCTTAATTGACTACGGAGGTGCAGGGAATCTTAGTTGATTTATTAAACTGCACTATCATTTTTTTTTAACCCGAGATTTTCCTATTCTTAATTAGGTAATTATCAGTTTCTTCGTTCAAGAACTACTCCTTTATAATTACTTCTGTCACTTCTCGACATCTCCATAAATATTTTAATATCTTAATAAATTATTTATTCTAATAATGAATATCTCCGGTAATTATAAATTAATAAAAGATGAAGCATCCTGATATACAATTACAATTTTATCTATCAGTTTAGAAATTATTCGGACGAGAATATATTGCGAGGCTTCGTTTTAATTTGAATAATCTAAGGCAGATATTGAAAATTAAAATTAAATAATAGTTAATATTTTAATTGTTATAATCCATATTATATTTGGCCAAAGATTTAGAAAATAATTTTCTTGTAATGAATCGGTACAATATTATTTATTTTAGTTAAACGTTTATTGTTATAACTTCAAAAAACATGAAAAATATACAAAAATTCAGACTTAGATTTAGATTTAGATCATTTTTAAAACTAATCTTTGTTAATACAAAAAAATAGGTATGCAGATATCGAAGTTGCTATTGATATTACAGGTATTAACATGTTTTGCGGAAAAAGTACTTCAGTCAAGTTTATTGGAATGGTTTTTAGTTCATAGGAATACTTAGCAACAGTAATTTTCATTATTATAGCAGACAATCAATAATTACAAATTACAATCTTTTACGAAAAAAAAACTATATTAAAAAAAGATTTGAAATTAAACAAGAAGTCCAGATTTTGACAATAATTAGTTCAACTTTTTTTCAATTATTCTGTGTTTACACTATTTATAGAAAAACAGTGCATTTGATCCAGTGTGGATTGTATATATTTCAAAAAATAACTTTTTCACATTTTTTGGTAACTTTGTCAATCAGTTCTAACATGACACTTTACCGCATTATTTCTCATACTTTTAGTCCCCTTTGAATGCTGAAGGTACAGGAGCATACAATTTAGGAGTTATCCACTTTTGGTACTGAAAACCTTCTATATGTGATATCCAAAAACGTGTTCTGGAATACATTAAATGTAATTAAAATCTAAAAAACCATTCCTACCCCTCCTTTGATTACCTTCGATTCAATATTAAAGAGTATTATTTCCCGGGAAAATATTATTTAAAAAAAAATGAACATTCCTAAATGATTGCATAAACTGCTGGAGATTCGATCATAAATTTATTGTGTTTTATATCACAAAAAAAAGGCGGCCGTGCTGGGTTTAATGAAAAGTTGAGCTGGGAATATTATATTATTGACAGATAAAAATAAAAAGAGAAGAAAAAAAAAAGAAGAAGATAGAAAAGGATGAAGGAATCCAAGACTAATTACTGCTCTGATGTGTATCTATAATTAACGGCAGCCGTTATCGCTCGCCACCGGGGATCGAATATATTAAAGTAAGAAAAAAGAAAAAAAAAGAAGCGAAATTTCAGAAACAATCTCTATTCCAAAACGGTGAATACCGTGATGGGGAACCTGTCGAGACTCGGAGAGGGGGGAGGGAGGCTAGAAATTACAGTAAAATACCCCTTGCGATATTTATGGCTCCGCGCAAAATTAAATTTCACGATAGAGGTTATATTCGGAAGCGGGCATTCGTAAATCGTTTGTAATTTAACCTAAAAAAAGACTCCTAATGGATTCTTTAGAAATTGGTTTCCATCAAAAGAGAAGCGGGATCCTCAGCGATAACATTAATAACTGGAAGTGAACTGATTACATGAAATGATAACAGCTTGCTCTCATTATCTCCTCCCTCATGCTCCTGAGGTGTGGCTCTAGTCACCGTTGGGCCTCGTATCCCATTCCCTTAAGAATTGTCTTCATACCCTAAGCAGGAAAAATATTCGATAAAAACCTTGCAGCGCGCTGCAAGGAAGAAGTCTATCGATATTAATCCTCTCCATTGCCTGAGGGTTTTCAACCATTAACTATTAACCAGCCTGCGACCTGGATCTTTCTTTCTTCCAATCTTGCCCGTTATGGCTAACTGCAGTAGGCGGTACTTTTCATTTCACATGCCAAATTACATCTTTCGTTGCTGCCAATACCTCGAAGAGCCTCTATTTCTTCGTTGTATAATTTCATTGCTGAGTTGGTGCGCCCATTACACTCTGAGTATACGTCGATAACACCGCATCTCGAATGCTTGTAAACGTTTACTTGAAGCAAGCATTAGTGTCCCATGACTCTGATGCCTACGATAACCCTGAGAATACATAACATCTAAACACTCTAATTCGAGTCAGCAGGTTCAAATTTAGGTTGTACAACACCTTTCTTTAAAACCTAAAACCTACAAAATAGAAGTTGAATAATATTAGTTGACCCATGTATATGGAGAACAAAATGGTTTGGGTGGAGGCCAAAGAAAGAATTTCTTTAATAGAGATGACCTATTTAGTATACACTATTATGAATTTAGACGAGCTATTATGAAGAAACCGTGAAAATCACCATTTTATTTGGGTCTGGAATATAAGTAAAATTTAATTCAGTAAATAACTTTTATTCCTTAAGCAGCATTGTTCTCAGAATTCATTCTTCCCAAATAAATGTATTAATTTTTATTTTATTAGCTGATGAAATACAAATTTAAGTTTATCTCCCGAAATCATATTCTGCCATTGTATTTCTTTAAATAAATGTGTTTATTTTTACAGTAGTGATTAAAGGAGTTAGAGCACGATAATCATTGCAATACGGTTGGACTAATAGAATATTAGTTGTATCTCTAATATATATTTTACATATGTATCTATATTTTGTTTACTGCTTACTTTGAATGCTAAAAATTAGTAGTCCAGTGATTAGTTGATTTGCAATAAACTTTTTCCCATATCAGTAGAATCTAATGTCATCTCCTACGAGATATATAAAAGTAAAATAAAACTTGTCTGACTACAATGTTGCATAAAATTGTTAAAGTAACCAATTATGTTCGTCTACTCGTAATGGAAGCTTGTAAAACCGTTTGGGCTTCATTATTGATGACTTCTTTTAGTACTGAGATAAAATAGAAATAGAGAAGTAAAATAAAACAGTAAAAGAATTTTTAAATGATACGAAAGCGGAATGGTCGGTAATGGTCTTAATAGCGAAGGTAGGAAGGGATCATAACTAAAGTTTAAATTGAGGGCAGATAAAGGCAAGTTCTCTAATGCTCTTTAGCTCGAGTTGGGCTAACGAAGAGGTTCCAGAATTCGATTTAGATAAAACAGGGAGGAATGTGTCACCAGCAACTATCCATAATCTTACCAGTAGGTCCTCTACCTCATTTGTTATAACCAATTGAAAAAAAAAATATTAAAAAAGAAGTAATGTCATTTAAATACAGTTACTTCTGGGAGTGGCATTTTCAACTTTTCAGAGATGTTTAGGCTTTTAAGGTTAGCAGGATAGGAAAAGAAAGTCTTTAGTGACTCAGAACGAAAATAATCTACTTTATGAACTATTTTCACGGAGTTTTCATTATATTTTATAACCTCTATACTTAATAACCTCTATACTTTGATAATTTATTTATATCATTTAGTTTTAAACATTACAACATTTTCTTTAAATATTTATAACAATTTATTTATTTATAACATACTTATAAAATATATGATTATATTTATGTACATAAATTTATATACATATTCTGTCCCTCCGGCTAGAATCAATTAGCTGATGATTGTAAAGTCCTTAACTACTTTCATAATTCTCAATTTGTTACTATAGCTTCTTTAATTGAATATACCATTAATTAAGTTTTGCACCGAATACATATTTTACTTATATGTATCATGTGTTGCATTCATTGATTTAATTGTTTGATTCTCGTCTACCCCTGAGGTCATTGGCGTATTATACTAAAAATACATGTACATTTTACATTTTATAGTACATTAAAGTTAAAAACACATTTGATTATTACTGTATATAATAATACTTAGATAATATATGATTTATTTAGAAACATAAACATTTTTAGAAATTATATTAGAAAAAAATAAACCGATAGAAACTAATCCAACTTTTTCAATATCCAACTTTTTCAAGATAATACATAGATAAGTCAAAATGCAGTTACTTTTATTGCTAAATTTAATTTAGTAGTAGCAAAGAGAATTCAGTTACTTACATCAAAAGTTCATTACTATTACTGGGCAGTTTCCCTAATTGCCTTAATCTGTGCCATTTTGTACCATCCATTAAATATATTCAGCCGTGTTGTCATAATTCAGTTATAAATTTTAATTAATAAATTTAAAAAGTATAGACAACTTTAGTGCACAATTCTTAACACTGCAGAGATTAGATAAAACGATGGATTAATCTGGCAAAACCAAACAAGGTAATTCATGAGTCGAGAAAAAATAGTTCGTAAGAAAAAAATATTTTTTTTACAAGAGTTATGCCATGCTGACAGGTGCTTTTCCAAGCCTAACATGTTTCCTCTTTGTTTATTCGCCTTTCATTACATCTCTAATGACACCGTAATTACCTTCGTCTTCGTGATTATCTTCTACGATAATGAATGTACGGAGGAAGACCCAGAAATTATCGTTGACCAGTGAATAAAATACAGACAAGTTTAAAAACAACGGGAAAGAGAGTCAGGAGAGTTATATTTTTAAAAAATTTATTTATTGAAATTCACAACTGCGACGAAACGACTCAGTAGTAGTACTCAAATAACAAATTGAACCTAAAAGGTCATCTTCTTTTCAGACGCCTCGCAGAATTATCGGAAATTAAAGAGGTAGATAGATCTGAAACTAATAGAATTGATTGGGAATAGAATTTTTCAAGAAAGGATTGATATCGGATTCGGGCGAAATCAGCAACAAATGGGTCATTAAAGTCATTATGGATGACTTCATTCATAAAAAGTGAGGTACACTAAGGATTTTACGAAGGGTTTTGGACTGTAAAGATTGGATAAGAGATGGATTCGATGGCTGGAGCTCCTAAGATCTACTCCGCAGGTCCAAATAGGTCATATAATATTCATGCAAAGGAGTCTATTTAAATAATAAGGAGCTTAGCGTGTTTGTCTGGTAACCGTAGAAATAGCCTGAAATAGTAATTCCTTGTTTTTTCAGCCTAGTATGAGCATTTCAAGTTAAGTGCCCAGATCTTAGTATTGGATCTGTTCTACAATAATTAGTAATATACTGGAGGAAAGAAAGTCATTGGTTTACGACGAAGGATATAGATGGTTGGACGGGATTTTTGGATATTTAAAAGTAATCTTTAAGCTATAAATTCAAAGAGTCCTTCTATTCTGCATGCTTATTTTTATCATCCTACGTTCATTAAAATATCTATATAAAAGTAGATCCCGAAATTGCAACGAAAAATGAAACTACAGAGTAATAAATTAATACATATTTTTTCTTTAAAATAAAGTTGAGCTGTTGCTTAGAAATAGAACTGTCAGTGAAGGGAGTAACATATGAAGCATAATAATTATGTTTTGCTCATATCGATTATGATCCAGTTCGCTTTATTATGAACAAAACGGAACAAAGGAATCGATAGGGATCGAGTCAAAGAACAAATGCGTCGAATTAATCTTTGAAATCTCGATCGAAATACAATCGAGATAAGTTCATTGTCTATTTTAAATTAATGGCATATAAATTATGTTTGGAAATAAAAGGATCTTTATCAGTGATATTTTTTATTATTAATGAAAAACAGGGGTCGAATGCGCATAGGAAGGGAGTATGATTATTAGACATATTCTCTCTCCAAAAATTTGTAGAAAAAATATAAATATTTTTTGTTTCGATTATTACTGTTGTAAAATAAATAAAAAAGACAAGAAACGAATAAAAAAAAAACGAATCGAAATAACTATACATTAAAATGCATTTAGCGATTACAGACGGTTATTACAATGTGATTACTTGCCTTTTTCTTATTTCATACCGCTGCCATTATAAAAAAAAAAGGTTCTTTGGAAGCAGGCAAATCGATTTATGTATCGGTATTTTAATTTTGTGGCATTCAAATTAGCATCTATAACATGTTGCCACTTCGAGATGAATAACAAATAGTTTTAGCTGTTTATTCGTTTTATTTTAAATATTTTCCAAAAATGCAAGTTATCGTGAGTTTTTATGTCCAAAAGAGAATGGTAAAGAGGAGATTTCGGTACTAATTTCTTCAAGTAATACAAGTTTCAGCTAACATTTCGAAGTATAGGTGATATATGTTTATTGAAACGTTCATTTATAGATGAAATTATTAACGAAGTATACATGTTCCCATAATTACATTTTCTTCTACATACCAAAGCTTTTATGATAACTTATTGGAAAATATTAAAATAGAAACTTCTTGTTACTCAACTTGAAACGATAATCTGCGGAATAATTACTTTTTTTTTAAAGTAATTTTAAAGAGATATTTATTTGTCAATTTATAAGACCGATAATATTCAGCAATTAAAAAAAAATAGATATAAAGAAACAACAGATTTATTTTGTTTTAATAAAACCATCCTAACTATCCTAGTAAAGTTTAGTGAAATAATCTAAATTTAATGCATTCTTGGAAGGCACTATCTTCCCGGTCTAAAGAGCGATTTATCCTATGTGCCACTTAGGCCAAAACCCCGGGGGATGTTCCATGTCAATTAAACGCTAACCATAAGCAATTTGGCCTCCCTTGGGAAACACGATCTAATTAAATAAGAAGATAACGCCGAGGGTGTATCCGTGAGGTCGGAGGTAGGTAAGTCCTCCAAGTTCGGCGGGACTTCGTGGCCAAGGGCCTAAGTACCATCGTGCTTAATTAGCAAGTCTCATTAACCCTTACACGTATGGGAAACTAGTTTGACCATGTTTTTATACCAAAGTAAAAAATTGAAAAACTCCCATTATTTGCAGGATCCTGCCCACTTATCTACTGACACAGTAGGCCACACAGGCACTATCGGTTCCTTCGATATATTTGCAGACCACCATCAGTTGATATTAAGGTAGGAGTGTAGTATATTTGACTTTACGAAAAGGTAATTCCTTAAGGTAATAAGGTATTACCTTAAAAATATTTCTATAAAGATAATATATTTTATCTACAGATAAAAGAATCTTGTTGTGATACCTAATCTATAATCAAATAATATTACGGATGCATAACAAAAAGTATAATATATGAAGTGAATGATAATTCCGTTACATCTAAATATATTAAATATAATATACTTTTTTTTAAAAAAACTAAAAGTATGTATTTTTATTGTTAGGGAACGGGACAGCTAAGTGGTGGAGAGCTCAGTTGCTGCGCCGAAGGTTCCGGATTCAAATCAGGTTGAGGCAGATTATTTTATTTAATCTTTTAAAAACTGGAGATGCATCCTGTAAGTTCTAGATACTCTCGTGTGGCTCACACAGCCTCTATGAAGTGGGTACCCTTAATAGGAAAAAAAACCTGGAGTGACCAAGAACAAATCACCTTGCTGCACATTCGTTATCCTAGAAACAGTATAGTCTCTACTGAACGCAAGACCCTTCAATTATCAATGAAAGCCAAACTCCTAGATGTATTAATTTCAACAATTACCACGATGTTTAAAATGCAATTAAAACTTTACGTTTAGCTCACTGTAGGAATACTCATTCATGGTCATGGTAAAATGTAGGTAAAAGAAAAAAAAAACTCTCTCTTCCCTAAAGTATACGGAAATACAGAGATAGTTAGCCAGTGTTAACGAAACTAAAATATAAAACACCATTTTATGGTCGCTAATTTACAGACACACATACAGATATATATTTTTCAGTTCTTAATTGGAATATCCTTTTCCTAACACCTTTCAGATTGTTTTATATAGGTTTGGTTAAATTATATGTGTATAGATTATTCGACTGAGTAAAATCGTCTTCCTTCAATAAAATAAAAAAATGGCAGGACTAGTGCTCTTGACCAGGAAGACTAAACATACCAGTTATGTTAATGATACTAGAAAAATAAAACGGACGCCTTGTTTGTTTGTCCTGTGGGCCAGTAGGAAGTGATCCACACTAATGCATGTTTATGTCATTCAGGACAATGACTTATTTATAGCGGACAAATACCAGAGGTAATGAGCATGTCGTGTTCCCACTAGTTCGGTAGCCCCTGGAAACAAAACAATAACACAGAAGTTTACGTTGAGAGCTCGTCCAAAACAAGACTTGTTTGTAACTCGCCCGGTCAGCTTCGTGCTCCAACCTCCCCAGACCGACCAAAACATCTGGTCGCCGTCATAGAAAAAATACATCTTTGTTCTGGGAACATTATTTTTTTTTCTTGTTCCGTTCGGTGAACCGCTCGCTTGATGGGAGACATATGTCTGACGTAAAATGCTCTTGTCCGTCAGATGAAGAAACAGTTGGATGCGATAGGGAGGAAACATATCTACAACTGCTATCATTATCTAGGGATACTGAAGGAATTACATGTATTTTAGTATGATGTATGATAAGTAAGTAAACTATGTATGTTTCATCAGATAGAAAAGAAAAATAATTTTTTGTGGCAAAAAATCGAGATCTAGGAATGACAAGTTTCCAACCAACTAACAAGACTTAAATACATAATAAGGTAATACACATAGATAGCTACAAATATATGAGATAGAGTACAAATCACTGTAAAAGTAATGTCTTGGCCTGCATTATTGATTATTAGATGCTTGTAACAACATAAACGTTAACACAAACGTTACAAATGTAGTTTACTTAGAGTGTTTATTATCAATCCTTATTATTATTATCTGAACCCGGATATAAAGGATACCATTTCCAGAAAATAGCTAATATTCTAGGCATATTGTCATACATAAATACTATGATCAATATTTCCAAACACTTATCAATGCCAATAACAATTTGAGCAATTTCCTTCAAGTATAAGTAACGATGATTCAAACTTTAAATTTTGAAGTTATGGAAAATGGCTCGCTTAGCAAATACGAAAATTAAAAAAAATTCCATGTCCTTTACCTCTGGGGTACAGATATTTGCCTTAAGCTGTTCAGGCATATTATAAATGTTTTAAGAACGTCCTCATTCCTAAATCATAGGAAACATTAAGGCCTGACAGAGGTATCTATTAAAATATTATTTAATGACCCTTCGAGAGAAAAAATTACGGTCGGGTGAACGATTTTGATTGATGCAGTGGTCAGGAAGAATCGAAACTGCATATCATCCGGCTTGCTGAATAAGAAACAATGGCTTCGAGACCTTTCTGCCCAGTCATAATATCAGTCAGATCAGGACCATAAAGAACCCTCCTTCAACAGCCAACAGTTCCCATGCTGTACCATTACAAATTCTAGTTTCCACAGTGATTCAAGTTTGTCGAAAATTCAGAGTGAACAAAATGTTAAAGCAAAATCCTGGTTTAGAAAGTTTCAATAAAAATTAGAACAAACTCAAAAAGAGACATAAATCGTTAATTAGAATGTAATAGAAAAAAATCCAACGTTTCGCCATTTCAGACGTCATCAAGACTTACACAAATACAATTTTGACGTGATTTTTGTTGTATCTCCTTATAATGATGACCCAATTGTGGCTCACTAAGCTTCTATAAAGTGATTTTCTTCATTGGGAGGATACCTGGAGGTTGAGCCATATTACATCCTTGCCTAACTGAAGGCTTAAAAACCTTCAACATCTATCATGGATTGTGAATTCCATTAATGGATTATAGTGAAACATTTTATTACTTATTTATTGATAAACAACAGAGTAGATAACACTCCTCTGTTTTTCTCGGCACTGGGTGCACCTTTTAGAGTTTTGAGAGACAAAGAAGTATGCGATGGATAAACTAAAATAAGGATTCCTCTCTGACATAAAATGAGGATTGTTTTGCCGTCAGACATAGGAATTATTTTTTTACATTAGATTAAAAGAGAATTGCAGGAACATGTAATGACGGAAGCAGTCTTTATTTTATTTTACAAGCCATTTTCTCCATTAACTCTGTAACACCGGCGGTCACAGCCTCTTAGGCCTTTTCAGTTGTTTTTTTTATAAATATTTTTTAAATTGACATAACGCCACGAGAACTTTGTCATTTTCCCAGAAGGAAGTGAAATTATTTTAAACATTTAAGGAAAATTCAGTTAAATTACAGATAATAATATAGTTAGACAAAATTTTAATTTTTGTCTTTTTATTATCAATAGTTATCGTCTTTATGATTAAGATGAATTAGAACATTCTATATTCTTCATTCTGTTTACAATTATATTTCTTTCGTGACCCTTAGACTAAGGTAATTTGTTCTATAGGTAATGCGAGCTTCAATAATGAGCACTATAAAGTTGTAAAAGTTTACTTCCAGGCAATCATCCTAGCAGTGGGTATTTGCATCCTGGAACGAGCTTGGCTGGAGAATTCACAACCTCTTAATGACTCCTAAGATAGGTTAATTTCCCATAGTATTATATTGGCAACATAGACGACGATGCTCCTTGGTTCCTCACCAAGGAAATTCCATTTTAAGGAATGACATTGCCAATCAATGCATTACATCGTCAGACATGTTCAACTGACGAACAACCGCACTTTTTAGTCGTAATCCTAAAGAAATTTATGTTTTTTTTTACTGTGAGGTGAGGTAATTTTACTTCTTAAAAATTATATATCTACATCCCCTTTGAATAAGAGGTTAAGCCGATTTATGTCCAGTGAGAGTTAACTGCATTGAGGGAAATGGAATCGTGTCATTATCGGATTTTTCGGCTTAAAATGGAGTTGCAATATAAGCAATTAGTCCTTTTCAAGCCAATTCCTGACTTAGTCCCTTATTCACGACGAAAAAAACACGACTTCGCTTTCCTGAGTACAAGAAACTCATTTCGGTATTCGACTTAACCACTTCGACCAGATATAAAAAGGTTGTAAACCATCAAAACTGCCCAAAATAATTTTATAGAAACAAGCTCTGATAGTTCATTAATTTCAAAAGAACTAAGAAATCGTCAACACGGTCTTTTACCACAGACTACCAACTCCTCAACATATTGCAGATTAAAACGCTGTTGCTTTTGGATTCATTCAATGTTTCGAGAAGACCCTAAAGATATTAATAGACCATTGTGTACCTCAACTATGTTCAAACACAAGAGTCATTCCTCGGTTTTATTACTTCTTCGACCAACTTCCAGAGACCGTAAGAAGCGACTCTAGCTATAAACCTGGACAGAGTAGACTGATGGTACATTCCAGCCGAGACATCGTTTTCAAAATGCCTTAAGGAAACTCGCCTTTAAATACCCCATATGGACAGAAGAATATGAAATATGGCTAAGAGAATCTAATCGGATTAATTAATAGATGGTAATTTCTATATAGAAAATAACTAGTAATAATATGTACAGCTCTGAACACCATTAAAAGGCTTATCGTCTAATACTTTTACTTACAAAGAAGATTGAACATGTAATACCTTTGAAAATTTGAGGGAACAGGAAATCTCGAATTCCAATTGGTTTCACTAATTGAGTTGACATATTCAAAGATGGATGAGATCGCTGTAGAAAATTCTATAGTGAATTATTACAACTGTGCCTCAGTTGTATATTAAATAATTCCTATATTCATTCAAGAATTCGCTTGAATTATAGCTTATCTACAACAACCTGTACATTATAGATATTTCACTAAGTTGGGAAACCAATACCATTATTGTATTTGAGGAACAGATCAAAAACGGCCTTCAAGATGCTGTAATAGTTCTCTAATAAGAATTGATTTTATTTCAATCTTAATTATTATATTGTTATAATGAGGCGTTCAGGATCAAAATCGGATAACTCCACAATTTAAAAAAAATCTACTTTCTCGCTAGTTCAACCAAGCAATTTTATGCTACCAAAACTTCAGATTCATAAGCGGTCTAGAATCATGAGAAACATGGCGAAAAGTTTCTTGTTCGACAAAATTGCTTGACTCAACTAGCAAAACATAAGTAAAAAACAATTTTTGAAATCGTAGATTTATCGGGTTTTGATCCTGAACGCCTCAAATGTCTTCGTTTGTATATATAAAATAATTGATTTATGTACTTGATCGTGAAGAATTCCTAATTTAATTAATATTGCGTTTCGAAAGAAGTGTCTATACCGAATAATTGGGATAGTATAACATCTTTTCATCTTTGCAGATGCAATAGTAATGTTCGATTTCAAGTTAGCTATCATTTCTGGAGCCTGCCTCATGTCCATCCACTTTCCGTTTCCTGTAACCCCTGCATTCCTAGGTCCCTCAAGTCCGAAGCAGGTGCCTTACAAATCGTATAAATGACCGATGACGTAGGTCAGATCCGATCCACAAATAAAATGAATTCTTGGGGAATGTTAAACACAACAACTGGTGATATTTACTTAATCTTGATTAGAGGCACCTCATAAATCGGACGGTATCGGTTTTCCTTTTATTGACATAAATAACCGATCTCTTTGCTATCCTGGTAGAGGATCCACCGCAGCCAGTGCCTTTATAATCCGATGATTAATGCGGTCATTAATAGTGCCCGCTCAAAGCGATTATCGCCACTTAGTCGTTCCTTTTTGTCCTGAATAAACCTGAGCTCCGAAGGCGTCCCAACCCCGTCACTCAGCTCTCAACAGCTCTTAATCCTAGCCTGCTCTCAAACACTGCCGCTCTCTCAGATTAGAGTATTTTAGGGAATTAGTGTCTCTTTTATTCTGTTTGCTTCGACGCATGCTTTATAGTATCCTTGTTTGTCTCCACCTCCGAGGTTTGGGGATACGTTGAAAAATTCATACGCTTAAAAAAATCGTAACCATATCTTTCGTCACATCTAAAAAGAGAATAAAAAAGATACATTACTTAAAGTACTATTTTGGGTATCAATTAGGCAGGTTGTCACTTCAAGTTAAGACACAACAAGTTTTAACTTTTTAAAATCCTAGAGAAACGTCATAGCACTACAGGTGAAACAGCAAAGAAACAAAAAAGCTATTTTTGAAGTGAAAACTTCTTTAGCCACTTTTAGCTACTCTTGGTAGGAGGTAAACTTCGCGTAAGGGGGTAAACTTCGGTGGCTTCGCGTAAGCAAATTGCCCGAGTCTTGCGACACCTAAAAAGTTATACAATTTCATTTAATCAACTTTAGTTTAAAGGTTAGAATTCCATTAATATAAGAATAATTATATTTAACTTACAAGCCGATTAATAGTTATGGAATTGAGAGTATTAATAATTTAAATTATCAAAAACTGGATTTCATTTCCTCTGAAAGATTTCATTTATAATAATTAAATGTCTTATTTTATGAAATAATTGAAAGTTTAAATGATCCAAATGTTGTTTAAATTAACACTAATATATAATAACGCTAGAAATGAAAAAAAGTTCATTACATCCATGTACATGCAAATGTTAGGTGAATACATAATAATTCTATAAGCTAATCATTATTTCAATTAAGTTGTGAGCTTGTGCATCGCATCATATGTTTGGATTAATACGCATATGTGAGGAACGGTGTTTATTGAAATGAACGTTTCAACAAACATACTTCCTATACACCGAAATGCTAGTTGTTATTTTTTCGTCTCTTTGCTGTTTTACCAATAAACCGGTGCTATGAAATTTCTATGATGTTTTCTTTGATATATTTCGATGATACTTGTACGTGAAATACATAAATAAATAGTTTGAAATAAATAAATTATTAGTAAGAAAGTCCAAGTAGACAATAAAACAACTCCGATATGAATGATTCCGGATGAAATATGGAATCCCTTGTAGTGGAAGAAGGATTGGCACGAGCTCCCTACACAAGGGCGATAACGCGAGCTACATGGATCAGCATATTCATCAGGAGCCATTAGAAGGATCTTCGGCCTCCGATCAAGGAGGATAAGGATCATGGATGATGGACTGGGCTAAGGACTCCGAAAATGGCGAACATAACTCACCGCCTGTGTGTGTGAAGGATAAACGGTGATTTACTCGGAGGAGTGTTAAGTGCAAAGCCCAATTGCAGGAGCCCCAACCCGCCTTAAATTATAATCTGGAAGGGAGTAGGTTCAGTCGTACCTTCCCGTACCATCCCGTACCTTCCATGTACCATAAGTGGCCTCGCCCGGTCCGGATTCCAAAGCTCTCCTCCAACGGTCCCCCTTATCCCCCGTACTGGTTAAACACATTAATACTAGCTCCTTATCCGCTCGCTTTTAAGGGCTTTTCGGATTAGGATGAAATGGACTATTTTTATTTAGAAGAGAAATATGGCCTTCAGTTTGGTTCTTGACTTTAAAAACAAGCGATAAGGATAGAAATGATAAAAAAAAAAACTGTAATTTTATTCGAAACTTTCTCTATTATACGGACATTGAATCACTTTTACATATTTGGTAGAGTCGCACAATATAATACAGGCATGTAGCTATTTTGGAAGAAAACGATACAACTTAAAAAAGTGCGATTTTTGGATTATATATTAAAGAATGTATTAATTTATTAGTAGAAAGATTTTGACAAAAGTAAATAGAGTAGTCGACCGATTCGGGGAAACAGTATCACATCAACTTAATTTTGGGTTGCATCTATAAAACGAAGTAATTGTATTGATGCAGGACTATTTAAGTTAAAAATATATTTAGCATCATTTGGAATTGTCATAATTGAACAATATTTGTAATTTAAGCTATTTAAGAATATCAATAGCGAGTGGGGTAGCTCAGTGGGTAAAATCCTCAGTTGTTAAGACGAAGGTCTCAAGCTCACATCCGGCTATAGCGAATACATTATTTCATTTGTTGAAACCCATGGATGTACCCAGTGGGATCTAAAGAATCTACTGGGACTCAATGAGCTTCTGTAAAGTGGGTACTCTTAATTAAGGAAAAATCTGGCGGTTAAGCATGACCCTATCTGGCATGATCCCAGACCTCCATGCACAGACCTTGTCTTGGATACAGTAAAGTCTACGCCTCCCACAGTAGCAACGTCCGATAAGCCATGGCAGCCTTAAAGTGAGGTTGAATGAATAAACGATATCTATTCCTAATTTTCAATTCGCATAAACTCGCGATAACCTATAAACTAGAATACGCTAACCCGACTGCTCAGTAGCGGCGATGATTTGTCGTGCCTCCTAAACGCCATCTCTGACACGAAAATTACACGGCGGGAGCGAAGCTGCTTATCCCCCGTTTGCCTAGGGGGCCCTCTTCATTATTTCATATCGTCCAAATAACAGGGTCCTGTCACTTTTAAAACTCTATTTCAAACGGACACTGGCCAAATTTGACGTGACTACTCAGAGGAGTTAAGGGGTCCAAGTTGTATATCATGGGATAACTGCGTGGGTGTTGCCTCCAGTTTCTGTTTTATAGCTTCTTCCTCTCCCGAAGACAAGGCAGCTGGTAATTTGTACATACGGAAACTGGAAGATTTATCCAATATACCGAAATTATTGTGTTTTTTTTGTTAGTCAATTTGTATAATTGATATGTGTAAAGAAGATAGTTGGGGGGTGCAGTCAATAAGAACACAGAATAAGTGAAGTACTTATATTATGTGCCGACGTTTCGACCTACACTGCAGGTCGAAACGTCGGCACATAATGTAAGTACTTCACTTATTATGTGTTCTTATTGACTGCATCCCCCAACTATCTCCTTTACATTAGATCATCCAGTCAACTATTTTCATCTCATACTTGTATAATTGATAGACAATTATAAAGTTAACGACAGGATTACGAAATATCATTAAATAAGATTAATTTTTTTTACCACCTAAGTTGTTTTGTAAAATCAATAAGGGGAAAGTAGAGCAACAGCCGAAATTTTAACAATTTATGTAATGAAAAACAAATTATGATGAAAAATTTAGGAAGGATCCGTTTGTATTATGTTTTGACACTTTAAACATTTATGATTTATTTTCCTTGCCGTCCTACATTATTGAATTAATCCACAGTCTATATAATACATACAAGATGAATAATATATATATATTATACATTATACTTTAATTTTAAATAATACTATTTAATAGGAATTACTACTTACCGCTGGGTGCAGAATTAATTAATGATTTTTTTCTCAATCCCGTTGGTTTAGTAATTTTTAAATTGATCATAATGGCTATTTATCTGTAGTAATAAACGGTAACTGTAGTAATCAGATGAATCATCATTCACGAGTGAATTTGCTACTGAATTTAGTTTGCTTGCTGAATTTTTTGCATAGGTGTCTTTATTAAACACACCTATCCTACCATTCACTTTGTTGTGTATTGTGCGCTGTTCATCTTGCTTAGCTTGCGCCTTAAGCTGACGAGGTCCAACATATCCAGTGGAATAAACCTCAACAGCCAAACGGGCAGCCTTGCGCTGGCAAGAGCCCCCCCACTGCTCGTCCCGACGTCACGGCCCGTCCGGTTCGGCGTATCTAGTTTCGTCACGTCGTTCCCAGCCATGGCTACCGGATCAGTGCCTGTTGAAGAACCTAGTACCTCGATGGAAGTAACTGACGACAACAGAGGAGAGAAGAGGTCAGGAGGACCCACCGAAGAGGAAGTTTTCCAGCCTGTATCTAAGAAATTCAGTTCCAGACCCCCAGTCTACAAGGGACCTACACCCACTAAAGTTGCGAACAAATTTGGTACCTTAACTAATATCAGCGAACCAAGCACATCGGCGACCAACACAGCTACTAAGAAGAGGCTCCCTCCTCCGATTGTGATCAGGCCTCCGATCTCGCAGCGAGAGCTCACGGAAAGGATGGACAAACTAAATATCACGAATTATGCCACCAATTCATCTGAAGCAGAACTGAGAGTTTATTTATTTAACTACCAAGATCATAATGCCACCAGAGTCCTACTAAATACGGATGGCACGACGCAGTACCACACCTATGCCCCAAGAGGTACCAAGAGGTCGAAAAAGTTTGTCCTCTACGGTTACGATATCGACGCAGACATGGAAGCCATCACTCAGGACCTCATGATAGGCTTAACAGGGTTCAAATCTGCTAAGAAGTTGATGCGAAAGGACCCCACGGGCACACTACGACCCACCGAGGGCATTTTGGTAATAACTGACCACACAGTCAAAATCGAAGACTTGAAGAAGCTAAGGTATGCAGGTCGTGTTAAATTTACCGCATCTGCCTTTAAAGAAGAACGTGGCCCTGTACAATGCTACCAGTGCCAGGAATACGGCCACACCAAGCAATACTGCGGTCGAACATGCCACTGTGCCTGGTGCGGCGAGCACCATCTGCTGAACCAGTGTAAAAATCGCGGAGAAACTGCCACATGCCAGAACTGCAAGGGCCCCCACCCAGCCTTCTCGAAGGAATGCCCAAAGAGACAAGAACTCCTAAGATCGAAAGCGAAGAAGAAGGAAGCCGCCGTAGCAGCCACACCAGCATCAGGAAGGAAGCCTAGCCGCCTAGCCACCAAGGACACAAGCTATTCTCAACTCATTGGAGGAACACCTGCACAGCAGCCGAGCCAATCAGGTAAGGGACCGCTTCCCCACTCCTCTCTTACCCCCCACCACCTTGCTTACCTCCACCCCACACCTGAACCACCTCTAGTGACACAGCTCCCCTCGGTACCATCAGCTTACCAGCTGGCACCAGGACAAGACCTCACCCTCTCCTGTCTCTTCGAGAAGTTCAACTTGATGATGCAGATGATGACACAGATGATGTCTCAGATGATGTCTTTGGTGATGGATACCAGGCGACATGACTGAACATCTAGTCATCAATTATAACATCAGAGGCCTTCTCTCGAAGTTGGCCGAAGTTGAAATCCTCCTACAGCAGCACCGTCCATCGGTGGTGGCGCTGACGGACACCATGCTACCCTCCTCAGCTCGAATAAATTTCCATGGTTACACAGTGTACAGGGAGACCTGTGCAATGGGAACCAAGGCAGGCGTCGCCATCCTCGTCCGAAATGATGTACCATCTAGGAGGGTTTCTAGTCCAGTGTGTTCAACTGCCGGCACTCATATAGTCACTGTTGACGTGCGGTTCAAGACCCGTTTCACGTTCAGCTGCGTCTATAGGAGGCCGAGAGCTGTTCATAAAGCTGTGAGATCGTTGTTGCAACACGCCCAGTCAGTCAGTCGCTATATAGTCCTTGGTGACTTCAATGCCAAACACCCTGCCTGGCTATGTATCAACCATGACCCACTAGGGACGTACATTACCAAGACTGGACTAGTCGCCTACCACCCCGGGGTTCATACCTTCCGGCATGATTCCCTACCCGGATATACCTCAACTCTAGACCTCCTCCTAACCAGGGATCTGCACACCATAACGGGCTGTATAGCGCTCCCATTCGGTCCGTCAGATCATCGGCCGATTGCATATATTTTCGGAGATAACCCCGCAGCCCCGACTGCTAGCAAGTACCTCTTAAACAAGGCCGACTGGAAAGGATTCAGGGCTAGCATTGAGGAAAATCTCCCCGTGATCGATCGCCTGAGTACAGAGGCAGAGGTGGATAGGGCGGTGCAAGTCATCACCACTACCATACTGGACTCAGCAAACCAGCATATCCCGAAGTTTAGTCCGCAACCCAACGCCATCAGGAAACCTCCAAAGCACATTCTTGCCCTCATTGGCCAACGTAATCATCTGAGGAACATTTTCCAGCGCTCTCATGACTATGAGTTAAAACCGGCCATCAATGCGATGACCCGGCAGATAGCCAGCCTCATGCGAGTCTGGAAAACTTCCCTCTGGCACGAACAGTTACTTAGGACTCATGATGACCACCGCCAGTTCTGGCGACTCGTCAAAACCTACGTAACTAAAAAAAGGACAGTGCACCTGACTTCCGGAGACGAACTGATGACGCCGGGGGAACAGGCTGAACGTTTGGCGAAGGCATACGAGGCGAGTGATGCTGCTCGGCTGGTAAATGCTCCACCAATCCCTGAGGGACCACTTCCCTGCCCCAATGAGAAACCCATTTTTTCCACCTTCAAAGGTCTTGAATCGGTACTACGGCGCACTAAAGGTAAAAAATCCTCTGGGCTAGACAACATCCCTTATGTCATGTTGAAGATGCTCCCTAGAAAAGGTAAAGCCTTCCTATTGAACATCTTCAACACCTGTATGAGAATCTCATACTTTCCTGAAGCATGGAAAAAAGCCGTTGTAGTACCACTACTTAAGCCGGGGAAGTCTGGTAAACTACCTGATCACTACCGTCCGATCAGCTTGCTCTCTCATATGAGTAAAATTTTCGAGAGACTTGTCCACCACCATTTGCTGACCCACTGTAGAGAGGAAAACATTATCCCCCCAGAACAGACTGGTTTCCTTAGAGGTGTTTCCTGTGACCATCACCTGGCAAAGCTCCAAGCGCACACCATAGAGCAGATGAACATGAACAAAGCCACGGCCTTTATATCCCTTGATTGCACTCAGGCCTTTGACAGTGTGTCTCACACACTGTTACTCCGACGCTTGGAAGAGTTTAACTTCCCAGGCTCGTTATGCCGTTTAATCCGAAGCTATCTTAGCCGAAGATCCTTCGTCGTGCGAGTCGGGGAAAGCTACTCGACTTCTAGCAACACCACCTGTGGAGTACCACAAGGGTCTGTACTGGGGCCACTGTTGTTTGTGATATTCACAGCACCCGTGGTCTCGGTTAAGCATGAAGGAGCGGTAGTAGCGGCCTATGCGGACGACATAGGGATTTACGCTTCAAGTGCCAACGCCCGTCATGCCCTTAAAAAGGCACAAAAGGCGTCGGTGTCAATTATTGATGATTTAAAGATGAATGGCATCAGGGTGAATCCGTCTAAGACGGATGCCATCGTGATGTCATTTCAGGAAGGCAAAAAGCGCCTCCCGACGACCTTCACAATTGAAGATGAAGATCGTCGTGTATCTAACTCTATCCTCTACCTTGGCGTCACTCTTGATAGGCATTTTACCTTCTCGAGTCACGTCAGGGGGAGGCTGAAACTGGCCCGACAAAAGTCCAATAGGCTCTACCACCTCCTCACTTCGCCCCAACTGTCGTTACGGCTTAAATGCCAAATTTATAAGTCGATTATTAGACCAACGCTGCTCCATGGTGCGCCGCTCCTTAAACATATTTACAAAACCACACTAAAAAGTCTACAGCAGTTCCAGAACTCCATCCTTAGGCGTATAGTTAAAGGCACGTCGCTCCAAAGGGCGCGTAATACTAAAATCTATGAGGAGCTGAAACTCCCGTCTATACCGAACTACATTAGCCGGAGGCACATCAAATTTTTTGATGGGCTGAAGGCGTGTAGCAACCCACTCTTTAGAGACATAGTTCCCCCTCCCAGACCTGGGAGGTGGCAAGGCAGTGTCCCCTTGGTCGACGTGCTCTCATTGGCCTAGGGATGGGGTGAGGACTCCCTTGTCCAAGCTTTTCTTCCTTTCTTCCTTCCTCTCCCCCCTTTCTTCTTCCTATCACCTAATCCCTTAAAGCGGTCTCTCCCTGCTTTGAATGTATAGAATCAGCGGCCTTGGCCGGTTTAGAGAACCCGCCTTCAGCGGACTCATTCTATGTATTGCTTAAAATACCTCCGGCTAGAAAAAGTACTATAATTATTTCCGTATATATATATTTATGTATTGTATATATATATATTGTAAATATTTGTTTATATAAATAAATGGAGATTCGAAACAAAAAAGTAATAAACGGATAAGTTTGGCTCAGAGTAAGTACATTGTACTTCGGAATTGGAACCTTGTCACTCTCGTGGTTTTTGGCTTGAAATGGAGTTGTAACATGGGCAATAACTTTTCAAGCTAATTCTTTAGTTATGTCCTTATTTGCTACAAAAATAATACGATCCCACTTCCTGAAGTACATGAAACTCTTTTTGGAGAAAATTCGTTCGTTTACTACTTGTTTACCATGGCTGTAGATACATGGAAAAGAAGATCTCTTATACTGCATTGAGAGGGATGAAGATGGCAACATGCTGTAGTTCTATTGAATGGTAGAAATGGTACTGTAGAGATGGGGTTCACCTTTAATTAATGATACCTATGTTTATAATTTTAATTTACACAAATCTATTTACTATTAACGGGGTGTAGTTATTGTTGCGGAATGAAGTTGTTTCTAATTCTCTAAAATATTTTTTAAAAGTGGCGTCTTGTTGCATAAAACGGTGTTAACCGTTAAAGTACATTGGAACCACTAAATGAACCAGGGAAAAAGATCGCAAACCCCTTGGCAATAACTACAACAATCCACCTTCAGGCAAGGCGCAATTAGTACCTGATGCATTCTGGAATCGCAAAAGTGTCAAACCTTTCCACCTTAACCCAAAACGGATTCCGAAGGAAACGAAAGGTGCTCTTTTATGCTTAAAGAATGAAAGAGGTGTAGGAATTCGGGGCCGACAAAGGACATCAATGCCGGAACCCATGGACACAGACCCGACCAGTGTCAGGAGTTTCGAGATAGCGAGAGTTCCTCCGGAGGAAAGAGATATTCAAATCCCCCCCCCCCTCAGAAAAACAATTTAAAGGCTCCCGCCATAATGAGGCGATGCTACCCGCCAAAAACCTGAATTATTAGATTCTCGCCAATTACTGACAACCTCTTAAATCTTGTCAAAGCTTGTGCGGATTCCTTACAAGTTGGTAATTTCCAACCGTCTGCAGTATTAAATTCACTCACTACTTATTTTTTTTTCAAATTTATTTCTGCTTTAGAACCTTGATTGTTGGATCAAACGAAAAATATGAGGCTATAAGTAGATAACAATTGTCAAAACTTCAATATTATTGCTAAATATTTAGACACATTTCTACAGCCCCGGTGAATATGTGGTTAAGTCTAGTTTTCTCCAAAATTATTTTCTTTTAGTTAGGGAAGCAGAATGTTGTTTTTCTCGTAGTGCTAATTTAATTGGCTAGTTCAGGTTTGGAGAAGGGTTGGTGCTTATACAAATGCTCCATTTCAAGCCAAAAAGTACAAGAATGATAAATTCCACCTTCTTCAATTCAGTTAGCTCGCTAAAATCGACTAAACCTGGGCTTTCTGCAATAAATGATTTATTATTAATGTTTGTCTGTTTATTTTTTTAATGCCGCTTTATCCTGCTATGGCTAATTGGACGATGCTACAGTGGGAGTCCTAAATTTTTCCAATCCAAGTTTAATAATGATAGGGATATAAACGAATACTTGACAGAAGCACAGACTAGGAACTACCATAGTACGTCCTTTCCGAAAGACAGCCTAAGGATTTCTTTACCACCTTTAAAAATCCTAAGGTCATCTGCCGGGCTTCGAGCGCATAGGTTGTTGTACTTGACCACTATCACAGGAGACTCCTTATCGAGGGGATAGCCTAGAACCAAGTGACTAATTGTGAAAACTTGAAAATTATAAAATATTTATTACTTAAACATATTGTTGTTGTTAAACATGATGTTGGTAGATAGATAAATGAACAATATAAATCCATTAAAACATAGTGGAAACTTCAGCCCCTCTTACTCGATCCCTTGTACAAACATGAGCAATACAAACAAAAATAAAATAAAATAGCGGGGCTAAAACGGCCATAAAAATCGAAACCACAGCCATAAAACGAGTCGTAAAATCCCTTTTCACCCACAACATTGTTAGACAAAAGAAAATATTACTTTAAAATAAATAAAAAAATATGGCAGTGTTAGTCGGGGAATAAGTAACTAAATTTTATGTGGACTCAATACTAAACGTAATAAAATCATTTGAAAGGAAGGCAATAACCATAATGTATGCAGTGGAAAGTGGTCTCCTTATATCACGGTCTTGATTGAGTAGCGAACTCTTGGATTATAGAAGTTTAAAACTTATGACTAGGAAGCTACCGACTTTTTTACTCTCAGGTTATAAGACAAACCATGGCGGGCTCCGGAGGTTTTTATCTTCTTTAGACTTTATGAACAAGATATACAAAGTTATTTCAATTTAATAAAACTTGTTAGCGATTAGCGGCCTTTCAGAGGGGCCGTAAAGTTTCTAAAGTGCGCCACCGACTTGAGTTATGGAAATAGGAGAACCAACCTCAAGTATACGGAGAAGTTACTTAGGAAGAGGAGAATTTATGGGTTTGATATTTCGTTTCTTTTAAATGAATAGACACTGATTAGTTTTTACTGCATTATTAACTCCGATGCTACCTTTTAGAAAAGAATTTTAATTTTTTAAGTTTATGTGAGCACGAAATTGCAAAGTGATTTTATAGTTTTTGCAGATATTTTATTATGGTCATGAGTTAACTTAAAAAAAAGAAGCTAATGGGGAATAATGAGTCTTAATTCATTAAAGCTTAATCGCGGTTATTAAAACAACTTTAGTCGATTCTCCAAATAGGGTTTCACTAATTTTGAGTTAGTGAAAAAAATAGATTTTTACCAACATTTTGAACACACTAGCAGAACTCTGCTGCTATTCTTGACTTTTTAGTAGTGTTTTAGTAGTAATAAAATTTAGTAGTAGTAAAATTTGACTTTTTTTATAGTAGTGTCTGTTAGTAGTAATATTAAATATTAATTTAAAATTTAATATTAATATTAAAATAAAAAACAGTTCGCAGTATCTGCAGCCCCGGTGAATAACTGGTCAAGTCCAATTTTGTCCAGAGATCTTCGTAATGAGGGAAGTAGCTGCATTGAAATAAGCGGAATCGTAATTAGTGGGAAATTGGCATATTTATGTAATAATTTCATCAACTCGAAGTAACAACTTACGGAACTGATTCGAAAATAAATAATAGTTTTAAAACACGCTTTAATAGAAAACAAATCTAAAAAGTGAAAAACAATTTCGAATAAGTTTAAATAAGAATTTAATTATGAGCAAAAAATTTCATTTTACTGATAAATAGCGTAGGGAACTTGATATTAATTGTTGTAAATATTTAATCGACTGGTATTGGTAAAAGTAGAGTTATATACCTACAGTCTCTGTTTAAGTCGCCGGTTAAGTCTAATTTTCTTCAGAACCATATTTTTTTACTTGGGGAAGATGAATCATCTAATTTTCGTAGTAAATAAAGGGCAAAACCAGGGGTTGGGTTGAAAATTTGTCTTCTTTTTTCTTAATCCCTTGGATTTGAACATTGATATTCTGTTGTTCTATCAAGTTTTGAAGGCTTCTCTTCTTCTTTACTTGGTACATTTTAAGCGATGTATATAGAGTGGAAAATGTTCTGATTTTAGTTTTTTTCATTTCTTTCTACATTACATACGGTGGGGGGGTTCATAATGGTATAAAAAAGGAGTCATTGGTAATATTAAATTTCAACATAATTTTAAGACGAAAACTACGAGAATGACACAATTCCGCCTCTCCCTCTGGATCAAATTCGACTTAACCACTTACTTATTCACCGGTGTATATAATATATATTAAAATTTCCTACCTCATGTTTATTTTTATTTTATGTGAATATTAAAAAGAAAAGGGACGAAGAGTAAAACTGTTTTGACTCAGCTCGAAGAAACAACCTGCGGGACTGATGCCTTATTTTTTTTCAATTTAAATTAAAATCGAGCTTACTCTTAGCGCATGCCTCAATACGCGTTCTCGCATAGCTTCCTAAATTATTTATATTGTGTACATTAGTATATAAGTTGGTTGGAAGAGAGATAAAAGAGCATAGAGGAGGAAGGATTGAAGAGAGCCCTGAGAGGAGAATGCACTTGATCGGGGGGCCTTGGGGCGAGCCAATATGCATACAATGCACCCGCCATCGCTGCCCCTTCCTCTCTCTCTCCTTCTTATGTCTTCTAAATATTCAGCCTCTTCCTCCGTCTTTATTATATCCTATATAGTCGTTCTTCTTCTTGTCTCTCTCTTAATTATTCTCTCTTCTTAAACATTATAGTGTCATTAACTGTAATATCCCATCAAACGGCTTCAAGTAGACACGGAGGAACAACCATACATCGTCTGCTTGGTCTCTGACCAAATTTTTTTTTTGAAAAAAGAAGTGAAAACTTCTTATTCTTCGCGAAACTATAATTTAAGTTATATTAATCGGGTGGATGCTCTGTAGTTCCGTGTTGGCAGTCTCCTAAATTCTCCGGTCGTCTCATTCGGACCGACTATTATTCGCAATAACTTATTTTCGAACATCTTAAGGAATTGTTCACCCTTCAGCGTTAACGGCCACGTTTCACATCCTTGGAAAAAAAAAAAGGATGAATTTTTTTAAATTTCCAGAAAACGAGCTTAATAATAAGACCAACAAGTAAAAGGCATTTGCTGTCATTAAAATAATTTAAATACAATTAAGAAGATGTTCCTTTCCTTCAGACTTTTTTTTAAATATTTATTTTTTTTAAAGTGAAAACTTCTTTAGCTGCTTTTAGCGACTTTTGGTAGCGTATAAACCTGTGGGTTTGCGCCAGCAACATGCTTGAACTAGCGACGCCTAGCGGCCTGTGCACGAGTTATGCGATTTATTTTAATCAACTTTAGTGTAAAGGTTAGAATTCCATTGATTTAAGAATAATTATATTTAACTAACATTAAACAGGTCGTTTAATATTAGTGCAATTTATACTAATGATGATTCTTTTGATGGTGATTTTTTAAAAATCTGTTCTCTTCAAAATAAAAATAATTAAAGATACTAATAATTAATTAAAACATCAATAACTATTTGAACTTTTCGCGGGAGCCATGTTACAAACTCATACTGCTGGAATTCCATCTATGCGGACAAATATTTTTTTTTAAACATCATCTCTGTTTTACACTAACGTAAAACAGATATTTTTATGCTATGTTAATTTCCATGTTTTATGTTAATATAATACAGAGACGATATTCCATTTGTACGGCAGTGCCTCATCGAGTAAAGTCTACCTTTCATTAAATATTAAATTCCGCATCTCTAGCAGATACAGGACCTGTTGTGGCCGTGTGTAATTTCTTACATAGTTGCACTTCAGCAAAATACCGATTCATTGCCTTCAACAGTGCCGCCATCTGTGTAATTCAAGGTTAATTACCAAGATTTCATTTAGTAATACGATACATTAAAATATACTGAAGATGACAGAAAAATAAAATAAAAAATATTTTTTCTTTATTGTGGTAATTTATATTTGGCCGTACCTCTGACAAGCGTGAACGGTCACCATGTTCCGGCATACTTTCTAGATCCAGTTATTTTACTTAGAGATCATGTCGTGGAAAAACTACTAGAGCCGGAAACATTTATGTTAGAAGAGACATGAACACCAATCGAATCGATCAAACCGTTTGGCCGATTCTCGTGGGTTTTTCTTTTTCTGTTCCTAATGGGCTACAACACTTTTGGAGGACACGTAGAACATATCCTCCGTATTTCGGATTTTATAGTCCACAATCTTTATCACGGAGCAGGTTAGAACTGAAAGCAGCATAAATTCACATGCTCTAGCGGTCAGACAGTCCTCTCTTAATCCGGAGGCAGTATTGATGGATGGTCTAGACTTGGGCTACTCTAGAGTATTAGTCTGTAATGACCGAAGCGGGGAGATAAGTCTCGAAGAAGAAAAAAAAAATAAGAGATTATACAGGAAGACTTTTCAGAAGGAATTCAGGGCACCAGGATCGATGAATGGAGTTCTAGCTTTGTCGTAAAGTTTATTTTATTCAATAAATAATATGTCTCGCAATCAAAAGGAATTACCTACACTAAGAGTAATAAACATTAAAAAATAATAAAATAAGAAACACTATTACTTCTATGCGTACTCCCGATTCTATGCATAATATCTCTCGCAAAGGCGAAATTTCTTTTTAATAGTTACTATTAATCTTGTTTTTTATTTTCCAACAAACTATAATGATAATGCCTCTGAACTTTATTACGTAGAACCATCGGTGTTCTTCCTATAAATGCATTACGACATCACACGAATTCAATAAAATTATAATAAAAAACACTATAAAACTCAACTTTCTATCTATCTTGGAATACTGGTCCATATAGCGTATATAAAAGTCTACACCACTTCTACTAATACTAAAATTAAGAATTTTTAAATATTTTTATTTTGAAGAGAAAAGATTTGTCCTGGCCGGGATTCTCTAGGCGACCCGGGTTGAATCCCGGCTTGGACAAATCTTTTCTCTTCAAAATAAAAATATTAAAAAATAATCACCATCAAAAAAACAATAAATAAAAATAAATTAAAACTAAGAATTATTTTATACCAATTATTAAATAATGTCTGTATTATTTTCTATAATTATTTACTATGAAACAGACGATTGTACTAGTAGTGGTAGTATTACTATACTGATGCAGGAAAAAAAAGGAACGGGAAACAATAAGGAAGGCATACTTGTTTTTATATCATATATTAATTTTTCCGTATAATACAGTTTATGTCAATGGCTATTTACTGTTCTACTATTCACTAACGTATTTCTGTGTACACTTATTGAGTTGCCCTGACACATTGCAACAAGAAAATTTATGCGATCCCAAGGTGTTTTAAGAAACACAAGAACAAATTTAGTTACATAGTTTTGTCAAAAATACGAGGATAAAACATCGTCACTGAACTCAACTAATATCAAAGTAACAGATAAAGTATCAGCAGAGGTACTTTTTTTTCTCTCTATAGTAGTTAATTTAACAACAAAATACAGTAGTAATTTTAAAAAATAATACCATGAAACCCCCGTTCTCTGTAACATTACGACAGATGAAAGGTCTTCTTGGGTTCAATACATGCTAGAATTTGTTTAAAACTGTTTCTAGGACAACTGTTGTGCAAGGAGGTGATTTGTTTGTATATAATGTATTTGCCACTGCCGGATTGGACTCACCTTTGGTAGAGCAATTCAGCGCTCGAATCATAATAACCGTCTTAATATAATAAAAAACGGTCTTAATACAATGATAAATGATTGAATACGAATATATACGTAATAATAATATATATTTCATTTCCTTAATAACTGAAACATCATCGAATGTACCTAAACATAAACTCGATTCTAATGAAGGTTACCTGCCATGGATCCATGAAAATTTGAAAATAAAACAAACGACAATAGCAGGAGGCCATCGAACTCTTAGACCATTAGCGCAGATATCGCACCTCGGAGAATATTCAATCATGAGGTCTTCCCCTCGGAGCGAAGAGGACCTGGGAGTGGATTTAGGCGCTATGACGGATGGAGGAGTTTCGTATTTTAAGTAGTAGAATAATCCGTTTGGTATCTGCCAATAAAACAGCAAGTAACGAAAAATAACCATTTGAATCGAAATAATAAAGCATTCAAACGTATTTGGACTTAGGATTATGTGCCTTCCTTTTATAAAATCCATTCCCGAAAAACAAGTTAAGATTTTGCTAATGAATGGCTACATTTTATAGTTTAATCTTAGGTAATTAGATATTCACTGATAAGAAAGAAAAGTAAAAAGTAATTTATTTCCGGTTGGTACAAAAACATGTGTTTTTTGGTCAATTAATAAGGATTAAAGTATGCCATATCACCCTATCCGTTACAAATTAGGCTAAAACATAGAAAAGAATATCTACGGAACTAGCAACAAAGATGACAACTTTGTTTTTATATATATAGTCGAACATGTAGTACTCGTATATTGTAGGTCATGATTAGCCTCGCGCGTTGGTCAATGTGTGCCATTAAGTTTAGTTGTATCGGTTATGACTAGTATAACTTATAGAGAGGTTAGAATACATACAGTATCTAAGTACTTTTGTGCTATTCTATTTTATCTGGAGATAAAGTATTTTCTGAATGCCGGATAGGTCTTTCTTGATTTTCCTTAAAACAATTAAAATGCAAAAAGAATGAGTTTGCAATCTGGAAATAATATAATAATTCTTCTTTCTGACGTTGGCTGTCAATATGGCGATATTAATTTTGTTCGCAGCACTTCAAAATAATTGGACAATTGTGAGACCAAACCATTTCCTAAAATGCAGCCAGGAGTGTCTTTTCCTTCCTGGTTCCCTCTTACTATCTTCGCCTGCATTGCCAGTTGCAGATGATATTTGTCATTTCGGATGATTTGGCCAAGGTATTCTAATAGTTTATGGTATTCCTTGATTCTTTTCGACTAGATTTGTCGGTCCATGAAATTCGGATAAAATCCCTTTTAACTCAAATTATTCCGTTTATAGAGGATACGCAATAAGAAATACGCGTAGTATCAGCAGAATCGACATTATTGGGTTTGAAATTGAGGACAACTAGACAACAACTGAATTGAAATGTTATGGTGCGGTTGAGGACTTTAAAAAAATATGAAAAAGGACGCCAAAAAAGGAAAGAGACATGAAGTATGAAGTATTTCTGAAATAGAGAGCGATAAAAGGAACTGTAGAGAAGATTATAGAAGACGACCTTAAGATATTTACTAAAAGCCGTAGAGATAGTCTGCTTCTTCCCACCCACACTACACCATCCACACCAGCCCACGTCGTACAGTGTTCTCTACTTACACAGACCAACATAATTCAATTACATCACATCATAAACTACTTGGAGGGGTGGCCATTTTGTATTTATTCCACATGATAACTTATTTAACTTTAATGAAAATAATGATAGCGATAAGCTTCGCTTCACAAATAGCGCCAAGGATTCAAAATTGGCAGGTTATTTAAGAATGTTAATATCAAGAAAAAAAAAGAAATTATGTACCACTGCAACCCGTGAAGGGTCTGAGGTTCAGCACGGGGTAGAGACAGTAGTGTTTCTTAGACAACGATTGTGCAGGGGGTGATTTGTCCTAGATTAGGCCCCACGAGGATCCTTTATCCCATAGGATCCATCTCCGGCTGCTAACAGATTAAATAAAACTCTTGTCAGCTGCGGGATTTGGACCCAGGACCTTCGGCATGGCAACTCAGTACTCTACTACTGAGCCACTCCGCTCCCCTTTAAAAATAACAGCTCATATTTTATGTTGAATTATTTAAGTAAGTATAATTCCCCTGAGAACAATTCTTCCTCTCTGGATTCTGAATTCTTCTGGCTGAATTTAACTAGACTTGTGATATGTTTATTTTATTTTTTTTTATGTAAATACGTAATTAAATTACCTAAAACAGAATAATAGTGCCTATTGATGTAGGGATCCAGCTCTGGTAGAGGATGCCTATTAAGAATGATTGATGAAGGATTATAGCCGGTGGAGGGTGGCAGTGTCAAAGTGGATCCATGGATCTGCGGCTCTCCGGTGGCACCGACGTGTCCCTCAAGTTCGTGACCGGGGGAACAAAAAGAGACACCGGGACTACGTCCTTCAGGCTCCTAACCTCCCTCCCCTCTCAAAACTAATCACACACAACATTAGGGATAATTTACTATTCATGAAGAAGGACGGATAAAATAGACCACGACTGAGAAGGGGTATTACCGACAATGCGGGGAGAGTGGAGATGGTCAGTGGAGATAGGAGGAGCATTGTGTAGGGCGCAAGCTAGCGGTCCGTTTAATTAACTTTTTGTAAGCCCCTTACACACATGGCACTCTTTAAAAGAAGAGATTCCGATTAATTAATGATGCTATTATCAATGCACAGGCTCCGCTCCCTCTGGAGAGTTATTTTGTCCCTCGGTGGTAAAGATCGACAGATGCAAGTCACCATTGCGTCCGTGCCACTTATATTCCACATTATAAAATAAAATTCCCTTAAACTATTGTCTTTTTAATCTTTTCCTATCAAGCCTGGGTAACAGGGAGTAGGAATGAAGAAAGGGAAGAACTATTGTAGTATATTTTGCTGATTTTGTGTTGATGTTTTGTGACGTGTTTTTCTGAACCTCAAAGTTCTGCTCTATATGTCCAAATAAGTCTTATTATACTGTTTTAGATTAGTCAAGACCTATGCTGTTTGTTTTGTATTTCAAGTGAAAATCTGCAGTCCAGAAGATATGATAACTTTTTAATGTAAGACCTAAAATTTGCCTATTTAGTTTGGTTGTAGTTGGTTAGTAGGGTTGAATATTATAAAATAAAAATAGAATAGGGATCTTTAACGTGTACATGACAGCGCACAGGCTCAAAATCCTCATTTTACATCCTCTCCGAAAGACGAATAACTGAGGATTTCTTAACAGTTTTTAAGAAATTCCACGGCCACCTTCAGGGCTACGGTAGGTATTCTCAGGAACATTTAAGTAGACTGAAAAATGCTTAATAATGTAAGGTAAGGTATTCGTTAAAGATCCCTGTCTTATTATATGTGAATTAGGATTCCCACTGTAGCCGATTAGCCCAGTTGGCAAAAATAGTATATGACTACTGCCCAAAAAAATATTTCTAAAGTAGTTTCCATCAAAATTATATAAACAAGGATCTCTAAAGGATCTATTCTAGCACATTTTTCCCAAAAGTTTTAAATTATCATCTACTACTACTTTTAAAAAATATATTCAAATTCACGCTTCTAAAATTTCAAGAGCCCACCGAAAAATCCTACTACGAAGGCCTACTTTACATAAAGAACATGTTTTTGCAAATGTCTTTAATTCAAAAAAGAGTTTTGAAGATTATGGATATCGGTATTCAAATATTTCTACGAGTAGTGAAGAAGAAAAACATAAAAACGCCACGCTTTACTTATCGGACATGAAACGGTTAACCATATGAGGCAATGCGTAACGAACCAGAATACAAATCCAAATAAATTCTGCAATGCATGGCGGATAAACGGAGCGAACGGAGCGTAAACTAACGGTACATGGAAACATGGAGTGACATCCGAAACGTATAGAAAAGCGGAACCTCCATTAAACTCCAAGGAGCCATAAATTGGAAGAAGGCTAGGAGATGGCCAATAAAAATGGAGGGTTGCCATGAACTGTCCGGCTTGCCATGGACCGTCTGCTAAGCAACAGAAATCCAATCCTCCTCTCTTATCTATTCCATGGTGTTTATCAGGTCCGTCGGATTAAGTGTTGTTGTTTTTTACAATATCTAGATAATTTTTGGCCTATTATAAACTGGTTGCTAGTAAACCCCGAAATCTAACAAGTTGAATGTGTTTTTCTCGACCACCTGTAGAGTCCTCTTATATACTTCTTTTTTATCTGCATTCCTCTTTTACATAAATGACGTCAGGTACGAATATGAAGCGCCAAGAAGCAAACAAATTATCAATTTAACAAATTAAAACAGTAGTGCAAACAATTAAAAAATGATTAATAAAATATATTTAATTTCGTTAGCTACCAAATAACTTTCTAAGAAAAAAGATAATAAATTATGTCTCAGCATACTAATGCCAAAAGGTTGCTATTTACCATATTCCAATATTGAATGACTAACTGAATAAGTCATTTAACATTTAAATGCTTCCTACACTGGCCAGATGTCCAATATTTAGACTTTTTTACGAAGGCAGTAAAAATAAAATAATCCGATTTTAGAAAAAACGTAATTGGAGAATATATTTAGCATCTGTTATGGACATTTTTTAAAGCTAATCTCTGAATACATAATGTGCTTATATCAGGTATGCTTCGCTAATCCCTGGATGAACCCAATTATGCGATTTGATTTAAAGATAAATTATCTAGGAGAAGGACCTCTCAATGTAGTAAATTCTCGTTAAAATTGGTTTTTTTTTGTTTTATAAAAAAAAAATCATGCCAGAACTTTTGCAAAAAGTAAAAAAAAAAATGAATAAACAACTGAATATTTAACACAATTCATCGTTGTTCAGCGTAATTGTGACTCATAAAGTCAATTAAAATCTAATAGTGTTTAATTAACTTTTGTATTGTAGAACAGATAAATTATATATACGTAATGATATATATATATATATATATATATATATATATATATATATATATATATATATATATATATATATATATATCAAACGACCATTCTATCTTGTTAATAAAGGTTACAACACTCGCGATTAAAAAATTCTCCAAACCAGAATTCTCAATATCGAATGAGCCAATTGGGCCTATGTAATGAGCCTATCATGACTCACATAATCGGGGAACCGACCGATCAAATAAATTCTGGTTAAATTATATGTAAATAGGGGACAATTTCATTATAGCCAGCCACAACGATTTTATCGCTAAAGAGGAAACATGAGATAGATCGAGAAAGATGAAAATTATCTACCTACAGGTTGATGCATTAGACTTTTGTGCAAATCTTCCGCCTTTATAGCTATTTATTTGAATAAATTAAATATATATGATTATTCATATCTCGCCCGGTCTGTTGCTAATCTTGTTTCAATAATGGCTTATTGTATACAAAACAAAACCATGGTTTAAGCCCCTCAGCTACCAGGGCTTGGTAAATCGTTATGGGGCTTTTCCCCATAACAAAGATGAGTCATTACGAACGATTAAATGTTTTATTAAGTATCGCAATAAAATTGTAATTTGTAAATTTCATTGTATGCAGTGAATACTGTATTGTGTATGAGTTTGCTAATGCGTGTTATTTACCTAAAATATATACCAATATTTTACAAAATACACCATAAAAGTTGATGACCCAAGAATTTCACAACTTTAAACACCAAAAACAAAAAAAAACGGTTTTAAAGACTAAAAACTTATATTTACATCTCAGTAATTAATAAATTAAAATTCCTAACGCGTTAGTGATTGATGAAACGTTTGCGAATTTATTGGCACTTGTAGACAGATTTTACGCGTATAAGTAGAATTTCTATGGTTTAGGATTATTTATATGAAGTTTTCCTTGAAATACTGAAATGGATTATTTTTTGTTTTTTATAAATTTTTATTATATAATTCTAGAATATAAGAACAGATTCGAAAGTTAAAACCAAATTAAAGCAATAAACAAAAAATAAAATGTACCTGTAAAGATTTTTAGGAGAAAAAATGATATGTGGCAAACATAAATGTTTTTAAACATTATAGTAGTTTTAAATTGTTCAAACTTTGTAATTTCTCTTTATATAAATTGGAGATACATTCTTCTAACAAAGAGTAATGTGAAAGGACCCATTCACATAATTTGGATAATATCTTTCCCGCAATGAATAAGCTTTTCCAAATTAAAAAAGGATGTAGATAAAAATTAAAAATAAATACTATAAATAGTACAATCTGTGATTATTCTACATTCTGTATTCACTCCAAAATACCAAAACAAGGGATAGAATTTTATAGGAGGCTGTATATTTCGATCGAAATTTTATTTGTAGGTGAAACACGAAATAATTGTGTTCGCTTTTTGTAGTGACAGATTTTTATTAAACCCATGTTTATATTAGATGTCTTTTATTTCGAAATATACCTGATATAATACTGCGAACTTACCCTGGGTTACAGGGAAAGGAGTTGCGGTTTTGAAATGAATAATCGCATAATTTTAAGAACTGTAAAAATGAATGGACACGATAAACATTTGGTGCCTGGTACAGGCCGGTGCGGACAAATGATTTGTACGTGAGATCATTTGTAGTTAACTACAGAATAGCTTATATCGATAATCTGTATGGTCGTTAGGTTTCTAAGAGTTGATCTCTTATGATTTAACTGCCTGGTTCGTCCCCTGGGAAGGAATCTCCACCCCGCCACATGCACGCGCCCCTGCGTCATCATCATTTGCAAGGTGTTCGCAACTTCTTAACATTATAAATATTTCACGTCAGCAGTTGTTAAATTTAAATTAGAAAACGTTCCCCGTTCGACGTTAGCCGGGAGATTCGTCATTTATTTGATTGTATTTTATTTTTTAACGCCCATAAACCATTTGGGATATCATGCGAATATGATTGATGATAGAGTATTAACAAAAATTAACTAAATGGACGGATTTAATAGCATTGTTTGTCTTAATGCAAAAAAATTTAATGTTTTCAGCCAGTCCCGAACTAGAACATTTTTTAATATTTTTAGGAAAAATAATCCAGTACCATTAGTAGTTAGAAACGACGGATTGTGCAAACGGGGTCAATGACCTAAGGTCATTGTAGGGCGGGGGGGTGATTAGTGAGGGCGGGAGGGGGTGACCTTGGGCTAGTGGCTGGTGTTTGTGTGCACAATGTGGCAACAGTGTAAGGAATTTATTAGATCTGGCAACGTCGCATTTGTTTACATAGCGTTTCATTCATGTAGTGGTTTGACCTTTGATGACGTCTGGTCTTATATTTGTTTACTTCCGCGTCGACGCGGCCGGTTTCGTCTGTGAGATCAGCTTCAGGGCTGCTTTAAGTGGTTTATAATTTATCATCGGTAGTTAACCTGTTGCATTTGTTTGCAATGGTGGGGGTGATTGAACTTTGTACCGGTCTTGTGAGATGGGTGTGACGTAATTTCATTAAAACATCGTCGCTTTGTTTACATTTGAGTTGTAGTAGGAGTGTAAATAACCTTGTGACGTAACGGGGCATTGACCGTGTGACGTCAGAGCATGAACCTGGTGCATTTGTTTGCAATGGTGGGGGTGATTGAACTTTGTACCGGTCTTGTGAGATGGGTGTGACGTAATTTCATTAAAAGAAAAACATCGTCGCTTTGTTTACATTTGAGTTGTAGTAGGAGTGTAAATAACCTTGTGACGTAACGGGGCATTGACCGTGTGACGTCAGAGCATGAGTCACAGCTGGTCCACCTCCCCGCTTCCCAGTATGCGTTTCTCAGCAGTTCATACTTTATCTCACGGATGATAAGGCGCTGTAGTAGTGCGTAAAAATGACCTTGTGACGTCAGTTCCGTCAGAGCAGACACCACTATCGTACTTTGAATTATATTCAAAGTGATCAAGGGAAAGAATTTTACAACTCAAAGTTTAATTCTCTGATGAAAAAATACTCTATTAATCATTATTCTACTTTTACCTCAATGAAGGCTTCCATTGTAGAAAGGTTTAATAGAACATTGAAAGCGATAATGTGGAAAGCATTCAGCTTACTAGGAAATTACAAATTTTTAGATATTTTACCCCAGATTCTACATGAGTATAATTCATCCTTTCATTCAACTATAGGTATGAAACCGATTGATGCTCGTAATAAAAAAACGGAAAAGTACTTGCAAAGCAATGTATATTCTTTGGTGCCTAAATGGAAAGGACGAATACAAAAATTTATTGAAGACGATTTTGTGAGAATATCTAAACAAAAATCGGTATTTTCGAAAGGATATTTTTCAAATTGGTCAAGTGAAATTTTTAAAATAGTCAAGGTTCAGAAGACATATCCATACACATATTTGTTAGAAGACCTGAAAGGACAGCCAATCAGTGGTTCATTTTATGAACAGGAGTTACAAAAGGTTAAATATCCAGATGTATATCTTGTAGAAAAGGTTTTGAAGAGAAAAGGAAACAAGTTGTACGTGAAGTGGTTGGGATTGGAAGAACGCAGCTGGATTGACAGAAAGGATATTGCATAATGTTGTGAAAGAAGAAAAAAACACTCTGATATTAGACATTTATTTTTTTTTTTTTTAATCCTGTTACAACAAAACGTTTATTAAAAACATTCCTAAAATATAAAATAGGATTTTTTTATTGACTTGTTGCTGCTATAACATGTAAAATAAAATCTAGTGATTGATAATTAATGTTCTTATTTTTTTTTTTTTTAACCTACACTTCTATGATTTAAGTAATCATTTATTTATTCATTTATTAATGTTTTAGAATTAATTAATTACAACTATTATATACTTATAACTACAATTACATATAACAATTAACAATTATATAACTAATGCAATGAATAATGGCCGTAGGGTAGCGTATCTGTATTGTTAATTGCTGTATGGCGTTTATCATCATATGGGGAAAGAGACTTTTTATTTATTAATACTGTTTGCACTTGATGTCTTTTTGATTGTATAATTTGAAATTGACTGTACATCGACTCGTAATTTCTTATAGTATTTAAATAATCTTGAAATGTGAATTCACGAACTGCACATTTTTTAATCCCTTTGGATCGTTTTATAAGTAAACCATGTTTAGTTATAAATGAATACATTTTTGGTCTTAAGCCAACGTATTCAACAATTGGATCTCCAGCTGTTTCATCTTTGAGCATTCCTACAATTTTTTTGTTTTTGTCAGAATAAGAACGATGCTCTGTCGGATAATTACTTGTATCGAAATAGTCTTTTAAATTGTTACTTATGTCGTCGTATATATCTTCTGTATTAATAAGGTATAGAAGTGAATCGGTGTCTATATAGCACAGGTTTATATTTTGCGGACCATAAGCTTTTAAGAATACGTCATAATGTAATTTGTACATTAAAACCTTTGAAAGTTCCAGTATGCTAAAACCGACATAAAGGGGCTTATCAAATACAATTTTTTCCTTCTCTAACTGGACGGATACTACATTTTCAGTGAAAATTATTCTCTCTTTGAAATTTGGCTTTTTAACTAGTTTGTTTAACGATCTTTTATTTGTTACAATTTTTAGGTCTATTCGTTTTCTAACGTTTTCCATAAATTTCCCAAAACAGGAGTTGTTCATGAGTTTGAAAAAATCTGACTCAAAAGGATTGGTAGACTTAGCTCTATGTTTGCTATTTAAATTAATGTATGGAGCCAACCAATTCTTTTGGTTAAATTTTAAAACTCTATGTATTTTTTTCAATTTAATCCCGAGATTTATAGCTTGTTTCAAGTTAACATAATGCACGATATAACGGGTTTTTGGTGTGAGTGTCGTTAGTAACTTTTCTGTAGTTTTATTGCAAGGGGGTTTTAATCTTTCGGGTAATAAAGGTAGTTGACAGTGCAAATCGTGTATGTCTTTAGGGTAATCAATGTCTACATCAAGTATGTACCCAACTTCAGAGTCATCGGGAACGTTTAACACGTCTAAATCTTCATTATGCCATTTAAAATCACTATATGGAAGGAAACAGTTCATTGCATAACCATACAAATTATTTACATCAGCATACATTAGGTAGCTAATGGGCAGATTTGGATCATAATCATCTACGTAACAATTATTTGCTTTGGCATAACGCTTGACAACTTGTGTAATACCTCCTCGAATTCCTTTTTCGATAAATAATACCATATCTAGGTCTTTTATAATGTCTAGCTCAATGTTTGTAGTTTTTAACATTGCTTCATAGCTAAGGCCCGGAAGAGACATAAAATAGGCTGGATCTAAGCGATATATGTCTATACAGAGTTTACGAAATTTTTCAAAGACTTCGCATAATAAAATTACATCTGTTTTTATATACATTTCGGTATACTCTTTTAAGTTCTTTATATTGAAGGTTTTCCAAATGGTTTGAGCATGTTGATAATCAGAATTAG
This sequence comes from Arma custos, assembly GCA_037127475.1. Classification (NCBI taxonomy): domain Eukaryota; kingdom Metazoa; phylum Arthropoda; class Insecta; order Hemiptera; family Pentatomidae; genus Arma; species Arma custos. The sequence continues at coordinate 66,271,408 of CM073764.1, read as the reverse complement.
AAATATTTTCTAAAGTTAAATTGTTGTAAAATTTCTCTATTGCAGGTAACTTAGTTTCCTCCAACCGCGCGAAAGAATTTATGTAAGAATACGGGTAAATTCCTTTTTTTGTCAGCAATTCAACTTTGGTTTCTTCAGAAAATAACTGGTACAAATGAGGGAATGTGATTGAATGATTCACAGAACCTTTCTTCATGTTTTGTACTAGGGTGTCTAGGCTAGCTGCTAAAAATTTATAACTGTCTACGAACCTTATTTTAGTTTTACAATTTTTAAATGTTTTAGTGAAACTTATGTATTTTTCTGTGTTACTTGGAATTACAGTAACATCTCCTTCATGGTCGGCTAAAAAAGGAACAATAAAGTGCGAGTCATAACCCTGAAAGTTATGCATAAATACCGGAATAAAATTGGGAGTTTTTGCTTGTAAATTGCAATTGGAATGAGCCGCTCCAATAAACTTAGATGTTACATGATCGTGATGACGTACTTTCTCATCGTTATTTAAAGTTTTCTGGCATATAACGCATAAATCAGTAGATTGATAAATTAACTTTTCTTGCTCGGTCATTTCAGCCATAGGTTCGACATTTCCATATATTTTATCAGCTCTTTTAGCCAATTCATGTAATGCTTCCATAAACATTGACATACAGTTTTCACCGGTGAAAATTGATGGTTGTTGTTGATTAAATAATGGTATATCCGCTTTGACCATAAGTGATGCACAAAAGATTTTATGATTTTGAACTGATTTTGTCCAAGAAATTGATGGATTTTGTGAAGGACCCTCAATTGGTTCCAGATAGGATTCAAAGTCTGCATATGCTACAATTTTAATTTTTTGTGTGCATTCGAATTTTTTAAATTTGATTTTATCAGCAACTGGAAAATCCGATCTCACTGGTTTATGCGTACCGCAAAATAATAAATGCTCCTTTAATCTTTCTTCCGCGTTTTTTCCGCTTTTTGTTTTATATCCCCAGGAAATAGATGTTAAACATCTGTGACAAATTTCTTTGGCAGATTTGTCATCGGATATTTGTCTACTAACAAGCCGGCTTAAATTTGTGATGTAACAATAGTGCGAATTTCTTTCATTTTGAAGAAACAAAAGGTCAAATCTCTCCTTGTAGGTTTCTCTTTTGCTTATTCTTAAAGGAAATATATCATTTTTTTCATCTAAACCGTAAACATTAATTAAAACATTGTTTACATTTTCAAATTTTTTAATGTCTTTCATGGAAGTGGGATATGTAATACAATCGAAATTATAATTATTATCAAAATGTTCATACGACTTAGGATTGCTCGAACCAATAGTTTTGCTTAATATTGCTAATCGAAAACAATCATTGTTTACGTTTTTTACATTAATTACGGCATGCTTGTTTTCTATAACTTTTGGCAATTTAATAAATTGTTTCCCGCTGAGAGGTTTATATTTAGTTAAATGCAAGTATAGAAAGTTACATGATACAAATGTCCAACCAGAACCTTTAGCTTCAAAAGAATCTAATTCCAAGACTATTTTTTCGAATGATTCTCTAATATATTCGTCCAAATCGGTTGAAGAATCTATAACTTGCTGACTAGTCTTAAAATTCATATCGGACTTTTCCTCATTATTTTGACTTATTTTTTTATATGTACAGTCTAACTGTAGATTAACTTTAAATATATTCCATTGAGCCAAATATGATTTTAAAATCTTAATCAATTTTTCTTTGTTTACTTCTAAAAATGTTTTCGGAATTATGTTTTTATCCCGATTTTCAATATAAAAATCTAAAACTGTATTACCAAATGCAGCCTTTTTAATGCCTTGTTCATACGTGATTAAGCTACTGAGTTGTTCCTTATGATAAAGTTTATATTTCTTAGGAGAACTAATTCCTTTTTCTGCACTATTAACACTGGAGAAAGATGGTATGTTTGAATGTGTCCGTTTTTTAAATGGTAAATGAAGTTGAGATTGTTTCAAAGATGACCCAGCAGGAGTTTGGAAATTTTCCATTGCTAACGATTGGCTACTGTGGCCCACGAACGCTTGAAGGGAACTGATGCGCTTTTTTTTTTTCTCACATACAATTTTATGTCGTGAACAGCTAAAATTTGATTTAAATTCGCGACTGCAATTTGTGCACGAATGAAATTCCCATTTACATATATGAGAACTTAAATTTTGTAATAAGAGCCCACATTTTGTACATAAAACATCCATACCTTATGACACAGATACTTCCCCTAGGCCGATATTCACGCTTTTCTTATTTACTAAAACTTAAGATGTATGTATTTTTGCACTTCCCTCCGTATTTCATCTTCAATAATCCTAAAAATAAAAAAAATCTTACTTTTTTATTCTGAAAATTAAGTATTAATAATTTTAAAATTTTAAATTAAGTATTAATTTAATTGATCGCAATAACAATTAATGATATGAAAACTCACCGTCATACTGCTCTATCTCTTCATCGGTGAAACATTCGCGGTACCTCTTTGGAAGAAAGGTTCGGATGAGTTCTCCTTCCTCTCCCTCTATGATGGCATGCAGTGATTGGCCGTATTCAGTATTTTTTAAATTGAGTTTAAGTATTTTATATGCCGCTCCCTCTTCTAATTCTCCTATTGTCTTATAGGCTGTAAGACCGTTTAATTTATTCAAAAGAGTCATCTGCAATGTTTATAACAATCATTGTTAAAATGATTCAATATTGTCAAGATTTTTATCATAATGTTAAGATTAGTTAAAACAAGTAGCTTAACAACTTACGTTTAAGCAGTGACTAGCGACAGCGGAGAGCATAACACGGAGGCAAAACAGAGTGACGTAGGCCAGTGGCTGAAGAGGGAACGCTTATAAAGACTTGGAATAGGTGGTATCATGACCATATATGGACACAAATATAACCGCTGAGCAAAGAATAATGGAAAACGGGTAGGTTGCATCGCGATGACTCATGCTCTGACGAATCTGTCATCACATGGTATGACCATATATGGGAATGGAAATATAGAGAACCGAGAATGCAACTATGCGAATGTAACTCACAGACAAGGTTGATTATTATTACCGTTTATCTGTAATATTTATAACCATTAGATTGCTATCACTATGCTAGGATTAGTTTTTGTATCATCGGATGAAATGTTTGTAGCTCTTTTGTAATAAGATGTTTTTGGCACTAATGCTGATTTTCTGTAAATATTAACAGACTTTATCTCACTTTTATCAGGGGATTCGCCCCAAACATCACTCTCTCTTCTTTTTATTCTTTTGGGCGTCGACGATATTTTAGTTATGGTCGTTAAGTAAACCATGTTTAGTTATAAATGAATACATTTTTGGTCTTAAGCCAACGTATTCAACAATTGGATCTCCAGCTGTTTCATCTTTGAGCATTCCTACAATTTTTTTGTTTTTGTCAGAATAAGAACGATGCTCTGTCGGATAATTACTTGTATCGAAATAGTCTTTTAAATTGTTACTTATGTCGTCGTATATATCTTCTGTATTAATAAGGTATAGAAGTGAATCGGAGTCTATATAGCACAGGTTTATATTTTGCGGACCATAAGCTTTTAAGAATACGTCATAATGTAATTTGTACATTAAAACCTTTGAAAGTTCCAGTATGCTAAAACCGACATAAAGGGGCTTATCAAATACAATTTTTTCCTTCTCTAACTGGACGGATACTACATTTTCAGTGAAAATTATTCTCTCTTTGAAATTTGGCTTTTTAACTAGTTTGTTTAACGATCTTTTATTTGTTACAATTTTTAGGTCTATTCGTTTTCTAACGTTTTCCATAAATTTCCCAAAACAGGAGTTGTTCATGAGTTTGAAAAAATCTGACTCAAAAGGATTGGTAGACTTAGCTCTATGTTTGCTATTTAAATTAATGTATGGAGCCAACCAATTCTTTTGGTTAAATTTTAAAACTCTATGTATTTTTTTCAATTTAATCCCGAGATTTATAGCTTGTTTCAAGTTAACATAATGCACGATATAACGGGTTTTTGGTGTGAGTGTCGTTAGTAACTTTTCTGTAGTTTTATTGCAAGGGGGTTTTAATCTTTCGGGTAATAAAGGTAGTTGACAGTGCAAATCGTGTATGTCTTTAGGGTAATCAATGTCTACATCAAGTATGTACCCAACTTCAGAGTCATCGGGAACGTTTAACACGTCTAAATCTTCATTATGCCATTTAAAATCACTATATGGAAGGAAACAGTTCATTGCATAACCATACAAATTATTTACATCAGCATACATTAGGTAGCTAATGGGCAGATTTGGATCATAATCATCTACGTAACAATTATTTGCTTTGGTATAACGCTTGACAACTTGTGTAATACCTCCTCGAATTCCTTTTTCGATAAATAATACCATATCTAGGTCTTTTATAATGTCTAGCTCAATGTTTGTAGTTTTTAACATTGCTTCATAGCTAAGGCCCGGAAGAGACATAAAATAGGCTGGATCTAAGCGATATATATCTATACAGAGTTTACGAAATTTTTCAAAGACTTCGCATAATAAAATTACATCTGTTTTTATATACATTTCGGTATACTCTTTTAAGTTCTTTATATTGAAGGTTTTCCAAATGGTTTGAGCATGTTGATAATCAGAATTAGAAATATTTTCTAAAGTTAAATTGTTGTAAAATTTCTCTATTGCAGGTAACTTAGTTTCCTCCAACCGCGCGAAAGAATTTATGTAAGAATACGGGTCAAACATCACTCTCTCTTCTTTTTATTCTTTTGGGCGTCGACGATATTTTAGTTATGGTCGTCACATGAACCTTGATTGCTTTTATTTAACACAAAGTTATGTTTGTATCCCGAGACACCTTATCAGATGTAACTTTAATTTTTTAATAGTATTTCCTCAAGATGAGTTAAATTTGAAACATATTTACGAAGAACATGTAAGCACTCCAGATTTAAGTTTTTCACTTTTTAAAGATATGTGTTCGTTATGTTGGAAAGATTCTTTTAGTTATCTCGTCATTGACAAAAGTAGAGACCTGAACAATGGGCGTTTTAGAAAAGGAATCGATACATTCATTGTGGATATATAAAGAGCATTCATGGGGGGGTGTAACGGCAGTCATGGACCCAAGAGTCACTCGTGAGATTATAAAAACTAGCGAGATTTTGAAAAACAAATATCAGTCTTTGAAGCGTAGTCTCCAAGATATTGAAAAAGGTCGACAAGAATTCTTTACACCCGTGCTTCAACCTCTAGAAGACATTAAACAATCAGTACAATTGTACCAGGCCAAACCGGAACTTGCATCGACGCCCAAAAGAATAAAAAGAAGAGAGAGTGATGTTTGGGGCGAATCCCCTGATAAAAGTGAGATAGAGTCTGTTAATATTTACAGAAAATCAGCATTAGTGCCAAAAACATCTTATTACAAAAGAGCTACAAACATTTCATCCGATGATACAAAAACTAGTACAATGCAAACACCTTTATCTCACTCAACGATTCCCGTTCGTGAAATTATGTCTTCAGAAGAGGTGGGCGAGTATGTTACAGACGATCCAATTTCAGAACAAGTCAAAGAATATGCTAAAACGCCAAAGGGAGAAGCCGAAGTTACGGAGCACCTCGCCGCATTTGGAAACCTGCAAAGGGAATACTTGGATAAGATGTTGAAAGGTGATAAGACACATGACTCTCGTTACGGCATTAGAGTCATGCCTTCTGGGGGATTAGCCATTGGCGACTCGACCGATGTTCAGCTTTTCGAGAACAGTGATGATATGTCTATAAACGGTGTGGTTTATGAAGGAACACCGGGGCTGCTGCAGCTACTCTACTTGAAAAATCCCGAAGGTTATAGCGAGTCCGACTTGGATAATTATAAGAATATTTTACTCTCGACCAATGGTCACAAGAGAGGCTATAGTGAGGAACAGGGGGTATTAGGAAATAGATCTGATAAATATAGAAATATAATATCGAAGTTATTCCCAACACAATCTTTAAAACAACGGCCCCCTTCTTCCGCTTCATCAGCTTCGAGCAGGCTAACTTCACTCCGTTCTCACACTTACAAACGGGGCACTGGCCTTATGAGAGCCAATAAACCCTTGTACGAGTATTGGAACGACCCTAACGAACTTGTCGATCGACTAAGGCTGTTAATGTCTTCAACTCATGCCGGGCATGAAGGACACCAAAACGAAATAGAATCAATAATTGAAGAGCTGCGAGAAGAAAATATCATATATTAACGCCAATACTTTTATATTTAGTTTCAGTATAAACATGACGATAAACAAGTTCGGAACCCACATAGCGAAAAAGCTTTCAAAGTACAAAACAGCTTATTTTCCATATAACTTATTAAGGTCTGAAAAGGATATCGATGCAAGTCAGTTACGAATAATCAATATTGCAAATCCACTCGCTGCACACGATGCTGCCAATAAAGTATATTGCGATACTCTAGCAGCTACCTACACTGATTTGAAAAATTGGCCTGGTAATTATATAGACGGAAAGAGAAAAAGACTTGTAAACTTTGCACCGCCTATAAATAAATATGATGTTGTCACCAAAGAATTCTTAAGCAGTGTTGCCTTAACTTTAGTTGGAAATATATATGACTCTCTTGACAAGAGAATAACAAACGTAGGTGAGCCTAAGAAGGAATCTGATGCGGTCACACTCGGTTATCTTAACAAAATACTCAAAGAGAAGTTATAGATGGAATCATCAATATTAAAAAGAACTGTTGTAGATGAATTGCATAAGCCAGCTCGGAGGATATATCCCAGACGTAAGACAGTTTTGAAAGGAATAGATGACTTGTGGCAAATAGATCTAGTAGAAATGATACCTTATGCTCGAGAAAATAAAGGGCACAAATATTTATTGACAGTTATAGACTGCTTTTCCAAATATGCTTGGGCAGTGCCTCTAAAGCAGAAATCAGCAGACAATGTGACTAAAGCGATGGAGAGTGTGTTTCGGTCAAATAAGCAGACTCCGAAAAATATTCAAAGTGATCAAGGGAAAGAATTTTACAACTCAAAGTTTAATTCTCTGATGAAAAAATACTCTATTAATCATTATTCTACTTTTACCTCAATGAAGGCTTCCATTGTAGAAAGGTTTAATAGAACATTGAAAGCGAAAATGTGGAAAGCATTCAGCTTACTAGGAAATTACAAATTTTTAGATATTTTACCCCAGATTCTACATGAGTATAATTCATCCTTTCATTCAACTATAGGTATGAAACCGATTGATGCTCGTAATAAAAAAACGGAAAAGTACTTGCAAAGCAATGTATATTCTTTGGTGCCTAAATGGAAAGGACGAATACAAAAATTTATTGAAGACGATTTTGTGAGAATATCTAAACAAAAATCGGTATTTTCGAAAGGATATTTTTCAAATTGGTCAAGTGAAATTTTTAAAATAGTCAAGGTTCAGAAGACATATCCATACACATATTTGTTAGAAGACCTGAAAGGACAGCCAATCAGTGGTTCATTTTATGAACAGGAGTTACAAAAGGTTAAATATCCAGATGTATATCTTGTAGAAAAGGTTTTGAAGAGAAAAGGAAACAAGTTGTACGTGAAGTGGTTGGGATTGGAAGAACGCAGCTGGATTGACAGAAAGGATATTGCATAATGTTGTGAAAGAAGAAAAAAACACTCTGATATTAGACATTTATTTTTTTTTTTTTAATCCTGTTACAACAAAACGTTTATTAAAAACATTCCTAAAATATAAAATAGGATTTTTTTATTGACTTGTTGCTGCTATAACATGTAAAATAAAATCTAGTGATTGATAATTAATGTTCTTATTTTTTTTTTTTTTTTTAACCTACACTTCTATGATTTAAGTAATCATTTATTTATTCATTTATTAATGTTTTAGAATTAATTAATTACAACTATTATATACTTATAACTACAATTACATATAACAATTATATAACTAATGCAATGAATAATGGCCGTAAGGTAGCGTATCTGTATTGTTAATTGCTGTATGGCGTTTATCATCATATGGGGAAAGAGACTTTTTTTATTTATTAATACTGTTTGCACTTGATGTCTTTTTGATTGTATAATTTGAAATTGACTGTACATCGACTCGTAATTTCTTATAGTATTTAAATAATCTTGAAATGTGAATTCACGAACTGCACATTTTTTAATCCCTTTGGATCGTTTTATAAGTAAACCATGTTTAGTTATAAATGAATACATTTTTGGTCTTAAGCCAACGTATTCAACAATTGGATCTCCAGCTGTTTCATCTTTGAGCATTCCTACAATTTTTTTGTTTTTGTCAGAATAAGAACGATGCTCTGTCGGATAATTACTTGTATCGAAATAGTCTTTTAAATTGTTACTTATGTCGTCGTATATATCTTCTGTATTAATAAGGTATAGAAGTGAATCGGTGTCTATATAGCACAGGTTTATATTTTGCGGACCATAAGCTTTTAAGAATACGTCATAATGTAATTTGTACATTAAAACCTTTGAAAGTTCCAGTATGCTAAAACCGACATAAAGGGGCTTATCAAATACAATTTTTTCCTTCTCTAACTGGACGGATACTACATTTTCAGTGAAAATTATTCTCTCTTTGAAATTTGGCTTTTTAACTAGTTTGTTTAACGATCTTTTATTTGTTACAATTTTTAGGTCTATTCGTTTTCTAACGTTTTCCATAAATTTCCCAAAACAGGAGTTGTTCATGAGTTTGAAAAAATCTGACTCAAAAGGATTGGTAGACTTAGCTCTATGTTTGCTATTTAAATTAATGTATGGAGCCAACCAATTCTTTTGGTTAAATTTTAAAACTCTATGTATTTTTTTCAATTTAATCCCGAGATTTATAGCTTGTTTCAAGCGTCAAACTCTTCCCATTCGTGCACTATTACTCCGCAAAATGGACACCTTGTTCGGTCAGAGACTTTTAAATAATAAAATCCCGCAGACGCTAACCTCAAAGGACTCACTGGTGACGTCCAGCCGACAAATGTCGACAGACGGTCTTTCTCATACCTCAAGTTCCTACTTGTCAAACGTCCCATGATAAACTAACAAGTAAGGGCAATTGACGAAGGAGCAAATTTATAATTACCTCGACACCCTGCGACGAACGGGTATGCATTAGCTCATTAAACTAAAACATGACCCCCTCGAAGCGACGATCTCACAGGCCGACAACCAGTTCACGTACAGGGTTCTATACCCCCACATCAATGTAAACAAAATACCCTAAGACACGGGAATACTTGTCAATGCGGCAGTAAATATACAAGGATAAGTGTTTTTTCTTTTAATGAAATTACGTCACACCCATCTCACAAGACCGGTACAAAGTTCAATCACCCCCACCATTGAAAACAAATGCACCAGGTTAACTACCGATGATAAATTATAAACCACTTAAAGCAGCCCTGAAGGTGATCTCACAGAGGAAACCGGCCGCGTCGACGCGGAAGTAAACAAATATAAGACCAGTAAAAGACAACGTCATCCAAGGTCAAACCACTCCATGAATGAAACGACCTCCTGATGAACCGCTATAGTTCAATCACCCCCACCAATGTAAACAAATGCGACGTTGCCAGATCTAATAAATTCCTTACACTGTTGCCACATTGTGCACACAAACACCAGCCACTAGCCCAAGGTCACCCCCTCCCGCCCTCACTAATCACCCCCCCGCCCTACAATGACCTTAGGTCATTGACCCCGTTTGCACAATCCGTCGTTTCCAACTACTACCATTCATAATTAGTTAACCCATTCCATGGAATTTTGTTAAATATAATAATAAATCCTATTTGATAAGCGCTCATTTACTAATTAACTTCTGGTGATATCCAATATTACACTTAATTTAAATTCGTTAGCACAACAGGCGTTCTAACCAGAATCTTTAACACTTTTACTAACTTTTACATACACTTTTAAATACACGCTTTTAATAACTTAGCATGTATGTAACGGAATCTTTCAACTCGAATATCGGCAATTTCGAAAAATTGATACTTTGGACACATCTCATGGACCAACGATAACACAAGGGAACAACATTTTTGTTGCATGAAATATTTTGACTAATATTCTACTTCCTCGAGGTGCTGATTTAAGATCTGAAGTCAGTTTGTTTGTATCGGCTTTACTTTTGGGGTTATAATTATAAACTGTTTTTTAAGATGAAAATATTTTTTATTAAGAAAACTATTAAAAAAATTACCACTACATATCAAAAAATTTTCTTTTGTAAGATTTTCTGGCTTGATTCGGTTCACGGGGGCTGTTTTTAATGCTCCAACAATAGTCCGCCATCATGTGAGCATTCCAGTGACCTTGGTAACGTTCCTCCATAGTTCGAATGTCCTGATGGAACCGTTCCCCTTGTTCTTCACTCAGATCACCAAGATTTTCAGGGAAACGGTCCAAATGGCTGTGGAGGAAGTGTACTTTGATGCTCATATTACAACCAAGCTGCTGGAAGTGTAACAACATTAGTTCAATATGCTCCGCATAGCTTTCTTCCTTTTTGTTTCCCAGAAAATTTTGAGCAGTCCAAACGAATTCATTCCAGGCATTTTTTTCAATATCAGTCATGTAACTAATAAAGTTTTCATCCTTTATCAACCTTCTTATTTGGGGACCATCAAAAATTCCATTTTTAATTTTTTCTTGGCTCAAATTAAAGAACTTCTTAGAGATGTATTTATAGCAATCACCACCCTTGTTCAAAGCTTTGACAAATTGTTTCATGAGCCCTAGTTTGATATGCAAAGGTGGCAGTATTATTCGATCCGTGGGCACAAGGGGCTCATTTATTACATTCAGTTGTCCCGGAACCATAGATTGCCTGGAAGGCCAATCTTTTCTAATCCAGTGCTCAGACCTAGCTCTGCTGTCCCATAAACAAATAAAACATGGGTATTTTGTATATCCACCTTGTTGTCCAAGAAGAAAATTCACCATTTTTAGATCAACACTTATCAACCACTTTTGTTCGTTGTATTTGATTCTATCCATTACAGAAGCTACAGTAGCATATTCTTCTTTGACTGTAGTTGAATGTGCAATCGGTATCGAACCCAGCTTATTGCCGTTATGCATAAGTACACATTTCAGGCTACGTTTAGAGGAGTCAATAAATAAACGCCATTCATTTGGATCATACTTCTGTACTCCCATTGCTTTCAATAAACCAGGAACATCTGAACAAAAAGCAAAGTCGTCATCTTTAGAAAAGAATGACAGCAATTCTGCCTCTCGGTTACGATAGTATGAAATTCTTGTTTCTGGGGTTAAAAGATTTCTTTGCTTTAATCGAGAAGCTAGAATCTCCGATGTCTTTTTAGAAAGACCAAGATCTCTGATTAATGCATTGAGGTCTTCCTGATTAAAGAGCTGGGGCTCAGAAGTAAAATCAGGGTAAGAATCACTTGTCCGACTTTCATCACTTGAAGAATAGTTTTGTTTTTCTATATCATGATCATTTTGTACAGTTGAAGAAGCTTGGGGTACTGGTGCATCGCCAGAGAACAAGACTGGTCGAGTAACAGATAACAAGTTTGGATAAGACCATTTCGACCGGTTATTTTTATTAATTCCATTAATATCAATCACACAAAAATAACAATCATCTTGATGATTATTAGGTTCCCGCCAAATCATTGGTGTTTGATACTTAAAATGGGGTCTTTTCTTATTTGCCCATAATCTCAAAGACTCAACACATGTTTTACATACCATATGAGGGATCCAGTACTTGTCACGGATGTCCAAAGCGAATCCAAAGTAATCAAAATATACCTGTGTTATAAACTCTGACACACTTAGCCTACAATTTTTGAATGTATAATCACCACAAATGTTACAGAAATAGTTTGGATCGTTTCTACAGATATTTCTTAACTTGGACATTGTTATTTAACACAAGAGCACAAACTTTTTCACTAAACAACTCAGTTGAATTGAAGTTTGAATGTGACTAGTACAAATATATGTCTATCAGTTGTTTGCCAAAAACAAAAGGTGCTGGAGAAAAACTGAGGCTAGATTTGTAATCACCAACCTCTAATTAGTAAACAACAGGCCTAAAACTCCATGCAACAAAAAATTAATAAAAATTTGTTCCCTTGTGTAATACTACAATTTAATAAGTTTGCCTCATTATCCTGTCCAGGATCTTCAGGATTAGAGATTTCTCATTTCCTTAGGCACGGTGGTGTCTTGAAGAAAGGCGTGCATACATGGCTTATTCTTTGAGACAAGTATATGAAGTATATGGTTACTGGCAGGATCAATTAGAGAGATTCATATATTTTACATTAAAAAAATTTTAAAAAAACAAACATGCTTTTGTACGTAGCCGAACTAAAAAGTAAAAAAAAGCCGAACTTAAAAAAACAAAACAAGATTTAATAGGAAACAAAACTAAAACGTATAAAGTAATTTTCATTTAAGTAATTTTCAACACCAAGTGATGAACAACAATTCATTTTATCGCAATAAAGCGTGGGACGCTTGATGCTAATTGTTGTAAATATTTAATTGATTGATAATGGTAAAATAGGCATTATGAAAATATATTGAAAAGAATCCTACACTTTTTTTTATGATAAAATGATTTTTTTTTATCATCACTCTGTTGGCTGGAAGGAATGTTATGCATATACAAAGTGGTACTTCACTCCCCCACGCAGTATTAGTCCGCAGGTTCAGGTTGAGTAGAAAAGATCGTCAGACAACAGAAGGAACTTGAGGAACAGGTAGGTGCTTTGTGGTGCAATAGAACACACGAGGACAAATTCGCCTCCTGCATGCTCAGGCAATATAAATCGCCCGGGATACGATAGGATCGTAATATCTTGAGGAAATCGGAGCTGGAAGGGCAGAGTGTCCTGTTAATGAAATTAGATAAGCGGTGGGGAGGGACCTGTTGAATATGCAACAGCCTCGTGTGGTCTTGTCCTCTTCTGCTCTCCACTCTTCGTCTTATCGCCGCTAACGGGGGCATATGGCCTTCTCCCTCGTCACGTCTTGTAGGGGCATCAAGATTGCATGCTAGCCCGTTCATATTGGCAAAATATTAGCTGCTTAATATTGGCCAACAAAAAACCTGAAACCGGAATGTATATGTACATCCTTTTTATCCCCAAAGTATTTATTACTGTATTCGAAATTTAGTAACTAATGCTTGCAAAAGTGATAGCTTCGCGAAGATTAAGATTCCTTAAAAAGTTAATAAGCGCTGTGCCGACTAGAAAACGTGCTATGAGTAGAACAAGATGGAGGTTGGAGGATTGAGGTAGGAGTGTTCTGGAGAATGTTTGTAGTTGATGGAGGGAAGTTTGTAAGCAGATATTGTTGGTATCGGCATCGAGCCTTCGGGTTCGCCGAGCTTTATTATTAGTATGCTAACAGGCACTACGCAGTATTGAAATGAAAAATTTCAAATTATTAATTTATTTTTTAAGAAAGAGATTTAATCAAACTTCTGATGGTTGGATGCTGTGGTAAGGATAAAAACATTGATTAAGATAAATTAAACTCTTTTAATGTGCACTGCATGGTTAACATAGCAACCTCACGGGTTCGCAACCAGGCAGGTGACCTTTTAAAAGGATTTTTTTGAAGGGAGTAAAATAACCTTGGTTATATTATCCTTCAGTAGGATATGAAATGGACGCCCCGAGCCTGTGTGGTGTCAGCTACTGGTTAAACATCCCTATCCTAATTATGCCTGGATACTCAAAATTTAGGACTCTCACTGTAGTTCGATTAGCCATAGCAGTATAGTGTGACGTTAAACTAACCAACCATATCATCATTCAATAACTAAATATTTAGTCATATTCTGATTGAGTTTCAATGTTAATCTGATTCAGTAGTGTAGTTGTTGCTTCTGTGAAGTTTGAATAATACCATTTGTTATTTATATTGGGTTTTCCGGTGGGACAAATAACAAGAATAATCATCCACGCTTTGAGGTGGTCATACGGTTAAAATGCATTTAATTTTACCATGGTGTGATTGCTACGCAGTATTTACTTTAGGGCTATCCCGCACTTCGCCTCTTTCTACAAAAGATGTTGACCTTAGTTCATCGGTATTGTACTCTTTTGAGAAAATTGAAAACTAAATTTTTACAACCAGAAAGCTAGAAACTATTATCAAACTAATGCTACCATTAGAGTCATGCAGTTCCATCAGGAGCAAGAATAGGGCGGACCATACCTGTCGATGAAAAACCCTTCTCGGAAGAGTTTCCATTTCACGGAAAGCCTTTGGCTCTGGGTATTACACCTACCTTCACCGGATAATCACCCAATTAACTTCAAAAACGAATCCAATTTCTAATGATCTGTTATTAAAAACTAAAGTCATGGGTGGCCATTTTGTATAAGTACTGTCATAACGGAAGAGAAACAAGAAGATACCTGTCTTTTTTCTTTATTTTTTTTCCCTTTCCGTCACGTAAAGACGTTCATGTCTAATAGAGGAAGGGTTCCATGTTTACGGTTTTATCTTCTGGAACTATGTTCGGATGTTTTCTAATCGGCAAGTTGCTCGAGAACAATAGCCTCGGAATCGAATTTTAAGGTTAATTACCAGCTAATTGAAAAGAAAATGGGCGTGGAATGGGAACAGTAGAATACCTGCCTCTCAGGAAAACTAATTGAACTGATCGGTTCGCAGCTGCTAATCCGTTACGGTTGGAACTATATTGGAATTAACTTACCAATGCTGAACTACTAGTAAAACATTGAAAGGAAGTCATGAATCATGTTCTTACCTGCAAAGAAAAAAACAAACTTTAGTAAACATTTAAAAAAAATTATCCAATAAATGAAATATGAAGCGTACAAGATCAGAAGCGGATAACACAAAAATTTCTAAAATCGACTTTTCCGCATTCAGCTAGTTCATTCGAGCAATTTTATTTAACACAAAACTTTTTCTCCTTATTTTTCATAGTCTAAACCGGGAGTTATGTAGCATAAAGTATTGCTTAACTAAACTAGTGAAAAATATGAAAATGGATTTTTTTTTAAATTTGGAGTTATACGCTTTTGATCCTTAAAACCACATTTAATAATAATCAAAACCAAAAAGAACTGCATATTTGTTAAGGTCATGAGTCATCTAATATTAGGTATATACAGAGATGCAGCCTGAACTAAATAGAAAAAATTAATAATTTATGCATTTGCAATACACTTCTTTTTTTAAAATTACACATCTTGAATTCACTCTATTTGCCAAGTTAAACTTGATGGAGGAATATTCACCATCATTTTAAAAATACTGTACGCATATGGTTCCTAGCTAAAAAAAATACTAATATTTTAATAGAGGTATTTGAAAGTTTCATGTGAATTAAAAAAATAAAAATTTGGGTATTGGTAAAGCAAAGCATTCCTATTATAATGATGGTATTAACATTATTTTATTAAGCATTAGAAAATTTTCAAAAGTTTGAAACTACTTTGATTCTAACTTATGCTACTATTCCCATAAAATTCAAGTTCAAACAAGATACAACTCAAAATATGACTTACTTAAAAAACAATGTTGGAAATGGATTATCAGATATGTCATTCCTCGATTAAAAAGCTTAATTAATCATTAAAAATGCCAATCTTTGAGTTACGTCGTCGTTCTTTTGAAGTATCGATATGTGTATTAATATATAATTCTTTCTTCAATATTCTTCCTTGGCCTAAAATTATCTCGACCGGTGTATCGGAATGGAGGCCAACCCGAATCCAGAGAGCACACACGATCAGAGCCGTTGGTGAGAGGATAATTCGTCCAAGAGTGATCGGTAGGCAGGAAATGCCTACCATCAGGAAGAGATGGAAGGAATCATACCGTTAGAAAAAGAAACTTGATGGGCGTATTGTCGAAACTTGTTCAAACAATGTTCCCATGAGGGCCATTAAATAATATTAGCTGTGAAAACAAGGCAATTCCGTGTAACTGCTTCCCATCTCGATATTATCTCCGCCGGTCCATGGACTCTTTGTGTCCTCCTGTTGCAAGATAAAGGAGATTGGAAAACTTATTTTGCATTTCAATGTTCTATTGGAATAACGGATCCTTAGCTAGCAAACAATGGCAATGGAAACATTAAATGGGTTCAATAGCATAAGTGTGAGTTATTGTTAATTGTGTGGAGATGGCTTGAATATGGCAAAAACCTATGGGAAGATTTTCAACAATTTTAAATGTTATGAAAACAATTTTTGAAAATATTTAGTTATAATCTATATCATTATATCAAATATCATTTAAAATAGATCAATATCTTTGTGTATCCACATTATTTTGTCAAAAAGCAGTAATCTGATAATATATCAAAGCGAAATAACAATTATCGGATAAACTAAAGAGAATGATGGGACACGGTTTTAAAAAATTTTTCGTCAAGATGTTCCGGCAGTAAGTTACTTTTTTTATAAATTTCAAAAATTGTATTGTGTTTTATGTAGCATAAATTAGGGTTTTATCTGACATAATATATAATTAGAGAAGAGGATTGCAAAAATGGTTGTAATAAAGACTTTTGTTGGATTAAATCTCGAAAAATTAATATTAATATTTTTTAGTAACAATGTTCTGCCTTCAACAACCACTTACCCTACGTTCACACTAAAGCGATATAACATCAGCGACAAATCGTAAGCGATATATGATAGGCTAGAATCACAGATAGCGTCCATGAAATTTAAAGAAAGACAATAAAAAAGGTTCTTATCCCAGCGATTGAGCTAGTAAAATATCTCTCGATGTGTCATTTTTCGGTCTTCTCAGGGATATTTCGAGCTGTGAATATAACGATATGAATATCACTCGTTAATTACTTACTCAATAGATTAATCTAATGAAAGTTCATGGTTGCATCTGGAACTATTCCAGGGCTGCGTACAAATATAAAATATTTTCTTAAATATTTTATTTGAAAAGAAAAGATATGGCTGAAATGGTTGAGGCGTCACCACGGAGAGGTGAAAGACCCGGGTTCGAGTCCCGGTCCTGGCCATATCTTTTCTTTTCAAATAAAATATTTAAAAAAACTATATCATATAATAATTAAATAAATTATAATAAAGTATTTTCTTTTTCTTCACATCCTACGCCTGAACCAACAGATCATTACAACTGTGAGGAAGACTCACATGAGCTTTTTATTAACTGAAGCGATGGAAATGTTTATCCGCTGCTATTATTGAACCTCCCTAGCAACTAACCACCCCAATATATTCCATATTGTAAATCGCTTGTCTCAAATCTTGGTGTGAACGTGCTCTTACAGTATATTCACAATTTATGAAACTATACACAAAGATTTAATGTCTTCAAAAACATCAGTACACAAAATTCCGACTGGATGTCACACATATGCAACGCTGCAAACGAGATTACCAGTTCAGTACTAATGAATTAGATTGATTGATAGTGCTTTCATATCAAAAAGAAACGACAGGATGTGGTGCCTAGAGTCCTATTCCTAACCAAGATGGCTGACCTACGATAACTTCTGTTTGAACTTGCTTCGGGCGTGACTCCATTATGCTTTCACATTGAATTTTGTTCCTTCCCCGTCACCTCGGGTGTGAAATAGTAACCTTCTCAGTCCATGCTTTAAATATTTAGACTAGATATCGTGAAAGATCAAAAAGAACAACAAAAGAACCCCATTTCTTTTTTAACCAACAAAAAAAATGTACAGATTTATATATTTATAAAAAAAAAATACAAATTTTCCATAACATTAAGGTTTATAACAGCGTGTCAAATGAACGCGCTATAGAGTAGTAAAATGAACACATATGCTTATTAAAAGATATTTGAAAAAGGCATAATCGTTTATTCAAAAGACTTTTACGATTTTTCTTAATTGTCCTTTGACGGTGTGAAGGAACCGCCCGATTAAGGACATTTTTTTCAACATCAAAAAAATATTTTCTCTACATCTTCTCATTTTGAAATTGCACAATTTCCGCAATGGAACTCGACCGTTAGTGAACTTTGACGCAGACAGTCGCCACCTTAACGACCAATTTCCTCGGGCAACATCAATGCGGTGCCTTCGGGGTCTTGGTTACTCTACCGACCTCGATGGCCCCTGTATGTGACCTGCCAAATTAGAGTCTGGTGTCTACCAACCACCACTTTTTTGTCCATCAGTTTCCTTTCGGACCCGAGCCAACAAAGACACCGGAGTAATTAGGGTCCATTTATACACAGACCGAGATTGGAGGTTGCGGCACTACCTGAATAGTCTTCCATGTATTGCAGGCTCGACTTTGTCGTCGGTATTTCTGTCCTCGGGCTGTTCCGACATTCACCCGAATGTTATAAAATAATCTATAATTTAGACAATAATCCCAATCATCGGAAGGGATTCCCATCTTGAAAGAGAAGGAGCATACTCCAGGAACAAGATGAGACAAATGTGATTACTAGCATACAAGAAGCCAGCAGGAAGAGACATTGAAGGAATCCAGCGTATTCGTGCTATAGATATGGGTAAATAAATTTATAAGGTTAAAGAATTCCCTATGAAATATGATTGTTAAGCATTATTAACACAATTAACATAAATACATAATTAATACAATGAAACAACGCAAAATCTTTAGAATTAATCTGTATTAACAGTCCTAGTGAATAACTAGTTAGTAGTGAATAAGTCGAAATTTGTCGAGAATGATCTGATAGTTCTTAGAGAATCTTGTCATTCCCGTAGCCTTTGGCTTGAAGTTGGATTACAACATAAGCAATAACTCCATTTCAAACAAAGGCCTGACTTGGCCACTTATGCACGACGCGAATATTACGATTCCACTTCAGTATAGTCAACTCACACTGGACGAAATTCCACTTAACCACTTATTTAAGTGGGGCTGCAACTGATATTTTTTGAAGAAAATAATATTATATCAAACTATGGAAAGCTTATTTTGATAAAAACTAAATATACAAGAGGTAAATTACAAGTTAATAATTCTTAAATTGTTTATAAAATAGGTTTTAAGATCCCCGAAACGAATAAAACATTAAAAAGATTTTTAAAGATGCCGTATGAACCAGATATTTTTATAATGATTATAACTAGATATTTTAAGAGCTTTTTTAGACTGTATTTGGAACATATACAAATGCTGAAGTAGTCATGATAGCCATCTGGTCCTATTCTCAGATTTCCTGCAAGAGTGGCAAGGTTGCGAAGATTCGCGGCAATGCAATTTAATTGCACAACACCCTACGCACCTCTGCAGCCGGCGGTGCGGTATTGTTGCGTCACACAGAGACATCGCCGTTTACTCGGGAAGAATACCAATCGATAGCAATTATCTTTGCCAATTATCGATTAGAGGAGGAGTACCATTCCGTGTGAATATATTGCGTCCTCGGCTATAAGACATCCTGGCAGCTATTTAATATTTATTTCGCAGATCAGCTCCGACGACAAGTCTTGCTTCGGTCGTTCCCGTGTTTCGGTGACAGGAGGAATGTTACCGGTTACTAAGCAGTTACTCAAATCGTTATTGGGTCACTATCGTATGATCTCATTGCTAATTGGAATACTTCCATCCTTAGAGGACAATAATTATTTCAGAGTTAACTTTGTTTTAGAAACAGCGTTTCTTAACTGCAAAAGTTATTGGTCATTAGTACTACGTTTTTGACAATAGTTTTTTCAATCTAATAATTATGAATAATTATTTTAATTCCACATCGAATATGCATATAATATATCTACAGCCCCGGTTAAGTCTAATTTTCTTCAAAATGAGTTTCTTGTACTGAAGTAAGTGGAATCGAATTATTTTCGTAGTGAATTATGGACTAAGTAAGACATTGGCTATACAGTCTATACAGCGTTTACCCTTCATTGGAGGAAAAACGGTTGAGGCTGATCACGGATAAATTACCTCCCTACACAACCGTTGTCCTTCAAACAGTACAGTATCTTCCATGTACTGAATGCTAGACCCTTCATGGGTCATAGTCGAACAGCTTAAGGTTAATAATTGTTTCAGTATACGATTAATAATGAGCTAATATGAAAACAGACCAGACAGAGAAAACAAAGACTAAATGGACAACTATAATAACGGATATACATCTACCAGATTTTAATTTGAGCTAGATTTGTAGGAATTAAAGTTACGAAATCTTCTCCTAATCGGTAGATTACATATTAATAAGTATTTATCATCGTATACAGAACTACGTCAATAGTTAACAAGAACTGATTGAGAGTTTTTAAATATCCATAATTTCGTCAAAGGGACTGAAATGATATCAATACAACCAACACTATTAGGAACGAAAACATTCGGGGGAATGATATCAGTTATTAATAACTTATAAACTTATTAGCGAAATGGGTCATTGCATAGCGATGAGGTTTTATTTGGCAACCGATCGACCTAATTATCGATCTTAGGATTCGGTGGGCATTAATCATCGGCTTTACACGCGATTCATTGACACGCGTGCACCTCTTCGACACGAAATCATGCTCCGCATTCGGCAGTGACAAGGATAACCTCAATGGAGCGTTAAATAGAACGTTCCTGATATGAAAAATATCCTGTTGGGATTTACATAAATTATACATAAGTTAAAAAAAAATTGTGCAAACCTAAACACCTGTTATCCTGTTCACATTGACAACCGAACAGAACTATGCTAGGTGAATGGCAAATGCGTAATTGTAGTAATTTTTAGAATATATTTGTTATATTCCGTTTCGAGCTGGCGGCTCAGTGTTGCCATCCTGAAGGTTCAAGTTTCAAATCCGTCTGGTAAATATAATTTATTTAATCTACAAACAGCCGAGGACAACGGTTAGCAAGGGAAGTGATAAGCCTGAGATCACGCTCAGCAACCAGATTTTGCCAAAATTAAGGGTACCCACTTTATAGAGGTCGGATGAGCCCTATGAGGTCTATAGATCCCACAAGGTCCATTGCTGGGTTTTCAAAGATGAAATTTACCTGGTACCTTCAGTGGGTTCGCTTACTCTAACCGACACAATCAGCTAACCCGTCTCTGTATTATGCATTAAAAGAAATATTCGTATATATAAATGCGTATTCTATTGTAGCCAACTCCGTTTTGAAAGGTTTTCGCCGAATTACCTGGAACAGTAGACGACTAAGACAGAATAGGGTTGAGTAGATGTGGAAGATTGAATAAGCTGAGGATACCAAAAGACGTCGGACTGGTTGGGAGGAGGATCACGTAGGATCGGGTGCTACCATAGTTAGCCCAGCCCGTATTTGCCATAAGAGAAAGGACTAGATGTTATATTCATGTATGCGTCACCTTGGCATATACCTGCTCCTGATTGACAAATCGTGTATATCACCGCAGGTGCAGGGCAGATCCTATCTCCCCGATATAGCCGACTCCTCTCTGCGGAACCTCTTCCAGCCGACGATTCACTTAGGAGCTGAAGATACCCTGACAAATTGACCGGTTCATTCACGAGTGCTATCTAGGAATTCGACCTTATACGAGGCCTACTTTTATAGAACCTCTAGGAGGAATGTTGTCTAAATTAATTCCGGACCATGACATTTACTATCGGATGGTAAATCTGTGTAAAAAATATTTGGAAAGGAGCTATTTGACTTATCGAAAACATGAGGATAATTAAAATGCAAATTAATAGCACTAATTTACTGTTTTCTAACAAACCTTGCTAGATTAGAAAAAAGTCCACTAAACCTTATAAAGATCAAATTATCGTTCAAAAATATTTTCTTTTTTTTTTTTATTTATTTTATGAAAACATTCTGCCACTTTTGCAAGCAATAAATAATAATAAAGCTGATTTCCTGGAGTAATAAGAACTATGCAAGAATAACTAATAATTACCTAAGTTTATTAAAAGTATTTACTGATATAATTAAGTTTATGATAAGATGCATATGTATGTAGTTTTAAGTGTGTATAGTCATTCTCTTGTTGTGAGGATAACAATAGACATTAGCAGTATTTGGCCCTCAAAATCAAACAAAAACTATGTAACAACATCAAGGGTTTTAATAGAAGAATATCTGAAAGTCGTGACATCATGATCTGGTCCATTGTAAAAATAGCAAAAGTAATCCGAAAATTCTACTTCTTGTGTGTAATTAGTCGCTCAGCCATTATAAATGTGTGAGCCTAAGGCAAAACTGATAATTTGCATTTCTACTCTATTTTTCTGAAATGTACTTTAAATGTAGAAACACGTTCATACTGCAAATTAAACCGTTAAGTGTCTTGGCCATAGTACATATAAAATCTATAAGTTTATAAGAACAATCTAGAAACCTGCATCACTACAACCTTTGAAGGGCCTCAGAATCAGCGATTCATTGGCACTGTGGTATTTCTAGGACAACGGCTGTGCAAGGAGGTCATTTGTCTGAGATCATGGTGAGAGATCAACCAATAAGAAAAATTATAATCAATTAACATATATAATCCATATCCGAAGACATTTCTGTACGGAATTCATAATTTTATAAAACATTACACATTAGCAAAATTGATTTTATGGAAAAATACCCAACGAAGCTTGTGGTGACATGTTGGCTACGTATTTCGAAGGAACTATTTTTTCGGCACTAATAATTTCAGTAATTATTTTATCATCCCCATAGATTTCTGAGGTAAGGAATTACAAGTATTTAATGTTAAACAAAATATTGAGTAACAAACCGTCCTCCTAGTAATAAATTGTCACCCATTTAAACTTAAATTCCTTTATCATTATGTCACACACAAGAAAATCCAGGCTTCCTTGTAGTTCCACGACACTTGAGAGAAGGTTAAGTGGCGAGGTGCGACCGGTGAGAAATACTGTCTGCCTTAAATGTACTCATCAAGGTTGGAATTTGCCGATGTTAAGTAGTTTCGTATGTTGTTAACATACTCTAGGAATATCTCGAGAGGCCCAATCTTATGTTATTTTTGAAAGTGGTGTGAGTTCATTTGGACATAAAATTCTTTGAAATGATTTTAATGGCTATTATTTCATAATAAAATTTAAGATTTATGGTTTAAGACTTGACTGCTCATTTGCACGTATTTTTGAAGTAATTGAAATGGAAACCTTTAGATATGGCGAATAAGAAAAATTGGACTTATCACTATCAAAAATAACAGTAAATAAATAATCATAATCATATAATTTTTAAAAAAAGATGTGGTGTATCTATAAGGCGATCGGAGCCCATACATTTGCCTAAAAAAGTGTAGCTGAACAAAAAAAGGTTGACAAAAGAATATCTGTGTGAATATATGTAGACTACAGGGTTCATTTCTTAACTACTGTACTGCTTCCAAGCCAACGTTTGTGCAGGGAGGTTATTTGGCCTAGATACACCCAACTGCCGAGGTTTCCAGTAGAAGCACACAATTCAGTGAAGCTGGACTTATAGGAGGATATTCTGATCCCAGGTGTGGTAACAAAATAATCATCTGACACAAATTATCTTGAACCCGAATTTTTAGACACACAGGTGCTCCTGTATAAACTGAATTAAATTGTTCGACCACTGATATAAGATGGTGATATTTTAATATTTTTTTAATAATTGTTTCAGAAGAGAGAAATACAAATAGGAATTATTTTTGGTTGTTTGATTGTTTTGGTTGGTAAGAAATAAAATAAAAATTCTGGCACACCTTCGCCCTAACTTGTGTTGCAATATCGGATGACGGAGACACAGTGTAGATCCGCCCTCAACTAAAACTTATACTAGTAATATTGCTCAATAGTATTAAATCGCCTTTATTTACGTAATTAGCATAATATAATATTCAAAACATAGCGTAATTATTGATCAAGTACACTTTCCACGAGACCTCGACGTATAAAGGAACTCCTACGCTTTTAGCCAACAATGTCGTCAAGTAAAAAAAAATCAGGAAAAATTATATTTCCGTTATCTATACTATTGATTCATTATCAGATATATTTTTTTTACATAAAGCTGTTACAAGAGCAGAAGCAGTTGGATATGCTAATTATATGCAGTAATACAGTTTCTATTTCAATAGCCAACGTGTAGCAGGATTTACATGACAGCCGCCTTGAGCCGAGCAGGCTTTATGATTACTTGAAGTGGAAGGACAAGGAGTAATGGAAATGCTGACACAGTTTCAATAAAACTGAGTAATAAAAAAGAGTGAAAATAAAAGTGAGAGAAAATTTTCTCGTATCGGTTTATAATTTTAAATTATATTAGCATAGTAAAAAATGAATATATTCGAGAACTTAGAAACAGAGAAAACTCTGTTAAGCAATTGGAACTAGTTTTGTCGAATGTATAAAAAATAATTTTATTCTTAAATAAAATTAAAATTAAATAATTTTATTTTTGTTAAGAATATAAACCAAAGAGACAAAAACTTGTTTGTTAGTTTCAACAGAGCAGGATATATTAATTGAGGACAGATTCTTTTAATAGGGGGTAGAAGATGAATTAAGAAAAATTAAAATGAATATTTATCGACATAAATAGTTAAAGGATGAAGAAAATATAATTTTCTTATAGAGCGAATAATTTGTTGAGTGTAAACATATCACCATGACAAGACTGATTAGTTTGTCTGCTCCATCAGATGTATGAATTGATTCTGTTTATGGGAGGTACAAGATAAAATAAGAAAAGCCCCTACTTTGGCAAAAAAATAAATGATTTTTTAACGACAAGAACATGCAAAGATTTGAAAAGGGGCTGATAGTAATCGTAAAGAATTTTCCAAAGGAAGGTTTGGACTACAACTGTACTATAAAACTCAGGTTGATCTTGTAATAAATAAATAAAGGAATAAACGTAGGATGTGAAGATTTGGAATAAAGTTTACTTTTAGAGGTTGGTATATAGAACACGGTATCAGGATGTGGGAACAGGACAGTTGTAAAAAACTGTGGGTTCAATAGGTGTAGAAGAATTGCATGGTCGTCCTACTACCGCATTGTTAAGCCAAAAAATAACTCGACTTTAGTTCTGGTTGATGCATTCAATGAAATATAATAATAAATTAATGACATCAACACATTGTAATATGTACTTCGATAAGATTGAAATAAATTATAGAGCCATTTATTGCTTCAAGAGCTGACTTAATTTCTGCCTGTAGAAAACTTAGTATGTAAATAAATAAAAAACAAAAACCATAAAGAAAATTATTCGATTATTTTTATCTTGCACTAAAGGTATAGTTATTTTGTTAAACTTACATTATCTATTAAGTGACGCCTCAAGTTAAATAATTGCTATTACTTCAGGAACTTCGTAGGTTTTATGGATTCAATAATTTAATATTAGAGAAGCAATTAGTTGACTGGAACTTCTAATGTAAGGATAGAGATAGTTGGAGGTGCAGTCAAATGGAACACCATAATAAGTGCATACTTATTTATTGTGTGCCGACGTTTCGACCTACATTGTAGGTCATCTTCAGGGCTGTGAGAGAAAACAGACAAAACAAAATAACTATAAAATTACATTGCTGTACTAAGAAAATGGCGTTATAATATAGTAGAGTAACAGGAAAATTGAAAAAATAGTAAAGGAATAGTATGAATAAAAATTATCTAAGAATAAATGTACAGAAAGGTGATAATGTAAATAAAATACAAAGTGAAAAACAAAAAAACAAAAATTGGTAAACAGAATGAAAAAATATAGACATAACAAGGTGAGATATAAGAGAGACATTTTTCTATTTATAATATATTCTATTTCTATTTTACTTTTCTGATTTTCATTCACGATATTTTTATCGTTTGCTTTGCTTTCTGCATAATTCTTCCATTATTTATTATTTGGCATCACATTTTGTTACAAATTGCTTTCAGTTTTTTAATGTTAACTCTCTAGGAGTCTATTATTATTTTACCCGTATTAATCTAGGTTTTACATACTTGTATATCTCTCTCTTATATATCACCTTGTTATGTCTATATTTTTTCATTTTTCATTCTGTTTACCAATTTTTCTTTTTTTTCTCTCTTTGTATTTTATTTACATTATCACCTTTCTGTATATTTATTCTTAGATAATTTTTATTCATATTATTCCTTCACTATTTTGTTCAATTTTTCTGTTACTCTACTATTATATCACCATTTTCTTGGTACTGCAATGTAATTCTATAGTTATTTTGTTTTATCTGTTTTCTCTCACAGCCCTGAAGATGACCTACAATGTAGGTCGAAACGTCGGCACACAATAAATAAGTATGCACTTATTATGGTGTTTTAATTGACTGCACCCCCAACAACTATCTCTATCCTTACAATAATTTAATAGTATTCCTTTATTACTTTCATCATGTTCTCGACTAACCTTGAACTTGAGACCTGGATACAGGTTTAAGAGGAAATATTCCGAGTAGTAGACACTAAGCGAAATGTTATTAGCAGCAAATGAAGATTTCGAGACGAGCATTAAACTCCATCTTTTTCACATTAAGGGACTACTCTCCCTCCTATCTCGCTACCACCGTCATTCCTGGGAAGACCATTTTCTTCGGAGGAGGACACTCACCTAATGTTATCTATTTACTCAGATCGGAGGACAGGGGAACAGTAAAAAGAAGAAAGGCCCTTAATGACAGAGGGAAGGACAAAATAAATGAGGGAAGAGAGATAAAGAAGAAGAGAGATCTTCCTAATATCATTAACTGTGCTTTGCACTCCAACCTGCTCATAGCTTCATGGCACCTTCATTCGTGTTCTTTGATTTTACTAAATCTAGATACATCAGTACAATTAATCAACATATATCTAGTTACATATTGTACTATAAACTGTCCATAGCTAGTCGGACGATGCTACAGTGGGTCAAGTTGTAAGTTTTGCCTATTCAGTATACAAACGAAGGTGTTCGTAATCGTTGTTATGAAAACTTTACACCATTGGTAAAAATTCAACACAAAAAACTTTATTGGGTTAAGGTCTATCAATTTATTAGGTATTTATAAATTTCAAGGTTTATAATTATATAATCAGAAATTACTTAAGTTTCTATTACTATCAGTATAGCTGAGTCTATTTATTTATATGTTTGTGCAGTTACTGTATGCTGCATTCTGATTCCCATTTATTCATATAAATTATTCACTTTTATCATATGAAATTTCCATTATTCCTGACTCTCGGTAATACTCTTATTTATTTTTAATCCTCCACTTTCCTATCCAACCATATTTATCGAAACAGATAAACCACAATCGTTCTTTATGTTTACATTAAAGTTTTTCTGCCAAGTCCAAGGTTTTCTCCCACGGTTTGAAATGGAATGAATAAACATTATGCCTCATATTTTGTCTTTTCTGATTGATACATTTGTCTGCTTTTCATAGCTCAGATACTTATCATATCAGTTATCAAGGAAACATTGTTGTTCTCCAACTTTGGCTTATCCGTATGATTCGCATGAAAAAGATGCAAGCAAATTTCGTAATAAAAATGTTGGTATTTTTTCCAAAACAATAATATTATTATTATTACAATAATATTTAATATTTTGATTTATTTCATTAACTAATAAATATTATTATTATTATTTAATTTTCATTTGCACCTGCGCAGTTGCGCATCCAGCAAATTTGATCCAGATGTTTTTCTCTTTGCTATTGTACAGGAACATCGAGTTTTGGAATGAAATATCAATTTTTCAGTAGGTCTCTTGGCCAATGTCTTTTTAATCTTTTTTTATTAAGTCCAGGTAACAGGGAGTAGGAAAGCGGAAGAACGAGTGGGTTTGGGTG
Source organism: Arma custos (assembly GCA_037127475.1). Taxonomy (NCBI): domain Eukaryota; kingdom Metazoa; phylum Arthropoda; class Insecta; order Hemiptera; family Pentatomidae; genus Arma; species Arma custos. The sequence continues at coordinate 66,243,568 of CM073764.1, read as the reverse complement.
ATATTGTGTCGATAAGTGGAATGTTATGTATTTGTTATGAATATATGATTTTATAGTAGGAATGTTCATGTCATTGGGTATTGTGTGATTCGAAACATACCACGGTGCATTAAGAATTTTTCTGAGAATTTTGGATTGTGTTATTTGAATCTTGTGTACGTGAACTTTTTTTGCTGAACCCCAAAGTTCTGCTCCATATGTCCAAATAGGTTTTAGTATACTGTTATAGATAAGTCGTTTGTTCCTCAAGTCAAGTGAAGATCTGTAGTCCAGAAGATGTGATAGTTGTTTGTACCGTCTAGCCAGTTCTTGTCTTTTTAATTTTGTATGTACGTTCCATGTAAGTCTTTTGTCCAAGTATAGTCCTAGGTAACGTACATAATTTTTGGAAGGTACTTCGTCGTTGTCAATTTTGACTGCTGGACACGAAGCTTTGCGTAGAGAGAAGCTTACATGGCTCGATTTTGAGGCGTTTATTTTTATTTGCCAAATATAGAACCACTTTTCTAAATCAAATAAATGATTTTGAAGAGCTATAGATGCTATGTTTGGGTCTCTGTGAGAAGAAATAATGGCTGTATCGTCTGCGAAGGTATAGATGTTGGTGCAAGAGTGCTCGGGAATACCAGAGGTGTATACGGAATAGAGAATGGGGCTTAAAACACTGCCTTGCGGTATTGAGGGATGAAGGAGGAAATCGAAGAGTCAACGGAAGTAAAGAAGAATCTGTCTTGGAAATAAGATTGAAGAATTAAAAAGTATGTAGGAGGTAAGTGAGGTTTTATTTTCCAGAGAAGGCCCTTGTGCCAGACACTATCAAATGCTTTTCCAATGTCAAGAAAAATCGCAGAGCAATATTCTTTTTTCTCAAAAGCGATTGATATTGCATCCACGATACGATGACACTGTTGTACAGTAGAGTGATAAGAACGAAAGCCAAATTGGTGGTTCGGTATCACTCCGCTATTTTCGAGGATAGGTTTTATGCGATTAAGGAAGAGTTTTTCAAATAATTTAGACATTATAGGGAGGAGTGCAATCGGACGATAAGATGAAGGATTAGTGACAGGTTTAGAAGGCTTAGGTATCATTTTAATTGTGGAAAGTTTCCAAAGGAGCGGAAAATAGGTTGTGCGCATGATTGAATTATAGATGAGAGTAAGAAAGAGAACAACTTTCCGAGGTAAGTGGCGGAGGATGAAAGGAGTGATGAGATCATAGCCAGAAGCTTTTTTGTTTGGCATTTTGTTCAGTACTTGATAGATTTCTTTTGGATGAAATGCCGGAGGAGGGAGTGATAAAGGTAGTGCTGTTGTCAAGTCGTCATCTATTTTGTCAGTGAGAGTAGTATTCTGAATTTCGTTTCCCTTGAATATATGAGCAAGATGTTTTGCAAATTCGTTTGCTTTTTCTTCGCTCGTCATCGCCCAAGTGTTGTCTGTACGTCTAAGAGGGTATTGTACCACCTTTTGCTTAAGAATACTTCTTGTAGCTGTCCATACTGGTCTGTCTCTGTTAACTAATAATAGAATAGAAATTAACAGTTAGAAAAAAAATCTCCTTCCTCCATAAGATCTGATTAAAACCTGTATTACGACAAAGCAAAATAATTACAATTTTTTTTAAACAATCAGAGCAGAAGATCGATCATTCCGTCAAAAGTTAAAATGTATACTCGTCATAAAACAAGATTTAACATGATATAAATTGTATAGATATCCACAATGATCATGGAATCAGTCTATTTAAAAAAAATTATCAAAGAGAGATATATTGACTTTTTATATAATAAAAATATTACTCAATTGTAAATTAAATTATTATGCGCTCATTAACAAGTAATATAAAATATGATTAAATTGATTTAACAGCTTAGTAAAACATTTATTACGACTTAAAGGAATCGTTTCTTCTAATCCCCATTAGAAAGTAGCACTAAAAGCTAATTGAAATTAACGGTGTTCTGTCCTGAACTGAATCAGTCGTGTACCAACCTTCTTTCTATGAATCGCGTAGAATTAAATCGCATTTTTAATGTTTAAGGTTTTACTCCAGTCATTGCGTACCGTCAACAATTTTTTAAAAAAGAAGATTGTTGTCTAAGAGCATAGTAAAAATTACAAGTTGCTCTAAGAAAAAAAAAAAAGGCAAGCCGAGAAACAAAAGTCGTTACCAGGTTCAATTACCTTTTTTTCTATATATTTTTTTTATAAAATTACAGGTGACTCAGGTAAGACCACCGGACCTGCATCGCCTTTACATAGGCCGGCTTATTATCCCACTCCCAGCGGTAGTCCCGTCTAATTGTCCGGGAGTAGGCACCGATTCGGCTTCCGTTTGCTAAAAAGGACGAAGCGTAGTCGGGAGGATGAAGGAAAAAATAAGTTGTAAAAATTGGTAAAAATAAATAATCCAAATGTAATTTTTTTCCGAGAACTATAATTGAAGTAAATTATAGTTGGATATTATTTCGGGGCGTTTCAAATTAGGACTGCCAGTTACATTTTAATAACGTACGTCAACTACGTAATTTTTCAGAAACTGAAAAAAAATATATGACAATTACTATTCATATGTTGCTCCTTCAAATTGTATTGGTTGAAGCTTTTAATCAAGGAACTACATATCTTGCATACCTGGGATATTACATTTCTAACGTGCTTTTTAAAAATAAAGTCGCATTTTAAGTTGTCAGCCTCTATAAAGTGGTTTATATATTATATCAGAGGGAAAACTGGTGGTTCAGCGTGATCTAAGACAAATCTCTCTGCACAACCGTTGTCCAAGAAACATCACAGTCCTGCCACGTACTGAACCCAAGACTACTTGTAGGTCATTTACCTTTTTTAAAAGCTACAATAGATCAAGAATAATGACGAACGAAGAATAACGACATAACTCCAAAATTGATATCTTTTAGTCAAGCCTTCAGTAGCAATCTTATTGGTGAAGCTTTTTAAATCAGGAACGACATATCTTATATTACATTTCCAACGTGTTTTTTATTCGATAAAGTCATATTTTGAATTTTATCATATTTGAACTTGAAGTTTTATGGGAATAAAACATGAGATAAATTCAAAAAAGTTTCAAGCTATTAAAAATGGTCTGATAGTTAATAAAAGAATTTCAATACCAACATTATCATTTTTTTTTTAATCAAATGGAACTCTCAAATACCTTTATTGAAAAATTATGTTTTATGAGTAATGTCATTGTTATTTTGAAGGAGCGATATGTTAGTTGATAGTTATTTATGTAACGTAACTTTGGTGATAATATAAGTTAGCAAAAAGTAACTGGCAGTCCTAAAGTAGAAAGGATCCATTTTATCATTTCGGTTATACTTGATCCGTCAAATACTTGAACATAGAAGAAAGTATTTATATTTCGGTTATGTGTAATGTGCCCTCGATATATTCTTGGAGAAAATGAAACAATGAGCATGACAAGAGGTAGTGACCGGGCTCCTGGAAGTGCCGTGGCATCAGATAGGAGGGAAGAGATATCCCTACAACAGTTGTGCAGAGTGCTACATATGTAAATTCTCCTCTAGCACCTCTACTTAGAATAGATACCCTATGCGATTCCCCATCATACGGTGTCTATCGTGTCGCATAATTCCCATCCTGCCACATTTTATTACATAGCCTCAGTACCATATTTGCCCTCTCTGGGAACTGAGCCTTTCCACTTTCCAAGTCAAAGTATCTCGAAAATTAAATTATTCTCCTATTGATAGTAGATACGGTAAGCATTTAAAATAAGCGTATCAAGTATTATTTTAAATTTAAAAAAATGTTGAAAAATATCCTAAGTTTAATACGGTCTAAGTTTAATAAATAGTTCAAAAGAACGACATAACTCAAAAACTGGCATTTTTGATGACACATAAGTTAAAATGAAAAAATAAAAACTTTTAAAAATGTTCGAATGGATAAGAAAAGAATTCCAATAAGATTTTTGATTTACCAATACCTTTTTTTTTTTTTTTTTAACTCACATGGCACTTCCAAATATCTCTATTGGAAAATTATGATTTTTCCAAAAAACAGGCATTAATAAGAATAGTCTGATGAACATAGAAATTATTTTATCGTGAAAAAGATGTATTGTGATTTTTAAGATATTTTCATAATCATATTAATTTTAAAAATATCAGTCAAATATTTACAGCAATTAACATCATGCACCATACCCATCTAAGTTATCTTGGTACTGATAATTCCTATAACTTAGTGTATCAAACGTATTTACCCATTTTTTTTCCTACGCTACAAAGAACTTTAAGTGGGAGTAATTACTAAATTATTTTTTAGTATAATCATTGGAAGGTAATACAAACATTGCTAGAAAAAAAGAATAAGATTAAGACTGTAATTTCTGCAAATAACACCATGAGCCAGTAAGCAATAATTATGTGAATCGAGAGCTCGAAATTGAAACAGTACGCAATTGAGAAGGTTCCAAGTAATCAGAAGAAACGGTACTCAAATAAGGATTCATCTTAACAAGTTCTCCAAATTGAAAAATTCATCATGGAGTATTTCCCTAACGGCAATTCCACATCCCTTGCTCTTGCAAGAGGTTGAAGATCGTACAGATAGTAACACTGCTGACTCATAATGGAGTTATTAAAAAAATGCTCTGATTTTTCTTGGATTAATTGGAATACAACCTTAATATCGAAGACAAGTTTATGTTCATATTTATCACAGGTTCAATTTTAATTATTTATGTTGCAAACTTATTTGATACCCACCATCTTCTAGGCAGAAAAAGAAAGCAGTAGTGAATGAGATAGTCACTAGATCAGAAGGAGGGAATAGGTAAATATTGAAAACAAGAACAGGTAAGCGCTTTACCTTGGAGGACTCATTAACGGTTAGCATATTATATAGATGTAACTATTTTAATAGGTTCGAAAAAAATATATAAATATAAGAGAGGCGTTATGGATCAAAAACAGATAACTACAAACTTCAAAAATTTGTTGTTTTTTTTTCACATTTTACCTAGCTAAGTTACTTAGTTAAGAATCTTCAGGTTCAAAACTAGACAAAAACACGAGAAATAAAAGTCAATTTTTGAAATTTGGGAGTTAACGTCTCATAACCTGAACGCATCATGTATCACACATCTTGGCATTTACAACCAAAACAATGGTATCCGAATCAGAAATAATAATTTTAATTAATGGATTCTTAGTTCGGTTGTACAATAAGCAACGATTAGGATATCTGTTCCACAGATAGTCGCTTCGAGTTGTGCTACAAGTTTTAATTGTTTACGCGTTTATATGTTAACATTTCCCAAAAATACAAGTTGTCATGAGCTTTAGTATGGGAAAGAGAATGTAATCATAGGAAATACGTATACTTCGGTAAACATTTTATCTAGAAATAAACCTTACAACAAACATGTATCATCTATATAATTTATTTTTATTAATTATTATTTTGTTATTGATTTTTAAAAAATATTTTTCTCTTCAAAACAAAAATGTTTAAAAATGTGTCATCTCCATTTCGAAATGTTAGTGAAACTTTTATTTCTTGATGAAATGATTATCGAAGTATACACTTTTCCCATAATTACATATTCTTTTCCATAATAAAGCTCCATGATAACTTGGATTTTTTGAAAACATTAAAAATGAAACGAATAAACAGTTAAAAATAGTTGGAACTCAACTTGAAACGACAACCTGCGGAATAATTACCTCGATTAAAACCAAAAGTAGATTAATTCTCAAGCCTATTAAAATAGAACTAATTATTCCTCCCTATACTTAATACTGTCAACGAAAAACCAATATTCCGAAGATAAAAAAAAAATGAAAGACCGATATTCCATGCCCATTACCTCGTGAGAAGAGCACACTGAAGTAATTGGAAAGACTGTTTCGAGAAGAAACAGCTATAATTAAAATTAATCAATTAATTACAAAGATATTGAAACTAGTCAGCTGAGCGCCTTATTCCTTGATGGTGTATTAATGGCCTCTTTCGCCAATCTCAGGATGTCCCACACGCCTACATCCTAGCGTGGGCTCTCAATTTATTAAGATAGCTACCCCAACATAAAATATGAATCTTGAATCAATAAGTATTGAGTAGAAGGTACTGGGGAGTTCCGATTCGACTCTAGCTCAGTAACATGTTCGGTTAAGGGAAAAAGAAGATTTTCTATGATTCTTAGGCAAGTCGACCCCAAAGCCAACACGTACTTAGATCTTGAGGAACAATTAAAATAAATAATTTTAACAAATTAAAATATCTCACTTACAAACTGATATCACCAATGTTTCCTAACCATTTTAATACTTATTTAATTTTTACTTCCCCAAGACATGAAGTGAGATACAACAGGAATATGACACTCCCTTAGTCTCTTAACGGAATAATGGAAGATAACTAAGCATATAGAAAATAATGCATTGCTTAAAATATTTGGCTACGAAAGTATGACTGGAATAGACAATTTTAGATATAAGATATATGAATACACTCTTTTTTTTAATGATCTCAATTTTATAAATGATTTCATTTAATCTTGAGGAACTATTTTAAAAAATCATTTCATCGCTAGTAAATCGCTCACTAACAGAGTTCACCGAATTTTTTTAACCATCTGAATAGATATCGACTTCTTATTTCCCCATTTCCCAAGAAATGGGATATAACAAAATTATGGCACTCCCTTAGACTTTGAATGGACCAATTTTAGATATACGGTTGTCATAAAATAATGCAGTGCTTGAAATATTTGGCTCCTGATGAATATGTTGTTATGACTGCAATAGAGAATTTTAAATACAAGATATGTGAAAACACTCGTTTTTTTAATGATCTGAATTTTAAAGCAGATTTAATTTTATCTTGATAAATTCTCAGTTTATATTGATTACGAAATACAACGTTGTGATGATATAAATCATAATGATTTATTATCAAAAGATTATATTTCAAGAATAACATACGATGATAAAAGTGATAGAATAAATATTTTTAATTAGATTTTGTTTAACGTCACTTCGACTGCTCTTCTTAAATTAACTTCATGACACGTTTCAATATACAAATTTATTGTTTATATTTGATGCTCCTTACGTTCAAATAGATGCTTTACTATAAGTTCTACATTAACACAGCTTTGGCAGGGTGGTTGATAGAGCCCTAAAATTATATGGAGATACCACAAATCAAATCACTAAAAAAGAGCCAAAAACTCAAAAAGAAACACTATTATTTATTATAATGCAATTGGGGAAAACCACAATGCAAAGCCTTATGTTTCAAAAATACACCTACTTACCAGTCGACGTTTCGCCTATTCAGGCATTATCAAGACACCAAAATAAAAAAGGGAGTTATGTGAATCGCATCTCGAAGAAAAAGGTGCAATACATCCCAACGATCAACAGCCCAAACAGGCTGTTATATGTTGTATGTTGAACGTCTTGGTGGTGGGGTGCTGTCTCATGTTTGGAGCCTGTTTGGGCTGTTGATTGTTGGGATGTATTGCACCTTTTTCTTCGAGATGCGATTCACATAACCCCCTTTTTGATTTTGGTGTCATGATAATGCCTGAATAAGCGAAACGTCGACTGGTAAGTAGGTGTATTTTTGAAACATAAGGCTTTGCATTGTGGTTTTTCCCAATTGCGTTATAATAAATTATAGAGATGTTAAATTTTTTTGTGTCCGATTCTTATTAGGTTTATTTATCTTTTATATGACGGTGGTGGCTTTGCGGAAGGATCTCCCACTCTTCATCATTAATCATAAATAATTTAAAGCACAACTAATTTATTTATTTAAAACACAACTAAACCTTGTAAGAAATCTTCTAAAAAAAAAATTAACAATCAATACTTCAATATGACCACCTCTGGATACGTAACCCTAATCACAAAGTTAAATACATTGTCTCCAAGTTTGCCAAGTAACACTGTTGGCAAAGTGCCTTGTAGAATTGTAAGTTGTATCAAATATACATTTAACGATAAGTAAATTAACGATATTTTACAAAATAAAATCGACAAACGTTTTAGAGCTTGGAGCGATCAAAATAGCACCAAAAAGATTTGTATCGGTCGCTTGAATTATTTATGGGGGATGAGAAGATAATTTAGTTCCCATACGCATGCGCCAACTGGAGTCCAGTATAAATCTCTTCCTTCCTTATCTAGCACGCCATATTGTCCGCATTTATTACGATTCCGTCCATTTTATTTGCACATTCGTTTACTGAACCTTGTAACACCTGCCAGCTAGGGGTTATCTTAGGACTGTGCTTCGCATATTCATATATCAAAATACATTAAATGTTTATATATAGAATAAAAATAAAATCATTTCATCTCGTATCCATCTACTTTCAGGGCTGTATCGACCAGCCTGTTAAACCAGGGATAATATAGAGCAATGCAAGAAGCATCGAATAGATTTTTATTAAATAGATTAAATTTGTATATTGAAACGTGTCTAATGCTTAAAGAATATAGTAAAATACAGAAGACGCTGGTGAATTTAAAACACACGATGTTAAATGAAGAAATTTAAGAAGAGCAGTCGTCGCTAATGGCCTCAGCGGTCGAAGCGTCGTTAAAGAAAACAAATAACCAAAAAAAAACACGATAAAGTAGTTTTTGTTTAAACACTTCCACTTCTAAGGCAATTCCAAAAAAATGGTATCAAATTATAAATTTTGACAGGTTTATTGTATACTATTTATTCTATCCTAAGTAATTTTTGTTTACAAAACGTATTACGAAATCACGATTTTTCCTAGAAATTTTAGAATAAGGACTTTTGGCCCTGATAAATCGATTGGCATTATCTTTCATGCCAAGAAAAGTTTTTCGTTTAAAAAAAATAAAGTATGCCCTTATGAAAAAAACATTTATAGATACAAAGATACATTATGTAGTCGTGTGTTTAAGAATGTATCCAAATAAAGTAATTGTGTAGTAGAGGAATTTTTTTTTATGTGAAGTTTTATCCTAAAATAGATTTTTTTTCTAAATTTCTTTCTTGACATCTGTAACCTACAGTTTCACAGAGAGAAGTTTAATTTAGAAGAATATAAGAGACCGATAATACTTAAGTTATTTTATACGCAAGGGACTCTAAAATGTATAAATTAAGTAAAATCTCAAATACATCCTTGCGTCTGTAATAATTCGTCTTCCTCCAAGTCTCCTATCAGAATCCGTGATCAGACATCCGTTATAAGATAATCATTCTTCTTTAGCACCGTTTTTTAAATTATTTCTATGAATTTTTGAACTCGAAAATAGATCTAAGGAGTATCGAGATCTTTAGGACGAGAGGTTAACAACTATAGCTAGTTAGTGGGATGGATTAATTGTGGCGGAAGGCTGTGTGAGAGTAGACCAATCAAGACTACGAGTCAATTAGGCGTGTCAGACGGTAGCAATGACAGCTCAGTAATGATATGAATGCCTCTTATCCTTAGGCATCTCAAGGACATTATGACAGCCAATCAGAGGTCTAGAAGTCAAAAAAGTCCTGCGGGAAGAGGGTAGGAGATTCCATAATGGGGTAAAACGAAATTTAAATTCTTTTAAGTACAGTACGAAGAGTGGAAATAGATCACAGTGTATTCGACATTCTAAACCTACTTCTTCTGATTTAAAACTATGTATTGAAAATCTATTTTCTCTACTTAATATATATCGTCGATAAAAATGCAAAGTAACGAACGTAAAAAAAAAAAAATTAAACATTGTTTCCCTCCAATTTTCCGTTTCCCTCTCTTCATTCACTCATTAAAAATGCAGTATGGATATGCATGGCATGAAAAATACGCAAAATAATTTCAAAACCAAACTTTTTGTTAGATGAAATACTTATTTAATATTTTATTTTATTTTATTAAGTAATAATATATAATAAATTAGCTGTTGGAAAAAACCTATAGTTGAAATATTTCCTTCTTCCATAAGATCTGATCAAACCTGATTTAAGATAAAGAAATAAAAGAGGTAGAATTATTGAAAAGATATACATTTATAAAGATAGAGTACAAGAAGTTTCCACCAAAACTTAAAATATTCTCTTGCCAAAAAACAAGACTAAATGTACAAATACAAAATATTGAAGATGAAAATTTTTTCGTTTTCGTTCTATAGCGAATGCTTTAGGAAAAATAACATACATTAAATCCATATAGACTCATTTATAAGAAACAAAACCACGTATAATACTTCAGTTCGATACTTAATGAATGAACCTAAAAACAGTTTTTTCCACTCTCCTGAATAGAAGTGTTTTTCATATTCGATGTTACTTTTCATCATAATTATTATTAACTCGGCATTACAACTCGGTTACGAATCTTAGCCTCCTCCACCAGTCTCTTCCAGTCTTTCCTGTTCTGCGCAGTTGACATCCAGTTCCTCACTCCCAGGGCTTCTCTGGCATCTCTCACCACTCCATCCAACCATCTCAGCAACGGTCTCCCGCTTCTCCTAGTGCCATGGAGAAGTTCTGTCAAGACCCTCTTAGGGATTGTCTCGTCCACCATCCTGGCCACGTGTCCAGCCCATCGCAATCACAAAAGCTTCATTGTCAGAACAACATTAAATATTGCATTTATTTCGTTGTTTGTTCGTTCGCCTTCTCCAGTTCCCGTTGAGATGGACTCCTCCGAAAATTCTTCGGAGGATTTTCCTTTCAAAGACTAATAGGTCTTGCGCGATTCTCTTACCTGTAGACCATGTTTCAGATCCATACAACAGGACTGGGCGGATCAATGTCTTGTATAGATGGAGCTTTGCGGAGGACAAAATAACACTTGTTGACCATCAACATTCTTCTCTGCACTTCAACCTCAGGTAAATTATCATGAGTGACCAGTGACCCTGAATACGTGAACTGGGTCACTTTCTCAAAGTTGAAGGGGCCAACATGAATGGTTTCGCCAGGTTGTGGCTCCTTTCCTGTGGCCATGTACTTAGTTTTTCCTTCATTCACCTCTAACCCGAGTTTTCTGGCGGCGTACAATAGAGCCAAAAATCCCTCTTTTACAGACTGAAACGACCTCCCCACTATGTCCACTTCATTTCCATAGGCCAAGAGCTGGACCATGCGGTTGTAAACCACCTAGCTAAACCAGCGTCCCTAACTGCCTTCTCAAGTGCCAAGTTAAACAAGACACGCATCACCTTGGCGAAGTCCTTTTCTTGAAGAGAACTCTTCCGTCCTTTGCCCACCAACCTGCACAGTGCCCCTCTCACTACTCATGGTCAGCTTCACCAGGCGTATTAACTTATTCGGGGCATTGATTCCTTCAAGTGCCTTGTACGGTTCTTCTCGGTTAATGCTGTCATAAGCCGCCTTGAAGTCCACGAAAAGATGGTGGGTTTTAATTTGGTGTTCATTTCCTCTTTCCAGAATTGTTCTGAGGCAGAATATTTGGTCTGTTGTAGATCGAGATAGAGGTATTTTTCACATTCGATATTACTTTTCATCATAGAGATATTTTAATCTTTGTTCTACATATCCATATATTTTTTTATTTGAACTAATCTTTACCATCTAATAAAACTTATGTTACATTAGCTAAATGAAATAAGGGAATTAGTAGAGAAGTAGAACGGTAACACTTTAGCAATGAATATATAGTAACATTAATTTTGTTCAAAATTCTTATCAGTAATTGTCTTTTATTGAATAACGGAAACTTATTCTTGAAAATATAACTAAAAAAAAAAGTTGATTAACAAATCTTTATTAATAATTCTTCTGAAAAACAAATACTTCAAAGCTAGTCTACGATGAGTATTACTTTATCAAAATTCCAATTCAAATTCCAAAAAAGGAAGAAATTAAGAACCTAAGTAATATCTAAACTGTAACGATTAAAAATACTTTATTATAAGGAGCATTTAAAGACAATAGTAATTAAATTCAATAATTAATATAATCTTTAATTATTATAGTATAAATTTAGATTCACATGTTAAGACTTTTTAATTATTTTTGTTGATGTTTTATGTAGCAAACAAAGACTTTGTTTCGGAACATAGAGATAAAACGTACAAAAATTATTAAGAATTCAGAGCTATAGCTATGATTTTTTTTTTCAAATTTACTTCATTTCATTACGAACGATCAAGAGGTCAATGCACAGGAATATATAGCAATTATTTCAGAACGCCATCTATAAATTATTTAGATTTCAAGAGATTACCTTTGCAATAAAAAGCTAGATAGGGCATTTCTTTAAGTTATTACCGACAATTATCCAGATTAATTATATTTACTTTGAAAAGGCACGTAAGAATATTAAAATAAAAAAAAGTTGTGAAAATTTCCAATTAAGTTGTAAGAGGTCACTCTTTACTGCATGAAGGAGTCGATTCTAATTTAGAATCTTCATTGATACCATCAGGCGCGCCTATTATTTATTATTTCATATCATTATATTTATTGCACGCCTATTACAGAACATAAACTTTGAATCGGTTCGTAAATTGAACGCTGAGTATTTTGTTGTGATCACAATAATTATTAGAGTTGTAATTTCGACTTTAAATTACTTTTTTATGACAATAAATTGATTAACGGCATTTCATTTTTTTACGATCGTAAATACGACTAATAAAGACATAAATTTTCTGTAGGTGAGTATTAATGTTTTAAACAGAAATTTTCTAATCACCCATACCATATCTACCATAAGAAATTTAGAAAATAAAATTTAAAATGTGGATTTATTAAATTTGTATTTATAAATTAATTATATTATTATATGATTATATGAAATTATATTTACATATGAAAAATAACTATTAATTTATAAATTATGGTGAAAAGAAAATTTATATTTAATTAAATATAGATTAAAGCTTCCTGTAAATGTATCATCCAATTTTTTCGTATCTATGAATCAAATAAGGCACTAAATCGTTCGATGCCACACAGAAGATTATTCTTAATGAACTTCAAGACTCATAAAGTTCAAATATAGGCAAAATCATTTATAATTCCTTTCATAATAATCTTCTTATCCACAATAGCTGTTTGTTCAAATCCTTCTAGTCGAAGTTTTTGACAAGTTTCGTCTCGTCTAGTTCTGCCTACCAGTGAGTATCATTCTTATATCATTGCAGATTTATTTTTTCTACACGTTTCTTAAAAAAAAAAATAATGATAATAAAATCCACTATATAAATATATTTTAGAGTGATGCACGGTGATTTCAATTTAACAACCTTTCAAAGCTTCACTTGCATGAACATATCTATTTATGAAATAAAATCTTTGAACTCGACTTTCGCCCATTTCAAAACATCGAATTAATTTGAAACTTTGCACACTTATCGAGGACCGATGATAATACTATATTCTAATAATTTTGTCTCATTATCATGTCCAGGATCTGCACGATTGGCTATTTATAGTGTCTTAAAAAATACTAGTGTCTTGTGCCAAATACTTGATCTTAGAGACAAGCAAATGGCTACTGGTACCAAAAACTCGGGAGTCTCGTTTATTTTGCAACAAACAAAAAATTAGTATTAAAAACTAAAGCCAATACGTTTATAGCCAGCCAAAACAATAAGTTCTTAATACTTCAAAAACTAAAAAAAGTATTAATCGGAAGTAGAACTATAAAGTAGAAAATAATTTTCAACAAGTTAAAAATAAGAATAGTTATGGACAAAAAAAATTGTTGTAAATAAGAGTGATTCCTGATGCTAATTGTAAATAAATATTTTGTTGACTGATATTGATAAAACGATAATAATTATGAAAGCAGCTTTAACAACATCCTAAGGTTTTTTTTATGAAAAAATGAATTTCTTTTTTATCACTCCGTTCTTATTTTTAGCATATTGAAGATTTTTATCTAATTTTATTATTTTTTTTTTATTAAAGTGTGTTTTCTGAACTATTATTTATTTTCTACTTTTTAATAGGAATGGAACATGTTTTTTTTAGTTTTTTTAAATATAATTTTTTTGTATTAAAATATACGAAACTTCACAGTAGTCTTAGGCTTGTTTTATGAATTAAACCATATGCATGCTTTTGTACACACCTTAATGATTGGCACAATTATTATTTATTTAAAACGTTTTATGCAACAGTAGGCTGGCTGGGATACAGAATATCTTTTCAATTTTCTACTACTGGTTGTCATAAAGACTTATTCCAGACAGAGCTCTGGAAATGGGCAGACTCCAGTGACGGATGCTAGAGCAGAGTTGTATTCCAGTAGAGACGACTGAATGAAGCGGACGCCATTGTCCATCTCGACTTGTGCTCATTACCATTATTATTATGTGAGAAGTGGGAGAGGGGGGTGGGCGTGGCCAGAAGGGACCAATCAACGCGCTACGTTCGTCATAGCCTGTCATCCAAATAGCATCCACTCCCCCCTCCGCAACCAGGAGCTCTAGCGAGGTCGTATATCTTCCCCGGCCATGGGCTATTCTTTAAAGCCCTTCCGGGCCTTTTAACACCTCTCTCAATGCCAACTCTATTAGTACCTTTACGATCTCCTTTTAACATGTCTTCCCTATGTTTATATCAATGCATATTTAATAAATTACTTAATTTCAACTTTATTAAGTTAAAAATATTTATTCTATTATAACATTGCGTTTCTGCGAATTATCAAACCATATGTGAACATAAAATTAAATTCACTATTTATGATTTGGACCATTAATTCATTTTTTATACGAAGAATATCGCAGATATCTTAAATTTTTTTAATAAAACAATTTAAATTTAGTTATCTAGGTAGGTGCCCTAATGAATGATAAATACAATAGAAAAAAAGTATTTTTTTGTGGGTAGATATTGCTCAGAATTTACATATACTGTAATGAGCCTACATTCTAATATTATGGCCAAAATTAATATATCTAGACTATTTGTTTCAATAGCCTAAAAGAATTATATACAGACATTATTCAGTTGTTTCTAAAAAAAAACCATATGTCACTCTTTAAGTCAGGAGTTGGCAAAAAATGTCACATCATTCACTAACTGGAATATTTCCTCCGAACAATACAACCTGAATCCCATATGTTTGATATGGATATAGGCATTCTGAACCAATTCAGTAATTCATTGATAACTCCTTTGTACAACACCCGTTGCTTTAAAATAATGATCAGGCCATATAAACCTATTTCTTAGTGTAATAAAGAAATAAAAAAGGGTTCCCTTAATAGGGGGGGAGGGACCCTGGCGGTTAAACGAGAAGGATACATCACCTCCCGGGGCAACCATTGCCCTAGAAACAGTATTCTCTACCACTTAGTGAACCTTTATGATATGTAACAGCACAGGTTTTTTCATTTTTTTAAAATAACCATTTAATACGTGGAAGCGGAATAACACAAGGGAACAAATTTTTATTAATTTTTTGTTGCATGGAGTTTTAGGCCTGTTGTTTACTAATTAGAGGTTGGTGATTACAAATCTAGCCTCAGTTTTTCTCCAGCACCTTTTGTTTTTGGCAAACAGCTGATAGACATATATTTGTACTAGTCACATTCAAACTTCAATTCAACTGAGTTGTTTAGTGAAAAAGTTTGTGCTCTTGTGTTAAATAACAATGTCCAAGTTAAGAAATATCTGTAGAAACGATCCAAACTATTTCTGTAACATTTGTGGTGAATATACATTCAAAAATTGTAGGCTAAGTGTGTCAGAGTTTATAACACAGGTATATTTTGATTACTTTGGATTCGCTTTGGACATCCGTGACAAGTACTGGATCCCTCATATGGTATGTAAAACATGTGTTGAGTCTTTGAGATTATGGGCAAATAAGAAAAGACCCCATTTTAAGTATCAAACACCAATGATTTGGCGGGAACCTAATAATCATCAAGATGATTGTTATTTTTGTGTGATTGATATTAATGGAATTAATAAAAATAACCGGTCGAAATGGTCTTATCCAAACTTGTTATCTGTTACTCGACCAGTCTTGTCCTCTGGCGATGCACCAGTACCCCAAGCTTCTTCATCTGTACAAAATGATCATGATATAGAAAAACAAAACTATTCTTCAAGTGACGAAAGTCGGACAAGTGATTCTTACCCTGATTTTACTTCTGAGCCCCAGCTCTTTAATCAGGAAGACCTCAATGCATTAATCAGAGATCTTGGTCTTTCTAAAAAGACATCGGAGATTCTAGCTTCTCGATTAAAGCAAAGAAATCTTTTAACCCCAGAAACAAGAATTTCATACTGTCGTAACCGAGAGGCAGAATTGCTGTCATTCTTTTCTAAAGATGACGACTTTGCTTTTTGTTCAGATGTTCCTGGTTTATTGAAAGCAATGGGAGTACAGAAGTATGATCCAAATGAATGGCGTTTATTTATTGACTCCTCTAAACGTAGCCTGAAATGTGTACTTATGCATTACGGCAATAAGCTGGGTTCGATACCGATTGCACATTCAACTACAGTCAAAGAAGAATATGCTACTGTAGCTTCTGTAATGGATAGAATCAAATACAACGAACAAAAGTGGTTGATAAGTGTTGATCTAAAAATGGTGAATTTTCTTCTTGGACAACAAGGTGGATATACAAAATATCCATGTTTTATTTGTTTATGGGACAGCAGAGCTAGGTCTGAGCACTGGATTAGAAAAGATTGGCCTTCCAGGCAATCTATGGTTCCGGGACAACTGAATGTAATAAATGAGCCCCTTGTGCCCACGGATCGAATAATACTGCCACCTTTGCATATCAAACTAGGGCTCATGAAACAATTTGTCAAAGCTTTGAACAAGGGTGGTGATTGCTATAAATACATCTCTAAGAAGTTCTTTAATTTGAGCCAAGAAAAAATAAAAATGGAATTTTTGATGGTCCCCAAATAAGAAGGTTGATAAAGGATGAAAACTTTATTAGTTACATGACTGACATTGAAAAAAATGCCTGGAATGAATTCGTTTGGACTGCTCAAAATTTTCTGGGAAACAAAAAGGAAGAAAGCTATGCGGAGCATATTGAACTAATGTTGTTACACTTCCAGCAGCTTGGTTGTAATATGAGCATCAAAGTACACTTCCTCCACAGCCATTTGGACCGTTTCCCTGAAAATCTTGGTGATCTGAGTGAAGAACAAGGGGAACGGTTCCATCAGGACATTCGAACTATGGAGGAACGTTACCAAGGTCACTGGAATGCTCACATGATGGCGGACTATTGTTGGAGCATTAAAAACAGCCCCCGTGAACCGAATCAAGCCAGAAAATCTTACAAAAGAAAATTTTTTGATATGTAGTGGTAATTTTTTTAATAGTTTTCTTAATAAAAAATATTTTCATCTTAAAAAACAGTTTATAATTATAACCCCAAAAGTAAAGCTGATACAAACAAACTGACTTCAGATCTTAAATCAGCACCTCGAGGAAGTAGAATATTAGTCAAAATATTTCATGCAACAAAAACGTTGTTCCCTTGTGTAATGCATTGCTGCTATTAAAATAAATAAGAAATACAAATTATGAATATTATGTCTTCTTACAAGATTTCAAAACATATTGAATAATAATAATAATTAGAGCGAAAAAAACAAAAACTCTTTTTCAATGAACCTGAGTGAAAGCGTTTTTCTCTAATTTAGATCAATTTTGAGCTCTTAATAGGCTATTAACTAGGATTTTATTAAACAGTTAAGGAAACAATTAATCAATTAATAATCGTCATTGGCTGCCATTGAGGCTTTTAAACTCTAACCATTACATCCAACAAATGTTTTTTTTTGTCATTAAATTGCACTCTTAGGATTGCACTGCTATTAGGAAGATAGGTCTGTTGCTTTTCTCACAATAAAAGATAAATAGGCATTGTAAATAAGATCGTTAAAGAACTTTAATATATAATTCTTGAATAAGCTCCCGAATAAGGGAATATCTAATAAAACCATTACCTGACTGCGATGTTTTACTTTGTCTCATTGCAGTTATCAATTAGATGCAAAAGAGGTAAAGATTCTTGATCAAAATAAATACAAAACAGATTAGTCACAACTAAAATCCAAGAAAGGAACTTTGCAAAGGTTTATTATTTTCTGAGGAAAACATAAATACTAATAATAATGAAATATTAAGAAGGAAACGACATGAAAAGTCAGAACTTATTAAAGTTCTTTAACTCGAACCGACTATCTGCGGAACTGATACCCTATTTTTTTTATAAAAGTATTTAACATGATTATAAAATTAGAGTAGGTGAATTATACTGTGTATGGATGTAGGCCAATGATATGTAAGGATAAACACGGGTTATATCTGAAAAATGGATATTTGTAGTATTCTGCGTTTTCTGGTGATAATCATTATTAATATTATTACTCACATATTTTTTTTCAATTAAAAAAAATACATTAAGTTCTGGTCACTTCATGACATGGAGTAACCCTTTCAGAGAACTTTTGACCATTGATGATTCTCTGTTTTATGTTCATCCTCTAGAATTATACGCCATATTAGCAAGTGTCCCTCATGCTGTTCCCTTATTAATGGACGAAGGAGCGGGATTTCCGTTTTCGGTGCTGGCGCAGAACGAGATTGTAATCCGTTAATTGGACCAGAGGTAGTGGGGGAGGGAGGAAGAGTTCCTCCGGAGGGCCGCCATTTTGTCAAAGTTGACTCTGGGGATTATAACAAATTAGCGTAGGTTAAGGCAATTTGCGCTAATAGCACCGCAGTATTTCTTTATTAAATTTACAACGAACTTGGCCTGAGTAATTACCACCTCCGATGAAATATTATGATTGATCGCTCATGAGAGTATAAGAAATAAAATGAATAACATTCGTACAAAATGATCGATGATGACTACACACGTATTAAAAGGATGAAATCATCATTGAAGAATCTCCTCCCCCCCAAAAAAAAGATGATAACTTAATAGTATATATATGAAATAATGTGTTGTACATAGTTTGAGTATACTATAGTAGTATACTCTATGCATAGTATGCATTAAGCAAATGGAGAAATTGTATTTACGCAATGTCGATCGATATGACCTTATTTTAATAAAGTTTCCTCTATCGTTTCAAAGTCTACTTACTAAGAAAATGATAATAGAAATTAGTTTAGCTGTATTCAAATCGTTAGTAGCGATGATTACAATTTTCTTGTGGAAAAAATAGTCAATCAAAGGCAGACTTAGCCAAATATAGTTGAAACGCAGATAGACCACGTTCTGATTTCAACTTAATGTTTTAATATTTTTAATGATATTGATATCTTATATCATTCCTGACCATTTAAAGAATGATTTATGAGAGAAATAAACTAAATGACACCCAGTTTATAGAAAAGTTGAATGATGAGGAAGAAAGGTGTGCCATCCAACGAGACATTGGAAGGGTTCAGGATAACTTCGAATAATAATGGGAGGAGGATTTGTGATTGATAAATGGAATATTCCTAGGTATGTTTGATTTTCAGCCAAAGAGGGTGGAAACCGTAAGATGATGATGCGTTGTTGTATTTGGCGTGTAAGGAGGGAGTAGAAGTCTGGAATGAAAAGAAGTAAAACTGCTAAAATAAAATGAAACTCCGAACTGACAGAATCAATATCTTGAGCGAAAAACGTTTTGAGGCATAAGAAAAGACATGCACTGTATTAGGCTCAAGACTAGCCTTATTGGAAGAAAGATTAAGATGACAGAGAAACATTTAAAACCACTGTCCAACTTTAAAGTGTTTTTATGGTCTTCTTGAATATGGGTGTGCGAGGTAGGTGGGAGAACAATTTCCAAGAATTCTTTAACCCTACAGAAGATAAGGAATATTCTGATGGAATATCTATGAGGAGAATAACCACGAAACGAGACCACGAGGTTAGATTGGCTATAAATAACAAGGCTTCAGATTAAGATGGCATACCGGTGGAATTTGACTGATATGATCAGTAATCTCTGGGAGCCCATAATAATATCGGACAGCTGGATGAAACCATATACTCTTATCCAAGAAGCACAAGCAGGAACAATTACCGAGGAATTGTTCGACCGTTCATCAAGATGGCCTATGATGTGTACGAAAGAAATACACGAAGCATTGCATAATCCATAAGTAAATAAAGAATTGAAATTATGGTCCATATATTTAAAAATATAAATATTGAAAACATCCTTAAAAGCACTATGTATTCACAAATTACATATAACAGCGCGAGTCTAGTTTTATGATCTTAAGCTCTTCGTCCGATTAGCCATAGCAGCATAAAGTGACGTTAAATGAACAAACTGAACTGTTCTTAAGCTGTGTGGTTAATGATTAGAAACGAGTAAGGGAAGTTCTAAACCGTACCCATGAGGTTATATAAATTATAACGAAGTACATATTTTAGCTAAGAAGTTTTATATAGCAGCAAACCAGTCATGGTACCAAAATAAACCTGTGACCTTTGCTTATCTTTTCCTGCTAAGCCTAGATTATACCGCAAAATGATAGCTTAGACACCAATTAGTCTGTCCAGTAACTGTTGAAGAACCATAAGACATTGAAAGCGTTTAGGAAAGCTTAAGAAAGTAATAATCGGAAGAAGACATTTGAATGAGAAATGGAATCAACCAAGACAGGCTGATTTAGAGGGATGGGCACCGTAAGGTAAAAAGTGAGCCAGTTTGAGGCGTGTAAAGAGGCAGTATAAGTGCAGAATGAAAAGAAGATAAACTTCTAAACAGACATACTAGACAAAACGGATCCTTAAGCTTCAAGAAAGACAATTATAGGCAAACTTGCGAACTTCTTAGTAGCAAGAAGGATGAAGAAGCTAGATGAAACTAGTAATTGTTGATGTAGCTGTAAAAGAGCAGTTTATTTTTCTTCTAGTTTAGATGAAAGGGACCAATGTCATTTTTTTTTTTTTTTTTTAAGAACCAATCATATAAAATAAGGAATTATAATAGTAATGCATCAAGAAGACCCAAAATGTATGAGATACATGTTTATGAGGCGCCAAATGAATAATATAGAAGAGCTAACAGAAGACCTCGATGCCTCCTCCGGGTTCCGGTCCGATGGTCACCGTTTCGCTTCGAGTCCGACCAATGGCAGCCACGACCGCAGCGGGACATGACTTCGGCTCTTAATGGCCTCAATTTCTTCAGCATCGCCTTCCAGAGTGAAGTTTATAACAGAACTTCCGGAAGACAACTTGGAAGAGTAACAATAAATATTATACAGGAAATTAAATAAATTGCATTCATTACCTCTTAAGCTTCTTAAAAAAAGAAAAAAAGAATTTGGTAAACTGCGTATATATGGGTTATTCTGTTGTAACTGTTACTATTGTTATTATTTTAAATTCTATAAATTTATAAAAACCTAATTCTGCTATTATAATAGAATATGTAGATTCAAATCAAGATGTGGTAGATAACTTATTTACTATCTTACAGCCACGATTGGAAACAGTGGGATCTACAAACCTCCTGAGGCTCGCCCAGCCTCTCTAAATAGTACTCATAATTATTTTTTAAAAAACCTAGGCAGTTCACCGTGATCTCGGAGAAATCACCTCTCTGCACATACGTAAGCTTACAAACAGTGCAGTCTCTACAATGTAATAAGCTCAAGACCTTCCATGGGTGGTAGTGGTACAGGTTTTTATATTTTATTGCTAAGTTCATTTTGTAAATGGATTCAAGAATAAAATGAAATAAGATAAGTTACGTTAAAAAAAAGCCAAAAATAGAATGCCATAAACGAGCAGTTGAATAAGACAAATGACATAGAATATAATAAAAAATAATAAGTATACAAGACATCATAACATCTAAGATCATTATAACAATATTAATTTCTTTAGACGTTAGATGATAATTTATCCATGTATCTGACTAATAATTACATGATGTACGATGTTCTGAGCGAGGGCAAGTTACTCATGCTATCTATGTACGCAAATACAGCCTTGTATTGGTTTATCAAACATTTAATTAGACAAAATTTTATTGTTTGTCAAGCCATTCATCCACCTAAGATACAAATTCGATTTTAAATTTAGTCAATTATATTTCATGGTTTACTTTGATAAAGCCTCTTTCTTACCATTTTGTAATGTACAAGTATTAATGCCATACAGTTTTTTTATAAGGTTAATTCTGATAAAAACAAAAAGAGTTCTGCATTTATAAAAACATAAGTAACTGATAGGGGTATTATTTTATTAAAAAAAACATTAAGTGTCTTGGCCATAGTACATATAAAATCTATAAGTTTATAAGAATAATCTAGAAACCTGTATCACTACAATCCATGAAGGGTTTCGGGTTCAGTACTCCACCATGTACTGGTAGAGCTCTACTATTTCTAGGACAACGATGTGCAGCAAGGTTATTTGTTCTTTACCACCCAATCTCTAGGTTTTCCGCCAATTTAGGGTACCCACTTTGTAGAGGCAGGATGGACTTTAGGAGGATCTTCAGATCTCACAGGGTCCATGAGGCTGTTAACAGATAACGTAATATATCTCTCACTGCCGGATTTGAAATCGGAACCTGCGGGATAGCTACTCAGCGTCATAAAATAGTAAATAGTAATGATAATTATAGTAATAAGTAGATAAATAGATAATGGCCAGTTTTACATCCTTTGTGGAACACCTAAGTTAAACGTTGTTCAGCGTTTCATTCTTCTTTTTCCATGAAGTTATATAAAAATGTATATAATATAATTGTAAAGGGTATATGACATAAAGATATATGTGTGTGTGTGTGTGTTGGCTCATAATATTTTTTGTTGATAGGCTAATTAATAAACTTATAAGACTGCCAAATAATTACTTATTAAATACGGAATATAGAAAACCACCTACAAAAACCGTAATTTGACCTTAACTCAATTTTCATTTTTTTTGGACTAACTCAATTTTCATTTTTTTTGGGCTTAAGGCCTTTTTTCCTATTAGGACAGAATTAATCTATAAATCTTAATTTACAATTAATAAAAAAAATCTATAATTTTTACCCCGCTTATAGGCTCAATATAACTCATAAACTATTTCTACAGTCGTCCAAATGTTATATTTTTGAAGAGTCGTCCTATCGTAGACTTGACCCAATTATGTAGCCAAAGATTGGATTTTCTTCCTGACGTGCTTCTGACCGAGGTGGTCTAAATTCCACAATTCCGGCCGTGTCCAATACTAATTAGGGCCGTAATGACGGAAAAAGCGCTATCGAAATTCGATGGTTGGTATAAGCCATAAAAGGGACTATGGGCTCTAATGATAGATGAAAACAAATTACAGGGGCCACAGATTGATCCGAGCCCAGGGCCCTAGGAGTTGATTAGAGTACGTGTTACGTCAAGCATTATCGCGGCAACTGGCCCCTTCGTATTGACAGCTGGCTCCTCAGAATCACTTCCGGCGAGTTCCTCCAACAAGTCCTCCCTCAAAGAGGTACTCTTACGTTACCGATAAGAAGAAATTATTAGTACACGTTAAGATTGTAAGGCAAACGTGGTAGTGAAGGCTATCGGGCACAACCTGTTATTAAAAGTGAATTATTAATCGACCGAAACGACCTCATCAGTCGAATCACCAATACCGGTCCTTGATTGAACCAAACAACAAATAATCGAAGGCGTTTTTTTATCATTAAAAAAATGATTTGACAATCTTTGTTAAACCGTTATGTACTATGATACAAGTTATTAGATGGATGCTATCTGATTAAAAGCGAACAGTCACTATTATGGAACTTCGTTATTCCATAAACTTAGTGAGATCTTAAATATACATATTAAAAAATTGGAAACTATTTATTTTTTCTCTGACACTTTGTTATTCCATGGTTATTTTTAATTATTTGATATAAGGGTAACATATTTAAAATAACGCCTATTTATTTTGTTGAATAAAAAATTTGGTGATAATCACTAATATGTTATAAAAAAAAAATTATAATAATAAGCAGCAGATTTTAAAATTATTTACGTTTGCTGTTCAAGCATAATTACTTTTATTTGATGTGCCTTAAAAAATCGAAAAATTATAAAAACATACGAAACAATAAGGAAAGTAAATAAGAACTTCGACATTAAGAAAACAAATTTCATCTATAGATCAACTCTATGTTCTCCTGAGTTGTGTGAATTGCGATCATCTCACAGACCTTCTGTATAGTAGGCGAAACACTCGTTTCTATATCTACTACAATTAATAGAAGTGACCTGAGAGTAATTGCTTTCTTCACTGTTGCTAAAGGGCTGAGAGATGATCACAAAGCAACTGGGATCAGGAGGACCAATCTTCACCTTACCATAGAGATTTATTATTCATATATCATTAATGGTAGGGACTGGCTACAATAAGAAAAAACAACTAAAAAGTAAAAAAAATATTAATCGAACTCGTTTCGGAGCGTCGTTTATGCTAAGTCTCATTTTAAAAGGAGACATCTTTTTTGTAATTTTTAATGTACTAGAAAAACGGGTTTAAAAAGTGTCATCAGCGCTGATATGATCAAGTCTCAAGGGAAAAGCCGAGACGTTAGTAGGAGGATCTTAGGAGTACTAAGCCTAACAATATGGATTTGGATTCAAGATTCAGTAAAGGATGGCGTTTATGACTTCCATCTTGCTGGTGTTAGCATCAAACTGAACCTCTATGTATTTGTATTACCCAACAAGAAATATCATCTTTTATTTATTTAATGATGTATAATAATTACAAATCTTAATGTATCTAGAGACCTACGTGGTTGGTCATTTGTGATTTTACATATATATTTTTTTTTAAAGTTTAATTTTTATTAATAGTTTAAGCGACCCAAAAATATCCAAAACCTTATTATAAATCAATCGATTGAAAAAAATAAATAAAGTATCGGTATTTGCAAAAATTACGGGGGCTTGGAATCGAGACAGCTACCATCCCACGCATTGTCGAGGCCTCCTGCATACATAATTCAATTTTTTTGACATGTGGCACAGAAGTAAAAATGAAAGGTTTTATTTTTATAAATAAAAAATCTAGCATATTCAATTATTGGAGCTTATTTTATGATTAGTAAGCCTTTTTTCATGCTCTCCTATTTCTAGGATCTAGTTAGTTGGTTATATAAAACTATGAACGAAGTAAGAACTAGACGTATGCATCAATATATAGGTACTATAAAATCGAAGGCTTATAATAAGAATCGAGTAATAAATATTTTTATTGAAATTATTAAAAAAATAATAATTTGCAAAATGGCTGATCAACATAATTCAAGTGTATTCAACACGAGATTTTAACTTTAATCTCTTAAGTTGTTGAAAAATTAGATTTTTTTGTAATGTTATATATCTACAGCCCCGGTGAATAAGTGGTTAAGGCAAATTTTGTCCAGAAATAATTAATTGTTTTGAGGGAAGCAGAATCGTACCATCCTCGTAGTTCATAGCATGAAATGAAATAATATAAGCAATAACTCCTTTTGAAGCCAGTGCTTGACAATGCTTGCAATAGAATACACGAAGATATTCCATGTAAGCTAAAATTAGAACTTTCCGGAATAACTAAGATAGATTTGTTTTTGTCATACATTAAAACCCTTAAATAAGAATTTATTGATTCATTGATTTTATATGTATGACTTAGTCATTTATTCACTTAAAAAAAAAAAATAATAATTCCGCATCATTCAGTACACGAAACTAATTTTAGAGAAAATTATTTGACAACTTATTCACCGGGGTGTTTGATGTATTTGAAAAAATAAGTAATAAAAGAGTAAAGGAAATTTTATTTCGTTAATTGAATTAAAATTATTGAGTTTATAGATTGCAAATCCAATAGCATAAAGTAAATGATCAAAGTTGAATAAAATGATCCAATCGGTAGAGGAACCAAAGAATTTACGAGTATTACACTCATTTCATCTAAAATAAAACAAAAATATATCAGTAGCATGAAATAGCAATTGCAATCTCTAGATCTAGATTTACATTTAGCATTATGACTAACAGAGCGTAATCACACCCTGACTTTTCTTTATGAGAATTGTAAAAGAAAAGAGGCTAAGACAATTTATTGGGACCAGC
This sequence comes from Arma custos, assembly GCA_037127475.1. Lineage (NCBI taxonomy): Eukaryota > Metazoa > Arthropoda > Insecta > Hemiptera > Pentatomidae > Arma > Arma custos. The sequence continues at coordinate 66,217,501 of CM073764.1, read as the reverse complement.
CAATTATATCCACTTGCAAATAGGCTACGTGATCCAATAACTATTGAATGGGTCCGCATCTCCGTTAGATCCGACCCTGCATTAACCGGATTTTTTCGCTGCATTGCCCTATGGTGATTGCCTGTTTATCAGCTGATCAGCTCCATGTTCCTCCGATGCAATTAATGCCCGCTACGCTCTTGTAATAAAACAATGCGGCATTGAAGGCGCAAAGGCGCATTTTTTCGCACCTAGGGATTGCGCAAGAACCCCAATGCTCTTCCTTTTACTGCGGCAATAGACACCCTCTCGCCAATGCGGTCGTACTTGCGACAATCGCTGAGTGTTGGAACACGCCTATGAATAATGCAATCGGTTAAGACAGGGATCGAGGGCAGGGACTAACCGGTAGCTTCGGAGGTCGGGGCAGAAATGAGGAAGTGATAAAGACAGATAGAAAGGTGGGTGACAAGATGGGAAATGAGGTCGCTTGTTGCGATGTCATTTGGAGCTCCCCTGCTCCAGACTAATGTAGAGAAGGAGGCTTATCCATCTGCTAATCCAAGGCCAGGAAGGGCATCCATCTACTTAAGATGCAATGTACCGTACTTAATTGTCATAACTGGGATCAATATTACTATAAATTTGTGATTTCATACAAGGCACATTTATTTTATTTTTTTAGTTTCTCCATGATTTATTTACAATACATACAAATTACAAATATAATAAATAGACCCAATGCTGCTACATAAGCTGCTATAAAAGCCTTTTATTACCTTTCGGTAAATTAGTAGATTGAAAAATAATTAGGCTAGAGTATTAATTTTGTTTAATTATTGATGTAGATAATCACTCCTTAATTGCCAAATGGGGAACGAGATAAGTTAGTGGCCCCGTGATAGATGATCTATTTAATTTGTTAACTGCTGGAGATAAACCTTGTGGGATCTGGAGACCCTCCTGGGGCTACATGGCCTCTATAAAGTGAGTACCCTGAATGGGAAATCCTTACGGATGAGCGAGGTCTCGGATAAGTCACCTCCAAGTACAACTGTTGTCCTTGAAACATTATAGTCTCTACCACGAACTGAACCTATGACTTTCACAGATTGTAATGGAATAGGTTGGTTGCCTCCTCTCCCTTGAAAGATTAGAAGCTTGTTATCGATTGAGATATACGAGTAAACGTCTTGTTTGTTGTATTTCAAGTAAAGTATTTGACTCTTTAGGACTTAACTTTAGTTTTTCACAGTTGAGATATCATAGACCCTTAATGGGTTGCAGAGGAATTGTTTTTTCTTTATATCATTAAAAAAATGCAAGCTTATAAGAGTTACAAAGACATTAACGATGTGTTGCCTAAATTCTTTCGAATTTCATGGCCTACGAAGGACAATCTGTTACAATTGCTTTTCCAAGAATCCATTACTAGCCGTCATGACATATAATTATTTTGGTTGTCGTACCTACTACAACGAAGGGACATCAAATGGTCCTAAATTGGATCCTTACACGCAATCTTCATAATTGTTCAAATACTGATGCCTCGCATGACAGGAGACTTGTGTTATACAACATTCACGCTTCGGTTCTTGGAGAAGGCTTCCTCATCATCGGCGGTTGTCAGAGCCGTGTCGTTGCTCCCTCGCTTTCTCATTAGAGCCGTAGGTGGGGTTCCCAACGTTCTGCTCGAGAGCGGGTCCAACAGGGTTGAAGAATGTATTTCGATGGGGGGGGGATCCCCGTCTCTATGGTCACGTCCCGAGCTAAACACACACTCCCTCCATCATTACCCCCACCTGCAGCGCCGTAATGGGGATCGGGAATTCGGAATATGGAGTTCTCATAGCGGCGGGGAACAATCGACTCCACATCAAGGAGGCTCGAGTGAACGGCCGATAACTAGCGAGGGGCGGATGAATTAGAACGATCTGGAGGAGATAGTCATCTTTTCTTCGAGGATAGTTAATAATAATCTTCTCTTATACGGAGGAGATGGGAATTGACAGTTGGGTCACAAGAGTCAGGAAGAGCGAGACCTCCTTGAAAACGAAAATATATTTCATTGCCCATCAAAATGCAATTTCAGGAGAGTTTGGAGGAATGCAGGAGCAACATTCTATGTATTAATTCAAAATATTACAATCGCTAATGATCCTTTAATGGATGGCTCTTGCTACATATCTGTAGTCGATACAAATTGATAGTATTGAATGTGAAAGAGACACATTTTACATTTTTTATCTATAGGGAATTCTTTAGGATAGGTAATTGATATAAAAGTCGGTACTGTTATATTAGCCAGTACCCAGGGACTGTTATCCGCCTATGTTTATAATCTGAATACTCATATCTCTGATACTGATAACACCTATCTTCTTATTCATACTATTGGAAATTGAAATATATAAAATGCATTGATAAAATGCTGATTACAATCCTCTTTGGCCACGTTTCTCTTCTTTTTCTTCTCTTTATATTTTCATCCACACCTGTAAAATACAAGTAATTGACAATCAGCAGATCGGCTGACTTGAAAATAATACAGAAAGACTTGAATGGCATGACGAAGAACAGTAGCCAGCGGTACCCCTCTATTGGATTGCTTTAATTTCCTACTGTAATAGATCTCTCATCCATTTCCTCTTCTTAAATCAATGTTTTACCTACACTTTCATTCTATGATCTTTTTCACATAATTTATGTAATTAACCCGAACTTGTAGAAGCTTGATTTCACTTTTAAAGACGGCTTCCCTAAGTGTTATTTTGTCTTAGCTCATAGGCAATAACAAACGGAATAAGAAAATAACTCACAGAAGTTTAAATAGGCTATAAACAAAATTAGCAAAACAAAGACACTAAAAACAATACAGAAAATAATTTAATAACTAACACACCAATAACTCAAATAAGACGAGTCATAAGAAGAGGTAAGACGAGATAAGCAGGCAGGAGGTAGGTAAGGAGACCGGCTAATACACAAGTACCGGTAATTTATATTAATTTCATATCCGTATATAGAACACAAAACCACTTGCGATGGCATAGGTAATATACGTTTGTCGATAATAACTGATCTTAAATGAACATTGAAACAGTATTTTCATTCTCCTGAAAGGGGGTGTTTTATGCTTCCGATATTTGCATCGACTATATCTACACTATACTAGAAGAATCCTGCGATAGCAAAGATTCAAGAAAATTTTACAAAGGTATAAAGGAGATAAGAAAAGGATTCCGAGGTACTGCTGAATCATGCAGAATGGAAGAAGGAGAACTGATTGGAGAAAAGTCAGCCATTCTTGAAAGATTGAACCAGTATTTCAGAGAATCACTTTACAGAAGAATCGCCGGAAAAATATCAGAAGAGAACGATGGTCTCAATGATACCTGGGGAACGCATAAGAAGGAGTAGAAGAAGTGGAAACTCCAGAGAAGGAAGAAATAATTGACATAATAATGTCAATGAAGAATCACAAGTCGCCAGGTCTGGATGAGATAGAGATGTTAAAATATGGTGGAACTATGGGAAGGAATTTACGAGCTTATTTGAGACACATGGATGAAAGAAAGAATACCTGAAGATTGGACAAAAGCAGCAATATGCCTAATATACAAGAAAGGAGACAAGCTCGGATGTAATAATTACAGAAGCATTTCCCAATTAAGTACGACCTATAAGATACTCAGTGCAGTGCAGTGCTTCTGTATAAAAGCTTGACAGAATTGTCTGAAAGTATTATAGAATACCAAGGAGGCTTTAGACCAGGAAGGTCAACAATAGACCAGATATTTTCTCTTAGGCAAGCAACGGAAAAGTGCCATGAATACAACATGGACATGCATCTCCTCTTTGTCGACTTCAAACTGGCATATGACAGAGTAGACAGAGAAAGACTTTTGAAAGTCATGATAAATGTGTGCATACCCAAGAAATTAGACAGACTAACAAGAATGACTCTATTTAAGACTGTCAGTCGAGTAAAACTAGGAAATGCGCAGAAGAGTTTGAAGTAAACATTGTCTTTTAGACAGGGGTATCCTCTAGCCCCTCTACTTTTTAATTAAACCCTTGAAGCAGCCCTTGAGCCCTTGGTAACCGCCTTTCCCAAGATCTAGCATATGCGGCTTACGTCGTCATTACCGCTAGAACGCAAAGAGCATTATCAGGAACATTCCAAGAATTTGTAGAGGCACTAATCAACTGGGTTTAAGGTGAATGAAGATAGAACTGTATACATGAAAAACTCAAAATTAGAAAATATGGCAAATGAAACAGTAAGTTTAAAAGAGCACAGTTTTATAGCAGATGGCTAGATGATGTTGAAGAGTACCTGAAACTGCTGGCTGTACGAAACTGGAGGAGGATAGCACAGAATCGCAGAGATTGGACGGCTGTGGTGTTGGAGTCCTGGATTCTTACAGGACTGCAGAGCCAAAATAATAAATATCTACACGTTAATTCTATTGCTTTGATAGTAAGCTTAGGATTTATTATTTTTACGTCTTTTCACAGGATGATTCCAATCAATCAGTCGTTGTGTATCAACGTAAAAGATCCCATTTACGCAAAGATTAAACGCCATTTAACAAATTACGAAACTCTGTGTGTTGACTCCAGTACAGTCCTTAGTAGAATTACTTAGGCAAGTATCTATATTATTTTAATTAGTTTAGTTACATATTATAAAAATAAACTACAGTAGAACCTCGATAATCCGAACTAATTGAGACCGCGGGTGGTTCGGACTATCAAATCGTTCGGATTACCAAACAAAGTGCTTTACAGGCATATTAGCATGCTAAAAATGAACACTGACATACTAGTTCCCATAAAATAAGAAGCACGTTGTATTATCGCTCGGATTGTTAAAGCAACGAGGTTTTTTGCTTTTACCAATCTGCAGTAAAGGAAGAGAATGAGTGCCGCTTGCATTGGCACAAACCATACCTGTCACCCTGTCTTTGCTCACTTTGTAGCCAGGTGCACAAGTTTCATTACGTGATGCAAGAGATTTCGTCGGCAAGGAGCGCCAATTTATCCCAGTTTCGTCAGCATTATAAACATCATCCCTCGACAATTGCTTATCAAGGGTAATGTTTTCAAAAGTTTTTAGAAACGACACTGCAGCAGCAGAATCACTAGATAGCATTTCCCCTTGAACATCAAGCTGTCTTATTCCGTGGCGTTGTTTGAAGTTAGCCAGCGACCCACTGCTGGCCTTAAAATCAGGAGGCCCATTAAGTTGTTTATTAAAATCTAGAGCCTTTTCACAAAGAAGCGGGCCTGTATTGGTTTACTTAAGCTCCTTCTTTGTGTAAACCCTAAATATAAGGCATCCTCAAGAGCCATATTATGCGCCAATTTTAATGTTTTTCTGTTTTTAGGTCCCTCATTGCTATCTTGTTGGGATACATATTTCAAGATAAAATCTTGTTTAGACTTTAGGTCCGTAATTTGTAGACTTACCGACACCGAACTCTCAGACTAATGCTGCTCCGCTTTCACCTTTCTTAAGTCTTTCCAGGATTTGAAGTTTTACCTCTATGTTCAGTGTCTTGTGTTTTCTTTTAAACGACGCTTGTGAAGCCATTTTACTTGAAATTACAGTACACAAGTAATGTTTCACTGTTCATTAAACAGTGAATTTCGAAAGTAAAAACCAATACAGACACAATTACAACACTCTCCCTCCCTTCTCTCAGTTTTGCTTACGATTCTGATTATTTTTATTTTTCCCAAAACGGTGTTCGGATTATCGAGCGTTCGGATTACAAAGGTTCGGATTATCGAGGTTCTTCTGTATTCATTATTTATATTACGGTACTGCAATGGATGTTAAAGGAGTATCATTAGGTGTAATGCAGTTCTGATTCTGTCTTAAATAATGAAAAGTCATTTCTAGTTCAAACTTCTTCTCTTTGTTGCTAAATACTGTATCGTTAATCAAAAATATATTAGAAATGCATAATTATTTTTCCTTAATCCTCAATGAACTATTGAACATTAAAGATCAGTAAACGCAAAAGTGAAACTACCTATTATTAGGCATAAGTTCAAAAAATGTACTAAGACCTTCTAAGGCCAATGAAATATTTCATTAGCACTAATATTTAGTTTTTGGTTTTTGGTAATCATTGTCAATAAAAGTTTAACCATTTATAGGATTTCTTAATTCGATTGATTTTCTCGATTCCATGTAGTTTATCGATTACTGGATGATGGACTCTGAAATCAATTTTATTTCCCTCCAACTTTTAAATTAATTTTTTATACAATGCTTAAAAATATTTCTTTATGTACTTACTTATGCTGAGGAAGATGATAAAGCCAGAAATACAAAATCACTTGTTAACATGTCAATTCATCTGCATACAAATATGATTATCAATTCAGACTACTATTTCTTCGAGAATAATGGGATTTTAAAGATGTTTTATCGGTGTGGTTAAAAATATAAAATATTAGAAAAATATCAAGAAATTAAAAGCAAGAAATTAAAATATCTTTATAAAATTAATTGTAAGATATAAAATAATCAGAATTTTTGTGTTATTTTTTTTGTAATAAGGATGAAATTTATAACTCCGAATACAGTAAAATAAGTAACTATTTACCCAATCTTAATAAAGAGTACATTGATTTATTATCCACGGCAGATATAAAACGTATCGGAATATGTTCCAGACGTCGAAATAACACAGACTACTGATGAATTCAAATTGGTACCTACGAAGTCCTATCAGGAAGCTAAACAACTGACATTATAGTTCCAGCCAATTAAATACCCCTCTTCTGTTGTCTTTGTAGTAATGGACTCACCTGCAGAACAAAAAAAAGATTTTTAATATCTAAAAATAAATGTTAAAACCTTGATTTTTTAAAAAAATAGGGAAGAAAATAACAGTTATAAAATAAATAATTACAATATCATTTATTAATATGTTTCTATTTGATTATGTAATGTAATGCATTTATTCACTCTGGCTATTCTCTTTTTGTTCTAGAAATTTATGCCATACTATTTCCCAGGTTGTACAATACTTTATTCACCAAGGTAAAACAACCATTTTATTTGTTTTATTTTACAATAATATTCAATGCTATAATACTATAAAATGGTTGATAAGTCTCGCAAGGATATGTCTTTACTCTTCCAGATGGTGGTAGGTCTAGAGATAAGGAACAAGACACTTGCCCACGTCTTTGAAGACAGCCATTCCTATCGCAGAAAATTGAGCTAAAAGGTTATAAAACAGTCTCATTTACATGAGGAAATGATAGTAAGATGACGCAGTTATGTATTTCCTAACCAATCTCGATATTTATGAACAAATAAGATGATTTAATAAAAAATATATAGCTTACAGTATCGGATTGGTCCTACGGGATCTACAGACCCTCTTGTCTCCATAAAGTGGGTACCCCTAATATAGCATCTACTGAACCAATGATTCGTCAAGTGGTAGTTTTTTTTTTAAAATATTCATGGTGGTATCAAATGAATAAACTTTATACTCATGTCAACGGTGTTTTTTTGCCATAACATAAAAAAAAAAAATTAACCAACAATGGGCATTTTTCAGGGCAAACGTTCTGACGTGACTTTATGTTTAAGACTTAATATATAAACATATGGAAGATATATAAAGATATTAGTGTATTTTCTCAACCAGCCATTATTATTGAGACTGTTTCAAAAAATATACTTCCACTTTTATTCATTAAATACCTGTTTGATTCATTAAATGAAGTAGGTTTTAATAAATGACCTTCAAAAGCAAGAAAGTATGAGTTAAAAGGAATAAGATAATAATAATAAGGAATAAGATTTTGTAAAAAGGAATAAACATTTTATATGTTTTGGAGTAAATTCTGTTGAAAATATAAATACTACTTTTTGTAGTTCATTCACTCCCCTGAAAAGTTGTGTTTGTCACATACGATAATTATCATTTGTCTCGACGATATCTACATGTTTATTCTACGAGTTTCGATAGCAACCTGTCGATTTATACTTCCAACGTCTTTTCACAAAATTATTTCAATCAAGCTGTCGTGTATCAACGCAAAATATCCCATTTACGCAAATGTTAAATACCATTTAACTAATGACGAAACTCAGTGTGTTGAAATATTGACTCATTTGTCCTTTGTAGAATTACTTATGCAAGCATTTATACTATTTTAATTAGTATAGGTATATATCATATAATATAATACGGTACATCAATGGTATACCTCAAAGATATGAAAAAAAGTAATTTTGCTCTAGGTTCATTTTTTTGACGTTTTATTCTATCTTCGATTTTTCGTCGAAGATGCTTGAATCAAATTCTAGTTCTTTCCTGTTGAAGTAGTAAGAACTGACCCGATTACTTAATTTTGTATATCTCTTTCTCACAAATGCCATAAATTATCCTCAGATATCAAGAATAATAATTGGATAGATATAGAAAAAAGATAACTCCAGTCCTCCACCTCTAGTAATATCTAATCGAAGACAGCCGAAGAGGAGGATGACGGAGACGAGCGGGAAGAGTTTGGTAAGATATTAATAGCGGCTTCTGAAGCTCGAAGAATATTGAAATGAGGAGCTCCGTCTACTCGTTAATACTAATTTAGCTGTCGGCACATTTGACATATCTCAGAACCGGATTCGTAACCTGGGCGCCTTTGCGACCGAAAAACAATGTCGTTAGCGGCATCGCTTCATCGGATTCAGGCTGAGGGTGTGGAAAACCAGGGGGTTGCAACGATGGAAACTCAAGCAGAGGTTTCTGATGAGAAGGAGGAACAGAAAGAAATGATCCAGTTAAGGCAGAGCAATTTAATTTATGACCTAGAAAGTGAGGCTGGGGTGCTACGTGGGGTTCACGGGTGTCAGTCAGTGACCTGCGCTCCCTCTACCATTCCTCCAACAAAAACATTGCGCCACTACTATACAGACTTTACCCACTATATAGAGGCTGGGTGAGCCCCAGGAAGATCTCAAGATCACATAGGGTCCATCCAATGCTGATAACAGATCAAATAATAGTACAGATAACACAGCCAGATTAGACCTCAAGACCTTTGGGACCGCAACTCAGCGCTCTACTCTGAGCTACCCCACACCTAGCATAATTGTTACATATTTTTTTATATATATTTCTTATGAAGTAAAGAAAGAATATCTATTTCTTTTCAATGTACTTAAAAGAGAATACATCAATGACATGTTATAAGTAGAGGTATGTAAGTAATAGTACCCCCCTTAGGTATCTTCGATAGAAATTTTAAACAACAAGACTAAATTTTATTTTATCATTATTTACAAAAATGTTCGGAAAATATCTTTCAAAACTAAATTCATTACAATTGCATTTCATGAGGCATATTACATATAGATTGTAAGCGGTCAAACCAATAAATTTTTACAAAACTTTTAGAAGCTAGCTATGTAATTTTAGTACTTAAGCCAAGACACAGCTCAAATGACACTCATTGAAATTTGAAACGAGCGTTTAACAGTCAAGTCTATAACTAAGTTAAAAAGTTGTAAAAACAGTTATAAGGCATCTTTCATATTTTTTAATAGCCTTCTAACCCACTCAAGGTCTGACTGCATTGGCCATATCACTATATTCAACGATGATGAATCCACAATCATAGGATCTTTAGGTTTTTTGTATTGCCTTATTTAAGTGCGAAACTATCTTTATTTATTTTGTATCTCGAGTTTACCTCTTCTCAAGGAAGTAAAGAAAACCAAGCTAAATGTATGGAAGAAAGACATGAAAAATGTTTAGATTCATTTAATCCGTTTAAACTAGAATAAGGTCTAATAGAGGAGCAACATTTTACTTACTAAAATGTGATGGTTGGAGCTTGAAAAAAAGATTATAGAGATCAAAATTTGGAAAATTTGGAACTGGATTGATGATGTCAAAGGGCCACATGGGGTATGTTTATTGTAGTTCATAGAGCTGATCTATTTCTAGCTATTTCTGTTTCTAAATAGTTTCACTAACTGCATTGTTTTTTAACTAATATATACACAACACAAGATATATATATATATATATATATATATATATATATATATATATATATATATATATGAGATTGGATTCTGATAATACCATTGATAACACATAATCTAATATTAAATATGCTTACACCCTGATGTAAGTGTAATTATTTAATCTGTTAACAGCGGCTGATGGAACCTGATCTTCAGATTGAGACATTTCCAGCCTCTAGTATGAGAGTTCCTGAAATTGGAGGAAAAAAACCTGGTGATTGAAAGTGTTCTTCGAAAAATCAGCTGCCTATACAACCATTGTCTGTACCATGTACTGAACCTGTTTTTGTATCGCAGGTATTACTTAAACTTGAAGAAGAATAATATGGAAGTTGTTTAGCTCTAGAACTGCATCTAAAATTTGTCTATACTAATTTTTTATTGTAGTACCATCTGGTCGCGAGATGCACTTATGTCTGTTTAATTGAGATATCCTATATAATATCTGTGAACAAAATTATAAGTGGTTTTTTGTGTGTTGAACAATTGCTAGAATAAGCTGAGGATACACTAACGGTTCCCTGATCGGACATTCTTTATCCCGAAGAAATTGGAGGAGAAGAGAAGCGATTACCGTAGGCGTTATCGATCCACATCCTTAGCTCCAAGATCAGGAGGAGATAATCCGGGGAAGCCATCACGAAGAGTTGGTAATAAAATATAATAAAAGGATCAAACTGTCTCGGTTTAATGGAGCACGGTTTCTCATTACTGTTATAAGTAATAGGGAGACTCGGTCAGTATCTTGGCCCATTATGAGTTATTAATTTTGACTAGAAAAAATCCAAAGCGGGAGGGAGGCCTAAATTACTTTGGTAATACCGAAACGATTATCAGTAATCAGTGGCGGGGAGTTATAATACAAGTATTTTGTCAGGAGTCACGTAGACGATGCGAAACTGGCTAATAGCCCCGGCCATTTTGAATATCCGGCGGCACCATCTTATTTTAATTATAAATAGAGCTCGGAGTCACGCCTTCTTCCCCCCTCCCATCTTCCAAGCTTCCGCCGGAAGTGTCTCCTCTTCCGGGCCTTCCCCTCCACTTCCATAACTTATGCTAATGTCATACGAAGAGGCTCATTTTTCAAATTGAACATGATTTGTGGGTGTTTTAACGGACTTTTAAAAACACAGTTAGAGCCGATTTGTTCTAACTGGACGCGGCGAAGTATGCCAGCCTGAGGAAAATAATTACTAAATCTTATTGGAACAAAATCGTCGTATTAATTACGGGTAGAAGCACTGAATTAGTAGATATCGATAATAATAAATAATAAAGGTAAACATTTGCGCAAAAAAAAGTCGGTAACTTCGCATACTTAAAGTATTTTACATATATCCTAATATAGCTCCTTCAATATAATAATAAAATAACAACAAATAGTAATAACTCAAAAGACCTATTTTTTTATGGAGTTATTTGAAAGTTCTATGTGTTAAAAAAAACAAAAATTGGGTATTGTTACAGCAAAGCATTCCTATTGTAATGATGGTATTGACATTTTTTATTACCCAATACACAATTTTAAAAGCTTGAAACTTTTTTGATTTTAACTTTGCCATTAATTCCATTCAATTTCAAGTTTATGATACTACTCAAAATATAGCTTTATTAAACAAAAAAAAATAAAAGCATGCTGAAAATGGAATATCAGATATGTCGTTCCTGAATTAAAAAGTGTCAACCAATAGACAAGATAAGAAAATATTTATAACTGAAAAAATTAGAATAAAAAAAATAATAATAAAAATATTTATTTGAGAAATCATACAAATGCCATTTGGCACATATTGTATTTTTGATCTTCATTTGGTAAACCTCCCCTAAGGAATTCTCGTGAAAGCGTGTAAGGAGAAACCTCCCATTGAAGGCACTCCTAGCGTGGCGTAGTAGATCCCTGTTCCAGAGGCGTTTCAGCCTCCTTGTCGGATTCTGCGGTAATGTGTCTGTCAGTAATGATTGTACCAGTAAGTTTGGATGTCCAGCAAGTGAGTCATGAAATTTTTTGTAGTTTTTCTTGATTGTGTCAGTCACTGGTGGTATGTTGAGATCTTAGTGTAACGATTTATTAGTAGTGTAAAAGGAACAATGGTACAAAAAAAAAAAAGATTTTCCATGTTCCATTTTTCCATGCTACTATAACGGCTATAATGTTATGTGGGTGTGAAACATGGAAATCGGGAAAGGGAAATCAAGAGAAATTTCTAGTTGCCGAATTTGATTTCTGGAGAAGGGCAGCCGGAATTTCTAGACGTGAAAGGATTCCCAATTCAGTAGTGCGAATGATAATGGGTGCTCAGAATATCATACTCGAAAAAATCACAATAAAGCGATTAGAGTCGTTTGGACACCTCATTAGGATGGATAATAATAGAATACCCAAAATGACAATGCACTGTTGCCGTGAAGGAAGAAGAAGAAGTGGACGACCACGAAATTCTTGGATGAACCAAGTCCAGGAAGACATACGGATATGACCTTAATGAAGACGACGCATTTGACAGGAAAACCTGGAAAAAACTGTTACTCTAAAATTTGGTGGGAGAAAACCTCAACTTTGGGGAAACTCTCAATAAATTAAAAAAAAAATTAAGCTATCACTAAGTTTTGAAGACTTGAACCATTTTTCTAGCATTGTAATTTTCTGTTACAGTAGAAAAAATATGACATGTGTAATGGAACAACTTTTTACTCGAAGTCCCGTATTTTACTATTTAACGGTTTCCTGCCAGTACTTAAATAGGTTTCTTTTTTTCGCCTGATAAAAAAAGACCTACTTAATCAAGAAGTTCCTCCAGTTGTTAACTTTAACAGGCCGAAGGTAATTTAAAAAACTCTTTCACAACATTTTAACTGAAAAAAAATAGAGCAACTGATGAAGGAATAGAAACTACAGTTGCACAATTTAGGTAATTAATATCTCCAATAATGTTTTTTATTACTACACTTCTCTTTCAAAATGTTGAGTAATTTTTTTGTTGGAGTTTCTTGTTACTTGACTATGTTTTTGTGTGAAAGTATGAACTCTTTCAACATTATAAATAAAATAAATTATTATTTGGGCCTCATCAGTGAATTCTTAATAAGCATAAAGTTTAAAATTTGTGTTTAAAATAGTTTAACAAAAAATAAATAAAAAGACAAGAGATTAAAATATTTTATGGAAATATGACATTAAAGTGTATCATTAGTTATTTAATAAAATTTACCTGTTTATTTTATCATATTTTACAAGTCTGTATTACGATATTGGAATTACAAAACAGTTGCATAATTTGGTATCTGATCCGCACATTGTCGCTGCTAGTTTAGTTACAAGTTTTAACTGTTTAATATTTTTCAAAAATACTAGTTATCGTGAACTTTATTATGGAAAATATAATGTAATTATGGGTAATGTATTCATCAATAGACTTCGGTAATCATTTCACCAAGAAATAAGAGTTTCAAATAATATTTCGAAGTATAGATGATAAATATTAGTTGAAATAATTACCGAAGTATACACATTTCCGACATTTACATTCTCTTTTTTATACTTAAGCTAATAATATCTTGTATTTTTGGATTTCATCAATAGGGAAACGAATGAAGATTTAAAACATGTTATTAGTCAACTCGAAGTGACAACCTGTGGAATAATTAACCTCAATTTAGGTAATTAATACCTTCATAAGGTTTTTACATTACTACACTTATCTTTCAAAAAAAGTATTAATTTTTTGTCGGAATTTCTTTATGAGTGTTTTTGTGAGCAAGTATGAGTTATATCAACATTAAAAATAAAATAGTTTACTATTTATAATTTTAATAAATAAATTCTAAAACATAAGTTTCAAATCATATATATTTTATGGAAATCTGGCGTTTAAACTATTTTGGTATTTATTAACTTAAGTACCTTTTTTTTTTTTATCACGTTTTAAAAGTCTCAATATATTCTTTAAGTGTTCCATCTCAATTTACCGGTCTTCCGCCTTCCATCATGTTAATTGTTTGAATTAATTATTCTTAAAATTGGGCTCTCTCTCTCTAGTGAAAACTTCAAGGTGTTAACGAATCACGTCGGACCCTAATAGAGTTTTTATAAGAATATTTACTTTTTTATCGGGAACAGATCCGAGTTTTCCAGTTTATGTGGACACAAGTCTCATAGTCTCATGCAAATCGATACAAACTTCATTAAGTGTTTTTCTATTTTTTGTTCTTAGCCTGGAAGAGATGACCGAATTCGTTTGACTACTATACTTTATTACCCGTAATCTCTGAACCCGCTCATTTTTGAGGAATTTGAAATTAAACTGTTTGTCTCAAATCATCGAAACAGGTTTTCTATATTAGGAAGCGGGGTATATCGCTCGGGACTATAGCATCCCTACCTGCAAAAGTATCTGAATGTCCATTCAATAAAAAAAAAAAATAGTAGGGTACGTAATTAGGAATTGT